>JACEFZ010021572.1:0-380749 GCA_014155875.1 Cepaea nemoralis | reverse complement strand
GCGTAAATTGACCGGTAGTAATCTGGGATAAAACCCGGGTCATGACTTCTTCCTGGTGACTGCCCGACTCTGAATTCTATCGACGATTGATCTTTATTTTTCGTGTATCTGTGCGGGCTGTTGGCTTGCCGAGACTCCTGTCTGTTCCACTTTTCACATTGGGCAGTGATGAGCATTTTGTGTGAAATCCACTGGCACAGGAACGGAGCATAATGGGGAACGACCCGTTGCAGTGAAGTTGGAACAGCGGCGTAGATACTCGGCCAATGCCGCAAGCGAATACAGTATTGTGCGTGTGTGTGTGGGGGGGGGGGGGGGGGGGGGGTCATTGGGGACAATAGACAGCCAGCAGTAAAGGGAGAACTCCGTGGGACTCGTGTAGTCTGGGTAAGCCTCGGAGTCGAACAGATTCTGAGTGGGGCCAGGGTAGGCTGTGGGGTTGGCTTGGTGTCCAGTATATCCTTCCCCGGGTGGGCCCAGGGTAGGCTGTGGGGTTGGCTTGGTTCCAGTATCTCCGTCCCCCGGTGGGCCCAAGGTAGGCTGTGGGGTTGGCTTGGTGTCCAGTATCTCCACCCCCATCCCCGCACGCCTGGGGTGGGACCAGGTTAGGCTTGTGGGGTGTGCTTGGTGTTTTAGTATCTCCGCCCCCGGGTGAGACCAGGGTAGGATGTGGGGTTGGCTTGGTGTCCAGTATCTCGTCCCCGGGGGGTGAGACCAGGTTAGACCGTGGGGTTGGCTTGGTGTCCAGTATCTCCGTCCCCGGGTGGGCCCAAGGTGGTCTGTGGGTTGGCTTGGTGTTAGTATCTCGCGCCCCCGGGGGGTGGGACCAGGGTAGCTGGGGGGTTGGCTTGGTGTCCATAATATCCGTACCCGGGTGGGCCCAAGGTAGCGGTGGGTTGGCTTGGTGTTTATTATCTCCGCCCCCGGGGGTGGAACCCGGTAGGCTGTGGGTGGTGGCTTGGTGTCCAGTATTTCCGCCTTCGGTGTGAGACCAGGTTAGGCTATGTGGTAAGCTTGGTATTTAGTATCTCCGTCCCCGGGGGGCCCAAGGTGGCTGTGGGGTTGGCTTGGTGTTTAGTATCTCCGCCCCTGGGGGTGGGACCAGGGTAGGCTGTGGGTTGGCTTGGTGTCCAGTATAGCCGTCCCCGGTGGTCCCAAGGTAGGCTGTGGGGTTGGCTTGGTGTTTTAGTATCTCCGCCCCTGGGGGTGGGACCAGGGTAGCTGTGGGTTTGGCTTGGTGTCCAGTATATCCGTCCCCGGGTGGGTCCAAGTAGGCTGTGGGGTTGGCTTGGTGTTTAGTATCTCGCGTCCCCGGTGGGCCTAAGGTAAGGCTGTGGGGTTGGCTTGGTGTCCAGTATATCCGTCCCCTGGTGGGCCAGAGTAGGCTGTGGGTTGGCTTGTGTGTCCGTATCTCGTCCCCGGGTGGGCCCAAGGTAGGCTGTGAGGTTGGTTTGGTGTCCAGTATCTCCGCCCCCGGGGGTGGGACCAGGTTAGGCTGTGGGGTTGGCTTGGTGTTTAGTATCTCCGCCCCCGGGGTGAGACCAGGGTAGGATGTGGGGTTGGCTTGGTGTCCAGTATCTCCGTCCCCGGGGGGTGAGACCAGGTTAGACTGTGGGGTTGGCTTGGTGTCCAGTATCTCCGTCCCCGGGTGGGCCCAAGGTAGGCTGTGGGGTTGGCTTGGTGTTTAGTATCTCCGCCCCCGGGGGGTGGGACCAGGGTAGGCTGTGGGGTTGGCTTGGTGTCCAGTATATCCGTCCCCGGGTGGGCCCAAGGTAGGCTGTGGGGTTGGCTTGGTGTTTAGTATCTCCGTCCCCGGGTGGGCCCAAGGTAGGCTGTGGGGTTGGCTTGGTGTTTAGTATCTCCGCCCCCGGGGGTGGGACCAGGGTAGGCTGTGGGGTTGGCTTGGTGTCCAGTATTTCCGCCTTCGGTGTGAGACCAGGTTAGGCTATGGGGTAAGCTTGGTATTTAGTATCTCCGTCCCCGGGTGGGCCCAAGGTAGACTGTGGGGTTGGCTTGGTGTTTAGTATCTCCGCCCCTGGGGGGTGGGACCAGGGTAGGCTGTGGGGTTGGCTTGGTGTCCAGTATATCCGTCCGAGGGTGGGCCCAAGGTAGGCTGTGGGGTTGGCTTGGTGTCCAGTATATCCGTCCCGGGTGGGCCCAAGGTAGGCTGTGGGGTGTGCTTGGTGTTTAGTATCTCCGTCCCCGGTTTGGGCCTAAGGTAGGCTGTGGGGTTGGGCTTGGTGTCCAGTATATCCGTCCCCGGGTGGGACCATGTAGGCTGTGGGGTTGGCTTGGTGTCCAGTATTTCCGCCTTCGGTGTGAGACCAGGTTAGGCTGTGGGGTTGGCTTGGTGTCCAGTATATCCGTCCCCGGGTGGGCCCAAGGCAGGTTGTGGGGTTGGCTTGATGTCCAGTATCTCCGTCCCCGGGTGGGCCCAAGGTAGGGTTGTGTGGTTGGCTTGGTGTTAGTATCTCCGTCCCCCGGGTGGGCCCAAGGTAGGCTGTGGGGTTGGCTTGGTGTCCAGTATATCCGCCCCCGGGTGGGCCCAGGGTAGGATGTGGGGTTGGCTTGGTGTCCAGTATCTCCGTTCCCCGGGGGGTGGGACCAGGTTAGGCTGTGGGGTTGGCTTGGTGTCCAGTATCTCCGTCCCCGGGTGGGCCCAAGGTAGGCTGTGGGGTTGGCTTGGTGTTTAGTATCTCCGCCCCCGGGGGGTGGGACCAGGGTAGGCTGTGGGGTTGGCTTGGTGTCCAGTATATCCGTCCCCGGGTGGGCCCAAGGTAGGCTGTGGGGTTGGCTTGGTGTTTAGTATCTCCGCCCCCGGGGGTGGAACCAGGGTAGGCTGTGGGGTTGGCTTGGTGTCCAGTATTTCCGCCTTCGGTGTGAGACCAGGTTAGGCTATATGGTAAGCTTGGTATTTAGTATCTCCGTCCCCGGGTGGGCCCAAGGTAGGCTGTGGGGTTGGCTTGGTGTTTAGTATCTCCGCCCTGGGGGGTTGGGAACCAGGGTAGGCTGTGGGGTTGGCTTGGTGTCCAGTATATCCGTCCCCGGGTGGGCCCCAGGTAGGCTGTGGGGTTGGCTTGGTGTCCAGTATATCCGTCCCCGGGTGGGCCCAAGGTAGGCTGTGGGGTTGGCTTGGTGTTTAGTATCTCCGCCCCTGGGGGTGGGACCAGGGTAGGCTGTGGGTTTGGCTTGGTGTCCAGTATATCCGTCCCCGGGTGGGCCCAAGGTAGGCTGTGGGGTTGGCTTGGTGTTTAGTATCTCCGTCCCCGGGTGGGCCTAAGGTAGGCTGTGGGGTTGGCTTGGTGTCCAGTATATCCGTCCCTGGGTGGGCCCAGGGTAGGCTGTGGGGTTGGCTTGGTGTCCAGTATCTCCGTCCCCGGGTGGGCCCAAGGTAGGCTGTGGGGTTGGCTTGGTGTCCAGTATCTCCGCCCCCGGGGGTGGGACCAGGTTAGGCTGTGGGGTTGGCTTGGTGTTTAGTATCTCCGCCCCCGGGGTGAGACCAGGGTAGGATGTGGGGTTGGCTTGGTGTCCAGTATCTCCGTCCCCGGGGGGTGAGACCAGGTTAGACTGTGGGGTTGGCTTGGTGTCTAGTATCTCCGTCCCCGGGTGGGCCCAAGGTAGGCTGTGGGGTTGGCTTGGTGTTTAGTATCTCCGCCCCCGGGGGGTGGGACCAGGGTAGGCTGTGGGGTTGGCTTGGTGTCCAGTATATCCGTCCCCGGGTGGGCCCAAGGTAGGCTGTGGGGTTGGCTTGGTGTTTAGTATCTCCGTCCCCGGGTGGGCCCAAGGTAGGCTGTGGGGTTGGCTTGGTGTTTAGTATCTCCGCCCCCGGGGTGGGACCAGGGTAGGCTGTGGGGTTGGCTTGGTGTCCAGTATTTCCGCCTTCGGTGTGAGACCAGGTTAGCCTATGGGGTAAGCTTGGTATTTAGTATCTCCGTCCCCGGGTGGGCCCAAGGTAGACTGTGGGGTTGGCTTGGTGTTTAGTATCTCCGCCCCTGGGGGGTGGGACCAGGGTAGGCTGTGGGGTTGGCTTGGTGTCCAGTATATCCGTCCCCGGGTGGGCCCAAGGTAGGCTGTGGGGTTGGCTTGGTGTCCCGTATATCCGTCCCCGGGTGGGCCCAAGGTAGGCTGTGGGGTTGGCTTGGTGTTTAGTATCTCCGCCCCTGGGGGTGGGACCAGGGTAGGCGGTGGGGTTGGCTTGGTGTCCAGTATATCCGTCCCCGGGTGGGCCCAAGGTAGGCTGTGGGGTTGGCTTGGTGTTTAGTATCTCCGTCCCCGGGTGGGCCTAAGGTAGGCTGTGGGGTTGGCTTGGTGTCCAGTATATCCGTCCCCGGGTGGGACCATGGTAGGCTGTGGGGTTGGCTTGGTGTCCAGTATTTCCGCCTTCGGTGTGAGACCAGGTTAGGCTGTGGGGTTGGCTTGGTGTCCAGTATATCCGTCCCCGGGTGGGCCCAAGGCAGGCTGTGGGGTTGGCTTGATGTCCAGTATCTCCGTCCCCGGGTGGGCCCAAGGTAGGTTGTGTGGTTGGCTTGGTGTTTAGTATCTCCGTCCCCGGGTGGGCCCAAGGTAGGCTGTGGGGTTGGCTTGGTGTCCAGTATATCCGCCCCCGGGTGGGCCCAGGGTAGGCTGTGGGGTTGGCTTGGTGTTTAGTATCTCCGCCCCCGGGTGGGACCAGGTTAGGCTGTGGGGTTGGCTTGGTGTCCAGTATATCCGTCCGCGGGTGGGCCCAAGGTAGGCTGTGGGGTTGGCTTGGTGTTTAGTATCTCCGCCCCCGGGGGTGGGACCAGGGTAGGCTGTGGGGATGGCTTGGTGTTTAGTATCTCCGCCCCCGGGGGTGGGCCCAAGGTAGGCTGTGGGGTTGGCTTGGTGTCCAGTATATCCGCCCCCGGGGTGGGACCAGAGTAGGCTGTGGGGTTGGCTTGGTGTCCAGTATCTCCGCCCCGGGGGTGGGACCAGAGTAGGCTGTGGGGTTGGCTTGGTGTCCAGTATCTCCGCCCCCGGGGGTGGGGCCAGGGTAGGCTGTGGGGTTGGCTTGGTGTCCAGTATCTCCGCCCCCGGGGGTGGGACCAGGTTAGGCTGTGGGGTCGGCTTGGTGTTTAGTATCTCCGCCCCCGGGGGTGGGACCAGAGTAGGCTGTGGGGTTGGCTTGGTGTCCAGTATCTCCGCCCCCGGAGGTGGGACCAGGGTAGGCTGTGGGGTTGGCTTGGTGTCCAGTATCTCCGCCCCCGGGGGTGGGACCAGTGTAGGCTGTGGGGTTGGCTTGGTGTTTAGTATCTCCGCCCCTGGGGGTGGGCCCAAGGTAGGCTGTGGGGTTGGCTTGGTGTTTAGTATCTCCGCCCCCGGGGGTGGGACCAGGGTAGGCTGTGGGGTTGGCTTGGTGTTTAGTATCTCCGCCCCCGGGGGTGGGCCCAAGGTAGGCTGTGGGGTTGGCTTGGTGTCCAGTATCTCCGCCCCCGGGGGTGGGACCAGAGTAGGCTGTGGGGTTGGCTTGGTGTCCAGTATTTCCGCCTTCGGGGTGAGACCAGGTTAGGCTGTGGGGTTGGCTTGGTGTCCAGTATTTCCGCCTTCGGGATGAGACCAGGTTAGGCTGTGGGGTTGGCTTGGTGTCCAGTATCTCCGCCCCCGGGGGTGGGACCAGGTTAGGCTGTGGGGTTGGCTTGGTGTCCAGTATTTCCGCCTTCGGGGTGAGACCAGGTTAGGCTGTGGGGTTGGCTTGGTGTCCAGTATTTCCGCCTTCGGGGTGAGACCAGGTTAGGCTGTGGGGTTGGCTTGGTGTCCAGTATTTCCGCCTTCGGGGTGAGACCAGGTTAGGCTGTGGGGTTGGCTTGGTGTCCAGTATTTCCGCCTTCGGGGTGAGACCAGGTTAGGCTGTGGGGTTGGCTTGGTGTCCAGTATCTCCTTCCCTGAGTCAGATGCAGCCAACATGGTGTGTGGTGTTAGTAGTAATGGAGTCTGATAATAGATATAATGGTGCTGTATTATGTAGATATAAAGTGTTGTATTGTGTAGACAGAAAGTGTCGTATTGTGTAGATATACGCTATTCTAATGTGTAGTTAGAAAGTGTTGTGTTATTTAAATACAAAGTGTTGTATTGTGTAGGAAGAAACTCTTCGTTTGTTTAGATTTAAGCTGTCGTAATGTGTAGATAGAAGGCTGCTGTATTGTGTATATAGAAAATGTTGTATTGTTTAAATACAACGTGTTGTATTGTGTGGATAGAAACTCTTGTTTTGTTTAGGTATAACTGTTCTAATGTCTAGATAGAAGGCTGCTGTATTGTGTATATAGAAAGTGGTGTATTAATTAGATACAAAGTGTTGTATTATGTAGATAGAAAGTGCTGTATTATATAGATACAAAAAGTTGTATTGTGAAGATATAAACTGGTCTAATGTGTAGATAGAAGGCTGCTGTATTGTGTATATAGAAAGTGTTGTATTATGTACATAGAAATCGTATTGTGTAGATAGAAAGTATTCTAATATGTAGATAGAAGGCTGCTGTATTGTATAGAATATTCAAGAATTCAACATTGCGCCACCCTCCCGCCAGGACACAACACCAGCCATGGATATCGCTGAACTTCTAGAGCAGGAGAAGCAGAAGGAGACTGCGGCAGCCGAGGAGAAGCTGCGAGCCAAGATGCATCGGCAGATTCGAATATTTAACAAAGAGAAGTACACCTACACCAGGAAAACATTGTACGAAGCTAGCAAGCAGAGGTAGGTCACCCATACCGGCCACATCAGGTGGCACTGTTATGTTATCTTCCGGATTGTTTCTGTATGTGTCAGCCTATTTATATGTATGCCTCTCTCTCTCTCTCTCTCTCTCTCTCTCTCTCTCTCTCTCTCTCTCTCTCTCTCTCTCTCTCTCTCTCTCTCTCTCTCTCTCTCTCTCTCTCTCTCTCTCATGACATATCTTTATTGTCATCATTTTGTGAGGACAAACGCTACAGAGACATTCTCTGCAACATACCGCTAATGACGACCACTGAAGTATTTATTCATCTCAGTAACCTAAGAAACAATAACTCATCAGGACTAGATGGAATAAATAATCTGATCCTTCGCTACGCTGCACCGGCGATCTGCGAGTCACTCACTTTTATATATAATCAATGTCTCACCAAAGGTCACTGCCCATCAGCCTTTAAAATCGCTAAAGCGTATCCTCATTTAAAAACTGGTTCATTACACGATCGTCTCGTGAGTAACTATAGGCCAATTTCCATATTGTCCTCACTATCCTAACCACTAGAAAAGCACATTCACAAAACAACATTAGAACACTTAGTTCGCCACAAACTAATAGTTGATAGTCGTCAGAGTTTCGGCCAAAATATTCTTGTCATACGGCCCTAATAAACATGATAGAAAACTGGCATCAAAATATTAACAACATTACTCTATGTGGAGCGGTGTTTATGGACTTTAGGAAAGCATTCAATATGATAGATCATACTATCCTAACTTTAAAATAAAAAAAAAAAAAAAAAAAAAAAAACTAGAAATAATGAAATTAAGCTTTAATGTAGTGGACATGAATAAAAATCATTTTTATTGGACAGAAAACAAATAGTATCACATAATAAATTTGTATCTCAAGCCATCACCACTAATATTGGAGTACCTCATGAGTCTATACTCGGTCCTCTGTTATTTGCCATTTATATAAATGATCTTCCCGTATATCTTTCGTCGTTCTGCGATATATTTGCAGACGACTGCACAGTATATACAAACGTTACTAATTGCAATGCACTAGAATCATCCTTGCAACAGGAAATAAATAGCGTAGTTAACTGGAATCATGCAAACCGCATGCAAAATTAACATTTCTAAAGCAAAATCTATTTTAATAGAAACCAGGCAAAAACATCTCTAAACTCGCAGAGAATTCTTCAACTGCACATTGGTAGCACGCCTGTAGAAAGTGTAATCGAGCACAAGGCACTTGGTCTTATCATTGATCAAAATCTAACCTTTAATTCCCATGTTCATGCTCTGGTTAAATAAATAGCCAAAAAGGATACCAACTTGCCAAAATAAAAAATGTCCATGACGAAAACACACAAAAAAGATATTCTATACTTCCCACATACAAACACATATTGATTATTGCTCCATAATCTGGGATGGATGCTCCAAATCAGTAACAAAACGCCTTTATTCACTCCAGAAAATGACAGTGCGTTTAATTAACGGTGAAAATCTTACGGACAATTATATCCTACATGAACGTCTTCAGCTACTGCCACTCCACAAACGCATACTCTTAAATAAGGCTAAACTAATTCCCAAGATCCTATTTTGAAAATGCTCTAAGCTACCTTTGGCCATTGTTCAAATATAACGCAAGACATAGCCAACGACTAAATATATTTCATGTCCCTAAACCTAGGATAGACTTATATAAAACAAGCTTAGCATACTCTGCCGCTCAGTTGTGGAACAATCTTCCACAAGAAATCAAAGACACCACCAATCATTATACATACAGTCGTAACCTGTTTGAACACTACCTCAGTACAGACTACATGCCCCCTAAAATAATAATAATAATAATAATAATAATAATAATAATAATAATAATAATAATAATAATGGAAAATTATCTCAAACGACAACTAGCCAATAAACATTCCCATATATATCGTACGTTACACCTTCCTTAGGTATTTATAATGCTCATGTCAAACATTGCCTCAGTGAGTCATGTATTATTGATTATTTTTCATGCGTTTTAATGCTTATTGTTCTTTTGTTGTCTTAGCTTAGCTGCATAAGTGACGTTGAATGAAATAATGTATGAGAGGAAATAGATAGGAAGGGCAGAATGTCAGACAGGCCTGCGTGCCAAATTCTTAACCCTTTGAATATAAAGTTCGTTCGTTCTCTCTCTCATATTATACACTCTTTGTCTGTGCACTTACATGTATATATGTATCATCATCATTGTTAGCATTATCGCCGTTAGTATTACCACCAACTTCATCATCATCACAAGGTCGCATTCACATTCGTGTAACAAAGTCTGGATCCTGGTCGATGGTTGTCAGGCAATCCACAGTGTTTTCATGCCCAACAACACAGTCAGACTAGACCAGTGTTTCCCAACCTTTTTTGTGCTATGCCCCATCAAAACATTTCTAAAATTCTTATGCCCCCCCCCCCCAACATATACATAATTTTTAATATTCAAAAATTGAAATGTTCACTAAAGAAACTTGAATGATAGGATTTAGAAAGAAATCACTAGGAAATTATTGAGTAAACACAGTAAGTAAATTTTCAAAACATATAATGGAGAACTGAAATTCAAGTACAAAATAAATTTAATGAAATAATTTTCTATAATATAATTATTAGTAATTATTTATTATTTAAATTTAGTGAGATCCTTGCGCTTGATGCTTGCTGCAAAGAGATTTTATGTCAGGTTCCAATTTAGTTAACTTTAGTCTCAAGTCTCCCCGTTTTATTATATCCGGCCGATTTCTTTTTCCTTTTTTTTTATTTAGCAGAAAATCATTTATGGCACCAAATCCGCATTCAGCTAAATATGAAGATGGAAACGGTAACAATAGTTCTCTTGCACATTTGGTTGCATTTGGATATTTGATTTCGGTGTGCTCACAAAGCCATGCCATCGCTCCTTTTATATTAAATAAAGTTTTAATTGACTCACCATTTTGCATTTCTGCGAGTTCTTGATACTGCATATTTGAAATATCAGACAAATCCACTAACATTGGATGCATCATCCAAGTTGGGAAATCAATTTGTTTCAAATCAGAAAATCTTTCTTTTAAATCAGCCGATAAATTTTCAAATGATCGACAATAACATATATAGCGGTATCAGTCACTTTATATGTTTGGAGCCAATGAAACTTTTCAAAATTGCATTCGCACTGCGAGCGCTAACAAGTCAAGTCGCATTATTCTGTCAAGAAGCCTGATCAGCGGGAAAATGTCACGTGGAAAATCCAACAACAAGAAACACGCTGTTGCCAAGATGTGCAGCGTGGGAGCCGACAACAAGAAGAAGAACGTCGAGAGCCCACCTGCTAGCTGCATCAAAGAGCCTGATACTACAGCCATTACTGAAGCTACTACGAGGGAGAAGATTGACAGCCCAACACAGTCAAGAATCAAGACAGCAGAGAAGAAGGAGGAGAAAGACACTAGAGTCGGAAACACCGACTCAAAGACAGTCAGATGGGTTGTCAAGAGGATTCCTGTGGAGCTGACAGATGAAGAAATCCTGAAGCAGCTACGTGAAGAGAATCTTCACATCCGAGTCTTGAAGGCGGAGCGGCTTCTCACTTACTCCAAGATACCTACAACCCTGGCAGTGGTGACATCGGAGGGCAGCGAAATGCCGACCACAGCATCACTCAACAAGAGACTGCAGCAACCAGAGAGATTCATACCAAGAATCACGCAATGTTCAAAATGCCAGAGGGCCGGCCACAGCAGAGCAACGTGTCGCAGTAAGACGGAAATCTGTCGATACTGCGCCGATCACCACGCCTTCAAGGAGTGTCCGCTGGCCAAGCTGGACACGGACTTCCGAGCTCCTAACAACAGAAGAAAGTGCGCCAACTGTCTGGGCAAACACGGAGCAAGATACCTGGGCTGTCCGTACCTGCAGAGACACAGAGACGTCTTAAAGATCGCCATCATCACAAAGACACCATTCAAGGAAGCAATGCAGAGGGGCGAGACAGCCACGGGTATAGCACAAGCTGAAAGAGATCAACTTCAAAAGCAGATAGACGAGTTGAAGAAACAAGTCAAGGCACTGCTGACGACGACTCCGACCAGCGATAATGAGAAGCTGCTGGCCGACATGAAAGAAATCCAGCTCAACATCAAACAAGAGATTCAGCGCATGGCTGAGATAAAGAAGGAGAACGAAGAAATCCTACAAATTATCAAGACCGAAAGAGAACTGCATAGAGCTGAAATGGAACTCTTTCAAAACAAACCAACAGAAGCCACACAAGAACTCACAGAAAAACCGCAAGAAGAAACCCAAGAGACCGAGTCTGAACAGCAAGCTAAAGCCAGCAGCCCAACCACAACGCCCAAGAGGGAACTACTATACCGTCGGATCTCTGAAGGAGGCACAGAATACCCAGTCGACAAGGAGGAACTCAAGCGCCAGGAATTCAGAAGGCGCTGGGAAGAAAAAGAAAAGAAGAAGCCTAAAAAACTCCGGGGGAAACCGATGATATACCCATTAGTACACTACAACTGTGAGGCCGACTTCGAGTACTATATCGAGGACGGTGAAATCGTCCCATGGCTGACCACGGAGGAAGAAAACGCTAGGCAGCAGATACGCAAACGCAACAGTGAAAACTGTTTCCCCAAGGAGGAAAAAGAAAACGTCGAAAAGCTCCTACAGAAAATGCACAAAAAAGGAGACAGAATACCAAATAAAAAGTCCTTTTAAGGACTGCAACCAGTCAAGCCAGGAGCCTGCACCAACAACGAAAACAAAAGGAAACATGCACAAGGGACAGCCGCCGACCGATCCCCAGCTGGAGTGTGATCACGAAAAGTCCTTATAAGGACTGCAGCCAGACGAGCCAGGAGCCTACACAACAAAGAAAACCATAACAACAGAAGAGCATAAAGGATAGCCGCCGACCACTGCTGACGTCACAGACACAAACGTTACATAACCAGTCCGAGATAGGACTCACAAGACAAGAATTAGGGTGAATAAACCCACAAAAACCACGTACCTCAACAATAACCACAGCTGATGAAGCAGGTTAGATGAGGACGAATTTGGAATTTTTGTTTTGAAAATTGGAATTGGAATTGGAACTTTTCAAAATTTTTGTTGTAAATACATGTCTGACATAATTCAATAAAGGTAATGAAACCAAATATCTTCGCTTTTGCATCGACAAGAGTTTTATTTGTTCCTTGAAGTTGTTTATTTAATATATTTAGTTTTTCAAAGATATTGGCTAAATAACACACAAATGCCTTACCATCGACCGTTAACAGATTTTTCATTTCAGGTTTTCGCTTTAAAAATCACTAAGATTATCAAATAGTTCCATAAATCTTTTCAAGCAGTTCCTTTTCGAGAGCCGATATTACTTCTGTGTGAAGTATGTCTCACATGGTCTTCATTTTGTTCTTCACAAAATAACTTGAAGAGACATTCACATTTGGCACTAGCTTTAATAGCATTGATACACTTTATAACTAAATTTAGTACTTCATTTAGAACAGGCGAAATGTTTTCAGCTACCAGGGTTTCCCTGTGAACAACACAGTGCATAAGAAGCATTTCTGGATTCTCATCTTTCATAAATTTTAAGCAACCATCTTTCTTCCCCATCATATTAGGAGCACCATCTGCAGCACAAGATGTTATATTTTTCATTGGTATTTTATTTTAGCTTACTATTATAACAGTGTGAAGGACTAAGAAAGACTGTTGGTTTCATATAAATAAGGTTTATTTACATTTGATGGCAAGTACTATAAACATGGCGTCCTTCCAGTTCCAGGCCCTGATCTTGACTGCCCCCTGACAACCAACTACGTCACGACTTGAGCATCTCTCTTCCCATTCTCCCCCGATGCTCAATCGTGCCGTAGCCTTTTCCCACCTACTACTCTACTTCTGTTACACCTCCCCATGTTAATTAAAGAATTTTTCTTGTAAAGGAAAAAATCTTTACTCCTAATCCCCTTACTCTATTCCCTCTTTTTTTTCCTTACCTCTCACAGTTCCTCTAATCCTTCCCCAAACCAACTCCAACTTAAGTAAATATTCTATTCTTTAACTCTTTCCCGTGCTATATAGTCAACCACTATATAGTCATATATTTCTGGCTCGTTCTTGGCTCCTTATTGTTCCTGTAGAAAATATACATATCATAAGAACAGCTCGTAAAATCGTTATCATACCTTTGACCTTATAAATTCCTCACTCTTCCACAACACAAGATGGACAGAAACAATGTAGTTAGAAAAAGTAAAGAAACGGTGCGCACCGAGTGAGAAGTATAAAGAATGAATAGTCAACATGACCACATTTACACACAGTAATGAATAGTTAACACACTCACATTTACCTCCCTTGCCAATAAAAAAAATTTTTGTAAAACAATTTTTTAAAATACATCTTACGAAATAGATCTTTGTTCTCTATAAATAAATTTGACATAAGTTTTCACAACACTTATATTGCTATCCACAATCTTGTCTATTTTTCCGATATCTCACGAGCCCATTGCCAATGTTCATATTCCATGAACACTTTTTAATATAATTCACGCTGGTTTTTCACAGCACCTATATCTTGCCCCCATACATCCCATGACCTGCTTCTTTGTCCCGTTTTATATATATCCCCGCTTATATGCTGCCATTCACAGTCTTCCCCCAACCTTATATCTTCATATAACGCTACTCCTATTTTACTAACAGTTCATATCTATAAGAACCTCTTCAAGCAACTTAATATTCACAAAGAGAATATTTCTCTATATTATCCCCCAGTAGTTTTATTAACTCTTTTCTGAACGAAAGGCCTTAAACAAAGCCCCATGTATTTGAAAATTAAACTTACTTAACTAAATTTATAACCTATTCATTAACAATGTAACTTAATATACAAAACCACTCATTTAAACGAAATAAAATCAAAACCAGACGTCATTCCCCCAAATTATCCAAAGAAAACACATTTTAAAATGACATACATGCATTTTATCAAATCAGAATAAAACATTCTATCACTACCTATCACTATTGGTCTCTTTTACGGACCAATAGTTTGTACTCAAACTATTTGGAACACAATAATCCTATTCTAAATCAATTTATCAAATAACATTTTACAAGACCAAATCAAGCAAAAAAAACATATTATATATGAGGCATTGCAACTCGGACTCAATAAAACAATCAAATAATAACCATCATTTTACAGTACCAACTCAAGCAAAAAAAACATATTATATATGACTCATGACTCATAAAACTCAGAGTGAATAAAACACGATTTTCAAAAAAAAATATAACTCCCTTAAAATTACTACGTACAGTGGCCCACCAACATTGGCCTCCCGTACGAACATATCTATTTATACAAGTCATTCCAGTATTTCTATGACCGAGAAAACAAAACACTTCACTGCCACGTATGTATATCTGTTAACTACAGACTAATTTCTTAACTTAGAACAATATCTGTTCTCTCTACACAAAAAAAATCAATAATCAACAATGAACCGTACCATTGATTCTCTCCCCTCATAACTTTCTATCTTTTTCTAGCTTAACTCTTAATACATCATAACATCCGGAATATCATCTTAAGTAAGCACTGTAAACTACAGGTTGAACTCCTTTTATCTATTCCTAATGTGGCGACTATTCCAATGTCAACTCAATGTACCAGCCATCATCTACTTATCAATTAACCTGTGGCTCGGCCTGCCAATTATTTCCCTTGGACCAAACATCACTATAACTTCTTAATTATTACCGTTAAACACGGCATTTCTAGCACCAATAAAAAAACTTGTCTATTTGCTATAGAGTACATTACCAATACCTAATTTGTCCAATCTACGAAAAGTCAAGAAGTAGAAACATAAATTCAACCAGCAATTCTACCACAGAGAGAAAAAAATATATATACATGCCTCTCTCAAACCTACCTCTATATTAGTTATCTCACTGCTTAACTACTCCTCAAGACCACTTATAAAAAGTATCCATAGAATCCTTTTCCATTTCCACCGTTTCGTATACTTCTTCAAGCATCACTTTCACTTCTAAATCCTGAAACTTATAACTTGCCATCTGCAGTATTCTCTATCTATCTATCTCCTACGTTTCCACCTCTTCAATAACTCCAAGTTTCTTTGAATAAGTGCTAACTCTACATCAATATCCTCTTCTTCGTACAACTTATTAGTTTCTTCCATACTACTAATTGATTCTGACTTTTCATCCATTTCTTCTTCTTCGTCTGTATGTCTCTCGTTAGCAGCCGCTAATCTCTTCTGTTCAATATCCCATCTAATTTGTCTATCATTATTTCTTAAGGACCTTTCTAGTAGAGGCATATCTTCCCCGCTTGTTGAATAATCTCTAATCCTCCTCTGTCTTTTCACTTCTCTATCTCTTTGTTTATCCATTCTTCTTTTCGTTGCTTGTCTAGTATTCTTAAATGGAGCACCTATTTCCTCTTCCATACTATCATAATGAGTTTCATTCACATTTTCTTCTTCTATCGTTTTCGGTATCGTCTGTTCTTGAGTATCTTCGTAACCTGGAGTTGCTAGTAACTGATTTTGTACTGGATCTTTTCTAAAACTTGGGGTTACTGTAGCTCCTCTGACGACTTGTTCATCTAAATATCTTGTGTCTGAATAATAATTATTATTATAATTATTATTTTCCATCTCATCCTCGTCTCTTCTTAAGTGTTCAACGTGTGCCCTTGCCACATGTCCTGTGACCTGGTTCTTGATAGTATACGATACATTACCTAGTTTTTCCAAAACGTAATAACCTGGGATCCAACGAGCATCAAACTTAGAGTTTCTTCTATGCTTCTTGTAATAAACTCTATCACCTACTTTAAACTCTTGTAATTTTGTATTTACATTTTTGTACTTTTTCTGTCTTTCCCTAGCTTTAATTATATTATTCTTTAATCTTACGTGTGCTTTATGCATTTCTTGTATTATTGTCTCTTGAAAGTCTTCCCCCATATATTTCCGTCTTGGTTTTAATAGATTATCTATAGGTAGTATTGGTTCTCTCCCGTGTATTAAATAGAATGGTGAAAACCCCGTGCTCTCATTTTGATTTGTGCGAATAGCGCTAAGGGCAGGTCCTAAGAATAGATCCCAATCTTTTTCATGTTCATCGACAATCTTTGCTATGATATCATACAATGTCCTATGTTGACGCTCGTTCCTAGCATTTGAAGAAGGTCTATAATATGAGGTCTTTATATGTTTTATGTTCAAATCTTTTAATAACTTTTCGAATTTTTTATTTACAAATTCCCTACCATTATCCGTAAGTATACTTTGTGGGCAACTAAATCTTGGTACGAACTCTTGTAAAAAAATATTAATGACAGTATCTGCACTCTTATCTGGGATTGCATAAACTTCCGGCCAAAGACTGTAGATGTCTACTATATGAATTAAATACACGTTTCCTGACAATGTTCTAGGGTGAGGACCCGATATATCTAAACTAATCTTTTGCATTGGGAACTGAGGAATATCTGTATCTTGTAAGGGACACTTAATTGTTTTCATATTCCTTAACCTGCATTTTTCACACGTATCTACATATTTGCAAGCAGATTTAAACAAGTTTGGCCAATAATATTTGCTCGTAAGTGCTTTCACCAATTTATCACGACCGAGATGTCCATTCTCATTGTGATATGCTTTTAAAACTTCATTTTCCAAATGTTTTGGAATATATTTCCTTAGCTGTTCGTTCCTTTCACACATATAGTATAACTGTCCATCCTCTTGTAAAACCAAATAATTCTTCTTATATTTGTTCTCCTCCGTTTCTCTCAATTTTTGTTTTATTTGTAAGACTTTTGGATCCAACTCTTGTTCTTCTTTCATATTAAATTGTGCTAAATGTGGGTCTTCTGCTCTATGTTCAGACTCTTGATCCGATGGTAAACTCTCAAACTCTTCTCTATTTATTATGGCAGAATCTAAAATATTTACTTGCCAGTTTCGGTCGTCTATCTCTGGTTCAGCTTCATCTTCTGTGTCTCCTGATGACTGTGGGTACGGAATCCTAGACAATAAATCAGCGCATGTGTTAATCCTACCTGGAATGTATTCAATTTTCGTGTTGTACCCCTGTAGATTCAATGCCCAGGTCTGTATTTTCCTGTTCTGCACTGGAGCTTCTAAAAAAGACTTTAAAGGCATATGGTCAGTTCTAATAACAAAATTTGCGTTATGTAAGTAGTAATTTAGTTTCTGAAGAGCATAATGAATAGCATATGCTTCTTTTTCAATAGTCGTCCATTTTCGTTGCGACTTGCTAAGTTTGTGAGACAAGAAGTAAATTGGCCTTTCATTTTTAACCCCTGGTATTCCAGACTCTTTTCCTTCATATGGTTGAACCAAACATGCTCCTATTGCATTGTCCGAAGCATCTGTGTACAGTATTAACTGTTTATTCAAGTCTGGATGCGTCAATAGTGGTACCAGTGTTAAGCTGTTTTTTAAATACTCGAACGCTTTTTGACACTCATCATCCCACTTAAATCTAGCGTATTTGCCTGTTAAATTTGTAATAGGTTCTGCTATCTTTGAAAACGCTGGGACAAACCGCCTATAATACGCACAAGTTCCTATAAACGCACGCACTTCCCTTACGTTAGTTGGAGGAGGTAATTCTTTAATAACCTTTATCTTTCCTGGTCTGGTTTAATTCCGTCTCTATTTATAATATAACCCAAATATTTTGTTTCTGTCTTTAAAAACTGGCACTTACTAAGCTTCAATTTAACGTCATGTACTCTTAATCTATCGAATACTAATCTAATATGTTTTAAATGATCATTCACATCTCCTTTCGTAAAAATCAGAATATCGTCTATATAGGCTAATGCAAACCTTTGCATACCTTCTAACACTTCATTTATTAAGAGCATGTAGTGAGACGGCGCCGTTTTGACCCCAAAAGGCATTCGTAAGAATTCGTAAGAGCCCATATGGGTACAGAAAGCACTCTTCTTTTGAGCATCCCTCGACATAGGTATACACCAGAATCCTGATCTTGCGTCTAACGTCGTGAAGAATGTAGAACCATTAAGCAACCCCAAAATATCATCAATTACTGGTAGTGGGTACGCTACATTCTTAGTGATTTTGTTCAACGCCCTGTAGTCGCAGCAGAAGCGACTCGAACCATCAGGTTTGGCTACGATGACGACCGGAGATGACCATTCTGACTTCGATCTTGTTATTATTCCTGCTTTCAACATATCTTCTATTGCCTTTTCTACAATTTCTCTATTTCTCAATGGAGTTCTATATGGTTTTAAACTAATTGGTGGATGGTCTCCCGTATCTATTTCCATTGTAACTGTTTGTGTCTTTCCCAATTCCAAATCATTAATTGCAAATACATCTTGATTTTGCCTTATAAGTTGTTCTAATACTTCCTTATTTTCTGGCGGAGCTTTTAACTGTGCCAACAATTCTTGTTCCCTTGTCATTTTGTCTAGTGAATGTATTTGGGCTGTATTTCTTCTGGATGGATGGATCAATTCATCCATTTGTACGTTCCCTCTTCTTCCGCGTCCGCGTCTGTTATTAACTCTTTCACTAGAAGTTTCTGAATAACTTGTTCCCGACCTTTCTACTCTATCCGTTGCCAATATGTCACTAATGTTATGATCTAGTTTGGCTATCACACATCCTCTGTATAATTTGATTTCTCTCCCTGTGTTGTTGATAATCATCACTGGAAAGGTTAAGTGTTTATCCAACGCTATTATTCCATCCGGAACTTCCAAACCAGGCTCATCAATTACTTCCTCTTGCAACTCAGTGATTCTGACTGTGTCTCCTGCCACATAATATGGGTTTCTCTTCAGCTTTGCTTGTATCAAATTAACCGACTGTGGTTTTAACGTCGTGGACATTTTAACTCTAACTAGTGCTGATATATGCATGTCTTCTTCCATATCTACATAGACGTCCCTGAATTTTAATTTATGTAAATCAAAGAAAAGTCTTATTCCATTTTTTATTAAAAAATCTCTTCCTATCAGCATGTTTCTATTTAAATCTTTCACTACATGAAAAAGATGTCTTACGTTGATCCCTCCTAATTTAAAATTGATCATTGTTTGTCCAATTAATTGTAAATTCTGTCCTGTAACAGAGTGAAGATTATTATGACTCTTAAATATTCTACAATTTCTCATTATTTTATATAAAAAACTTTCTTTAATTACACTAACCTGAGCTCCTGAATCAATTAATGTACGAACTCTATATTTTCCTATTTCTATTATGCACGAACTATTATCTGTTGTCTTCACTGTAAACTGTTTGACTTCATCTACTTGTGAGCATTCTCTATTCGTCCCCCTATGTCTATTATTAACATACTCTTTAAACCTTGGGACCTTATTATTTACCCTCCTATCACAGGTCCTTTTTAATAGGTAGGGCGCCGGTTTTCCTGCGTTCTTGTACCTGTAAAATTCTTGTGTCTACCTTCAACATTCCTACTCAACCTGTTATTGTCATGTCTACCCTGTGTATTCGACTGGACACGCCTGTTATTACAAAAACGAGAAACATGTCCGCGTTGACCACAAACCCAACAGACAATATTTGTGTTATTTGTGTTGCCTACTGTCTCACTTGTAGGGTATCTCATATTTCTTCTTTCATCATAATCACTTCTATTTCTACCTTGTAACGTCTGTATACCTCCTCTCCTATTCCATCCGAACCTTGTTTGTCCTATTTCCATAGGCTCCTCAACTCCTGTCTTCTCGACTTGTTCCTATTTCTCGTCCTGTTCTCAATCTAAATCTACGTCTCAAATTTTCTTCTTGTACCGCGATATCTACCGCTTGTGATAACCTCTCAGGGTTTTCCCTCATCAGCTTAAATTTCAAACCATCGGATTTTATGCCATCTACAAAAATCCCTACTAACATCCTCTCCACCTCTTCTCCTCGTACATTCTGTCCTAAGAATGCCTCTTCAGCCAGGTTAATCAACCTATCGCTGAACAATTGTACCGTCTCTCCGTTGTTTTGTTTAGCCTGTCTCAACACCGAAAAGGCATGTTGTGGATCCGTTATTTCCGCGTACTTTCGTGCTAGGTCCTCTTTAAATTGTTCCCATGTCTCATCTACTCTAGCCTCTAACTTTCTTCTTATATGATCCGAAACCGGTTCTGTTGCCGCCTGATAAGCCAGTCTCATTTTTTCTTCATCCGTTGCCGAGACCAAATACGCATATTTTTCTATGGAAGTTATCCACTTCTTAAACTCTCTGGCCTGTCCACTAAACTTAACAATTTCAGTTGCCATTCCCTGTTGTTTAATAACCGTATTAAGTCTACCTACCGCTGTTCCTACCCCCGTCAAAACTTGTGCTAAGGTGTCTTGTTCCGCCATGCTGAAATATTATTATACAGACCAAGCAAACAACTTCACATTTGTAATTTACTAATTTAAGAAATACAAATCACTTATACCGTAAGAACAGTTCAATCAGTTAATAGGTGTACAAATTACCCTACTCTTGTTTCTCGATCCACGCAAGACGTATTCTCCTAGGTTCGCCGTCAGGTTAAATTCAACGCTGTATTAGTTGAAACCAATCGCGCACTTCAGGTAGTTCGTTCCTTCTTCTAAGGTAGTTTCTCTTCTTGGGATGCCTCAGTACAGTACTTCAACCCTTGGTTGGGTCCCTTCTGAGATGGAGTACATCAAATCGACGTCTTGAGAACGACTCATACGTAACAGAGCCCAAAAGGATTAGCGAGCGGCTCTCATTTGTAGTAGAGCCCTGAGATAGTCTGACACGTCAACAAAACATGGGGCAATCCATGAAGTAATGAGGTATTTATTTGCTGTCTTGATTGTCTTTTACCAACGTTCTTTTTTCCAGTTGTTAGCGCTCAGAACAAAACCTATTAACATTGAGGCTGAACTTGATTGTCTTATTGAAAAGTTCTTGCTCACCTGAAACAACGATCAGACTGGATTGCCCTTCAGCCAAACTCTTGCTCGCTCAAGACACGATCAAACTGGGCCGACTTTCAGCACACTCCTGCTCGCTCGAGATATCGATTTACTGACTTGAGCTTCAGCACACTCCTGACACGTTCGCCAGAGTAATGGACAAGAGGAGCCATTAGGATGGTGTTTACAGTTGATGCTCGCCGGTTTGATGACAATCGCAGGCGCTGCAACCTGTTATGGCAAGTTGGTCTTCAGCCTTTTCTTGACGCCAATTAAATTTTAATATCAAGTCTTGAAAAAGACTTACAGACAACCACCCCTGGCCGGGCTTTTGGTTGCTGTACTTCTCACAGATAACTTATTGGCCATTTTTCCAACTGCGCTTTGTTATGTTCAATACTTGTTTAGAACCGTGCCGAAATTCTGTTTCTGGCGATCGACACAAACGGACCAAGGATCTTGAGCTACTTCGATGTATTATATAGTAGACATCGTTTTTAGACTCCGCGATCTTACTCAGTAGACAGCATTTTGAGACTTCGCGTTGTTACTCAGTAGACAGCATTTTGAGACTTCGCGTTGTTACTCAGTAGACAGCATTTTGAGACTCCGCGTTGTTACTCAGTAGACAGCATTTTGAGACTTCGCGTTGTACCAGGCTCGAATCCTGTGTCGTGGGCTCCAAAATTAGTCCTATAACAGTGTGAAGGACTAAGAAAGACTGTTGGTTTCATATAAATAAGGTTTATTTACATTTGATGGCAAGTACTATAAACATGGCGTCCTTCCAGTTCCAGGCCCTGATCTTGACTGCCCCCTGACAACCAACTACGTCACGACTTGAGCATCTCTCTTCCCATTCTCCCCCGATGCTCAATCGTGCCGTAGCCTTTTCCCACCTACTACTCTACTTCTGTTACACTATATATATCTTTGGGGGTAGTGGTGCTTTCTAATTATTTACAGAACAACATTTCTTCAGCAAAATCACCTTCATCAATATATCCTACGTAAGTTATAAGTACGGCCTCACAGTCTCTCAAAGTTGATTCATCCATTTGCACCGATAATTTTCTTGTTTTCAGCTTTTCAACAAGTTGTATTTCAATATCCTCACTCATCTCGTCTATTCTTCTGCTAACAGTATTGTTACTTAGTAGCATAGCTTTAACGTCTTGGTCATCTTTTTTTCCAGAACCGTTTTAAGAAATGCTGATATTGATGGTTTGATTAAATTCTCCCATATAGTGTGAATTTTCCCAGATTTAGCGATGAGTAATGAAATTTGATAATTAGCCTCAAGAGTACGATTGATAGTTGCATTAGTGAGCAGTAAATAGAGACTTTAATGTTACTCTTTTTTCAAAATTTTTCTTTAAAGTTTGAAAGTAATTCAAATCTGAATTAATATGAGCATTATGTTATGTGTGTCTTGTCACCAGATCTCTTCTCCCTATATAGCGAAGTAATAATGAGAGAGATCAAAGAGATTCAAGGAATACTAGTTGGAAGTTATAAAATAAATAATATTCGCTTTGCAGATGACACAGTATTGGTGGCGAATAAATCAACATTGTAGTTACAGAGAGATCTCCTTGAATATCAAGAAAACAGTAACAATGGTGATATTAAAGAAGATGGTGACACTGAAATGTGACATAGAAATAGAAGGAAAAATTCTTAACCAAGTTGATAATTTTAGATAACTATGGGCATTTATAACATCAGATGGAAGATGTACAACAGAGATTAAGAGCAGAATAGGACAAGCAAAAGCCGCATTTCAGAAAATGAAGAGTATCCTATGCAGTAAGTCACTTTCACTGAATGTAAGAAAGAGAGTGCTGAAATGCTATGTAGAACCAGTTTTGCTGTATGGCAGTAAATCTAGGAATGTGAATGAACAAGTTAAGAAGAAATTAGAAGATGTGGTTCCTGAGACGAATGTTGCGAATTCCTTGGACTGCCAGAGTAACTAACAACGACTGCCTGAAACAGGCTAATGAAACTAGAACATTATATACAACAATAAGAAAGAGACAAACATCTTTCTTCAGTCATGTGATGAGAAGAGAGGCGTTGAAGAACATCGTGACAACTGGAAAGATCGAGGGGAAGAGAGGCAGAGGCAGACCAAGAAAAATGATGCTGGATGGATTGAGACGGTGGCATGGAGGAATATCAGCAGCAGAGTTGATCCAGAAAACCAAAGACCGAGATCTGTGGATCCAGATCTGTATGCCTACGTCAGCTGACAGGGCACTTGATGATGATGATTATGATTATTATTATTATTATTATTATTATTATGTTTCGCCTTCAAATGTGCCTTAAGACAACCTCGTTTCATTGATTCGTTGGTCAAGCATTGTTGGCATAAAAGACAAAAAGGTGACCGCTCATCGTAGACAGCGGGTATGAAACCAAATTTTAAATATTCCTCCGAATACTGACGAATTTCTTTTTGAATGCACCACTGTGGGCTGAAAGAAAGAAATACAAGATCAATTAAAAACTAAAAAAAAATAATAACTTGATTGATTGATTGATTAATTTAGGATCCGAGATCACAGCATTCGGGGCATTCCCATAAGCGCTAGGTCCCCATCCTCAGCAGCCAGCGAAGAGTTCCAACACTAATAGTTCCAGTAGCAGTCTGATTATATGTCCGTCTCGCCTTTTCTCAGAGGGTCGAGAGTCGGCCAGATCCCCTCGTCACGCCTCGCTGCCTCATTCTTACCAGACTATGGTGATCGATTTGCTCCTCCGAGGTGTACACGTGCTCCCACAAGGCCGCAACCGCGTCTGCCTTGTCATGCATCAGTACTCCACCAAGTTTTGCCGAGCCAGCCAATCTGTCTGCCTGTTCATTCCCCAGCGCACCGGCATGCCCCGGATAAAAGATCCAGGTGATGCTTGCTACCCATGACCTCTGAAGCGAAGAAAGCCACTCTTCGCGAAGCCTGCCTGTCGTCACCAGTCCTCAGCATGCTTTCTGAGTCAGTTAAAATCACGATGTGTGTATGTATCGTGTTCTCCATCCAGCGGAAAGCTGCACTCCACCTCCATTCTTAAGCTAGATGTTGTGGTATCATACGCCAGGCTCTCCTGCATCAAACGTCGACCATTAGCTTTTGCTAAGAATCCCCAGGCACTTCTCCTGCCTCTCAACACCGAAACATCCGTGTAGATAATCACATCACCCGTGCGAGCATTATCCTGAATTAGTTACTGGATTCCCACTTCTGTGGCCCCTGCGAATCACTCTCTGCTCAATGTGATTATAACTCTGCACAAGTCTGACTGCTCCGCTGGCACTAATACCCACTCCTCTCCTCGCCTAATGTTCTCCAAGATGCACACCTGGCTGATCGTATCCTCCACCTGAGCCATCCATGATTTCCCTCTTATCAGTCTCTGACCCTTAACTTCGTCCAGCGCCTCATGCAACGGATGATCTGTGTCTGCAGCTACTCTGAGGTATGCCTTCGCCTTGCATCACCTTTTGCCAACCAGCAACAGTCGGCAGACCAAGGAAGTAACGCATACACACGAATGGGGTGTCTCTGGTGCATCCCAGAATGACCCGCACAGCTTCGTTCTGTATGCGCTCTAACTTCACCAGCTGACTCTTTGAGACAGTGAGCAGTCCTAGTCCATAATCAATCACTGAGATGATCAAGTTCTGGTATAGTGTGAAGAGCATTCTCTGCTCTGTGTCCATTGCAGCCATAGTTTTAAGTGCATTGAGTCTCTTTTGAGATCTTGTCACAACAGTCTCCACATGGTCCTTGAAGGACAGACTCCTGTCAAATGTGATTCCCAGATACTTTAGTTTGTTCTCTCTGTTGACGCTTCTACCATCTATCTAAGGCTTGGGACATCATCTCTCACAATCCTGTTGTCCAGAGAGCACGACAAAACAGCCGCCTTTTCCGGGTGGATGACAGCACTCATTTCAGTGCACCAGCCAATCATTTTGTCTACTGTCGCCTGTAGCTCCTGGGCTATTTTCTCCCTACCTCTCCCCTGCCTATATGCAAGAATATCATCTGCAAATATTAGTATTCTTCCAACCCCTGGTGCTTCTAAGTATGCAATCTTGCTCGTATACACATTAAAGCGCACTGGTGAGATTGCAGATCTCTGTGGCAGTCCCGGGGTTAAAATATGTGGCTCTGAGGTCCATGCACCCAGACGGAGAGAAACCCAACGAGAATGCAGGACGGCTGCTATCCAGTTCACCAACAAGGGATTGACCCCCTTCTCCATCAGAGCGGTCATCAAAATATCATAGCGAACTCTATTGTACGCATCCTCGAGATCAAGCGCTGCCGCCATCGTTTCCTGTCTACTCTGGAACCACTCATAAACGTCAAAGGCAAAAGTGGCCGCATTTGACCAGGTATCTTTTCCTGGCCTGTAGCTCCCCAGGCCTCTTGGAAGAAGCTTCCCCCTTTCCAAAATATCCTGCAGCTTAACAGCGACTATCTTCTCTAAAATCTCTTTCCCCCCCCCCCCCCAAGAAAAAAAAAATAACTTGAACTGGAGTAAACGCAGACTAAAGGTGCATTTCTAAATATAGTATGGCATATTTACCCCACCGCAAAAAAAAAAAAAAAAAAACATACTTTTTTTCATTTGACAAATTTTTCTGGAAAATAATGCTTCTAGAATTGAAATTAATAAAAATTACCAATTGAATTTACATACCATTTATATATCACTTATATTTATACAATGTATATATTTTTTTTAAACAACGAGAATTTTACAACAAATTAACGGACGCTTATTTCAAATTAACACCAACGGTGAATGGTGAGCGTTAATGTGAAACACTGCAGAAACTGAGATCCCGGCACTAAGCATTTCGCGCCATTCAGAACAAATAGCCTGAAATGCTTAGTGTCGGCCCAGTATAACCAGTAGTTCAACTCTCTAGCAATGAAATCACGGCTACTAACATGGGGGACAGAAGTTACTTATACTGGACGTTTACCCAGCTCGAGTAGCGACTGAGAGTCGCCATACGGTTAACTTAAACTCTGGACGAGCCAATTTTCTAATTGCCCCCCTTAACAATCGAATTACCTTAACACCCTGTGGGGTGTGGGCCCCACGTTGGGAAACACTGGACTATACGGTCCACACAATCTTCTGTCCCACAAACACAGTCAGACTAGCCTGTACACAATGTGCCACTTTAAAATAGACATCTTTCCTCTCCCACATCGACAGTCTACCACCCTAACACAGTCTTCCACCCTGGCCCAGACAGCGGGTCTACGACCATCCTTGTATTGTCAGTTTGCTGTAACCTTGCATGTGACCTTCATGTGACCTGCCAGGCGTGCGCTGAATGTTCTGGAGACTGAGCGTGACCGGGAACTGGACAACTACCTGGCCACCAGGTCCGAGGCGGTGGAGAAGAAGTACCGGGCCGATGAGGACATCGTCCGCAAACTGGTCAAGACCACGGACGAGGTGAAGCGGCTGCTGCAGGCCGAAACAGAAACCACGCAGACCCTAAACAAGGAGGTGGGTGTTGGTAGCCAGTCACCCATACTGTGACTACATACATACATACGTGCGTACGTACACACACATACATATTTATGCGCCTACATACGCATAACTGTCTGTCAGTTTGTCTTTATGTCGGTTTGTATGTGTGTACAAATATGTTATGTATGTGTACGTGTGTGTGTGCATACATACCTGCATACATGTCTGTCTGTCTTTCTACCTGGCTGGGTGGATAAATGGATGGATGGAAGGCTGGATGGTGGGTGGATGGATGAAAGACTGGATGTGGATGGATGGATGGATGAAAGGCTGGATGGTGGGTGGATAAATGAATTGATGGAAGACTGGATGGTGGGTGGATGGATGGATGAAAGGCTGGATGGTGGATGGGTGGAAGGCTGGATGATGGGCGATGAATGGATGGTGGGCTGAAAGGATGCTTTGACTCACATGTACATATTATCCTACAGATCCACTTTTCTCTCTCCCCCCCCCCCCCCCTTCTCTCTCTCTCTCTCTCTCTCTCTCTCTCTCTCTCTCTCTCTCTCTCTTTCTGTCTCTCTCTCTCACACACATGGACATTCTCCTACAGATCCCACCTCTCTCTCTCTCTCACACACACACACACACACACACTCATACACAGAGAGAACTTGATGTAGAGATATCCCACACTGAACCCATTCTTGCTGACATTGCCAGGCCGAGGAGCTGGACGCCAAGAAATGGGGTCACAAGAAGGAGTTGACTGTCAGGAATATCTTCAATGCCAAGCTGCGCTTCCCCAACCAAGCCAAGATGGCCAGGAGGATCGAGTGGGTAGGGAGCTAGTGTTGTCTTGTCCACAGACAGGAGGACACACACACACACATACACACATACATGCTGGTACGTAACACACTAATACAAACAGGCTGCGACACACACACACACACACACACAAACACAGACTGATACACACACTAGTACAGACACATCACATACAAACAGACTGATAGAATGAGAGATAGAAACATAGACAGACATGCATATAGAAAGACAGACACGTAAACAATCAAAATTAGTAATAGTGATAGAGATTAAGTAGGCAGACAGCGAGGCAAACAAACAGGCAGACACAGGAGGCAGACAAATGGCACATGATGTAGCTAAATATACAGATAGACGACCATACAGACAGACATGCATTTAGTCACAGTGATGTAGATATACAAACAGGCAGACATTTAGATATGCAGACACATAGACAAACAGATTGGCATACAGACAGACATTGTGAGATAGACATACAAACACACAATGAGGTAGGCAGACACATTGGTACAGACACACACACTGTGACATATATAGACAGACACAGTAAGACAGACAAGCACATTGAGACAGACGATCACCATAAGACAAAGATGCAGGCAGTCGTTCCAGGGGGAAGTGAAGACAGACATACAACCAAATAGACAAACATATACAGGGTGGGCACAATGATCTGACACATTTGTAACTTTAATAAAACTAAATTACAATAAATGAACAAAAAAGTATTTTTATTTATCAAATGTACACATGATGCCATTTTGTTTTATGTATAAATATTTATTATGAAAATATTTTCATTGTACAGGGAAAAAAGATCTGTCTCGCACCTCTTTTAATAGGCTGATATTGACCTACATCAATTCTGACGGCAGCTTGTTGTTTCCAATATATGTTGTTTTTTTACATGTCTAAGGTCTTTTCCATCAATTTGTAGGTCTTCAAACATCCTGATCATGTCGACATGTCTCACTTTATCGAAAGCCTTTGTGTAGTCAATAAAGCAAAGATATAGATCTTTGTTTACTGTTCTCAGTATATACACAGCATATACTGTACCCTTACCTTCCACAAACCCACATTGTTCTTCTCCTATTTCAGGTTGTATTTTCTTCCTAACTCTTTGCATGATAATTCTCAGCAGAATCTTCCTGATGTGGCTCATTATACTAATTGTTGGATGTTGATCACATTTCAGGGCTCCTGATTTCTTCGGGCTTGCAATAAATACAGAATTACATAATTCAGGAGGTATATCTCCAGTATCATATATTGCGTTCACCAGTCTGATGACTTAGTCTATTCCATATTCTTCTAAGGCACTGATCAGATGTTATTTGTACCCGGGGTCTTTCCAGTTTTCATATGGTTAAGAGCATTCTGAACTTCCATCTTCAAAATTGATGGTCCTTCATTATTATTCCGATGAACATATTGCTCTTCTTTTTCACATAATCTGACAACGCATGTAAATTCTGATCTTTTTCTATTATGATTTTGCCATCTTTGGTTTTTAGGCAACCCGTTGATGTGTGTGTTCTTTTGTTAGTTTTTTTTTTTTTTTTTTTTTTTTAAATTCGCATATCCTTTTACAGCACATCGCTGTCAACAGCAGCATCTTTCAGCTGTCTGTTGATTTCTTGGCAAGATTACGCTCAGTAGTTTGCCATTGCTTTCTGAGCGGCCGGCTCAGTTATCCCGCAAGTCACCAGCGGGGGACGAACCGCTCCCAGTTCTCGCCCGCTACGAGACTCTGCGTGATAAACGGGATTACGGAGAAAGTGGTGTGACCTCTCGGCCAGAGAGACCGGCATTAATTCTTTTGTGCATAAATTTGGTATTCCGGGTGTTGTGTTGGTTTTCAATTTCCTTGCAATTTTCCTCAAGCCATGTTTCTTTTGCCTCTTTGCATAGCTTCCTAATTTTCCTGTGAATCTCTTCATGGTTTTCCTTGTTATTTTTGTTATTTCATCTTATTTCCATGAGTTTTAAGATGTCTTCCGTCATCCATTGTTTGCGTCCTATTATCTTTATTTTTGGGATGGTTGTTTTTGCAGCTTGGTTGACTGTTTTCTTTAATATTTCCCGTTGGTCGTTGACATCTTGAAATAATATTTCTATATCGGACAATGCATCAAATCTGTTCTTTACCTCTACGTTGAATTTATCTTAATCTCCTCACTCTTCAGTGCCCGTACAACAAATTTGGTGTTTTTTGGTGCATATTTGACTTTCTGTAAATTTATGTGTATATTGCTTAAGATTAATCTATGCTCGCTGCAGCAGTCTACGCTTGATATAATTTTTGTGACTTTTAAGGCATTTCGAAATCTTCTATTGATGAGAATGTAATCAATCTGGTTTTTTGATCTTATGATCAGGACTCCTCCACGTCCATATCTCCTTGGGTGCTGTTTTATACCAGATGTTTTCCAATAATCACATCATGCTCTAAACATTGAGAGCCAGTTAATCAACTCTCTGGGATGCATCCATCCATCGGGAATCAGTACTGTTGTGGATGCCACTGCATCCACTCTGCTGAAGCCCCTCTGTATATCCAGATCTAACTGTTAACACACCTTGGCTTCAGATTTTCCTGTTTGCTACCTTTCACAATTGAAACTTCTGCTCCACCTTCCTAACAACGAAGGATTTGTGTTTTAGTAGTATTAAATTTCCTCATTCAGGTTTTTCTTTATATTTGCTTGTGTTTGTCTCGTTCCTGATGAAGATTATTATAATCGAAGTGTCGTTGATTGTGTCCGTAGTATACTTATTTTTAAAAAAAATTCACCATGTGATTATATTTACCATTGTGGAGATGGTTGTAAGGTATGAAACACTTTATCTGTGTTTAGTATATCTCACATTTTCGCAGGAGTTGCACATACCTAACTGATTCTATTTCCTATTATATCCTGCTGCAGACGTGACTTTTTGTGTATTACATTGGCACCTTTCCGTCGTGACAGACGATAGTTTGGTACATTGTGCTTCAAAAAGGCTTAATAACTACGATCCATGGCGGTGGCGAGTGTGGCTGGTAAGGCCAATTCTTGCTGCAAATGTTTGCCCACCAGTGGGTGCATGTGAAACATGGTCACTTCCATCATTTGCACATCTTACGTCCTCTCACGCTCTGTGTGTGCTTTATCTGCAATCATTTTCTCTTTTGTCTTTATTCCATTTCTGATAGTTGCCCTCCATGCAACACGTTCAGCGGCGACGTGCATCCCAATGTGCATTATCAATGCCTGTATCAATCATGTCCCCGCTTACACACATCTTTGTATCGTAGAAGAGGCCGACCCTGAGATCTCCTACCCGTCTGTAATTCACCATTTTTGTGTATTATAATATGTGTAACTGAGTGTGCACAGAACATGTGCGACAGTGCCCGTGTGTGTCTCCCGCAGGCAGAAGGCAAGTACCACACACAGCTGAACAAGACCGAGCCCTGCAGACGCAGATCGACAGCGCCATCTTCTTGCGGGACAAGTTCATGAAGGAGGAGGCCAGACTTCTGCAGAAGTTGGACAGCCTCAACAGAAGCGTCACCACCATCATGCATGAAACCAGTGACATCTATGAGCAGAGGTACGCCTCACGTCACATATTTGGGGTACGCCTCACGTCACATATTTGGTGTACGCCTCACGTCACATACTTGAAGTACACCTTACGTCACATACTTGAAGTACACCTCACATTCCATTCTGTAAGTACACCTGTCTCATACTTAGAGTACACTTCACGTCTCATACTTGGGGTACACTTCACGTCTCATATTTGGGGTACGCCTCACGTCACATATTTGGTGTACGCCTCACGTCACATACTTGAAGTACACCTTACGTCACATACTTGAAGTACACCTCACATTCCATTCTGTAAGTACACCTGTCTCATACTTAGAGTACACTTCACGTCTCATACTTGGGGTACACTTCACGTCTCATACTTGGGGTACACCTGTCTCATACTCGGGTACACCTGTCTCATGCTTGGGGTATGGCTCACGTCTCACACTTGGGGTTACACTGTCTTATACTTGGGGTACACCTGTATCATGCTTATGGTACGCCTCACATCTCATATGCACATGTTACCACTCCTGTCCCATTCTTAATGATATAGATACAGATACCTGTCTCATACTAGAGGTAGCCCTTGTCTTATACTAAAGGTAGACCTCATGTCTCATATTAAACATGAGATATGTGACATGAGAGATATTTAATGAGATAAGTGACATGAGAGATATGTGACACGAGAGATGTGAGGTGTGGGCTATTTGGCATAAGAGATATGACGTGAGAAATATGTGACGTGAAATATATTTAATGACAAATGTGACATTAGAAGTGTGTGACGTTAGAAGTATGTGACATGAGAGATATTTGTGACATGAGATGTGTCACGTGAATGGTATTTAATGAGATATGTGACAAGAGAGATATGTGCCAAGAGAGATATCTGACAAGATATGGGTCACAAGAAATATGTCACACGAGAGGTATGCACTGTGAGAGGTGTGCACTATGTGCATATGTGAGGTATGTGCTATGGGAGGTATGCGCTATGAGGGGTATGTATATGAGAGATATGTGATATGAGAGAAATGCGATACGAGAATAATGTGGAGTGAGATGTATGTGGCCGTGGATGTGTGTGACATGATAGATGTGTGACGCTGTAGATATGTGACACAAGAGATGTGTGACACCAGGTCAGTGATGAATGTCACATGGTTTCGTCTAGAGATCGGGCCGAGGGCACCAAGATCAAAGTGAAGGAGCACCTGGCCAAGGTCAAGGACCAGTACGAGCGGGAGCTGCTGAACATCAGCCTGGCCATCAACGACGACAAGAAGATGGAGCAGTTCATGCGCACCAAGCACAAGGACATCATCCAGTACCTGCAGCACAAGCGGGACAAGGACCTGGCTGACGGTGAGAGCTCGTGTGTGTGTATGTGAGAGTGAGAGAGAGAGATGTCATGTGTGTGAGATGTCGTGTGTGGGAGATGGTCGTGTGTGGGAGATGTCGTGTGTGAGAGATGTTTGTGTGGGAGATGTCGTTGTGTGATAGATGTCGTGTGTGAGAGATGTCATTATTGAGAGATGTCGTATGTGACAGATGTCTTGTGTGGAAATGTCATGTGTGAGAGATGTTGTGTGTCAGAGATGTCGTATGTGTCAGAGATGTCGTGTGTGGGAGATGTCATGTGTGAGAGATGTCGTGTGTCAAAGATGTGTGTGTCAGAGATGTCGTATGTGTGAGAGATGTCGTGTGTAGTAGATGTCGATTGTGAGAGATGTTGTGTGTGGGAGATGTCGTGTATGTGAGAGATGTCGTGTGGGAGATGTCGTGTGTGGGAGATGTTGTGTATGAGAGATGTTGTTTGTGAGAGATGTCGTGTGTGTGAGAGATGTCATGTGTGTGGGAGATGTCGTGTGTGAGAGATGGCCTGTGTCTGGCAGATGTTGTGTGTGTGAGAAATTTCGTGTGTGTGGGAGATGTCATGTGTGTGAGAGATGTCGTGTGTTGATGTCGTGTGTGAGAGATGTCATGTGTGTGGGAGATGTCGTGTGTGAGAGATGTCATGTGTATGTTTGAGATCTTATGTGTGAGAGATATCGTGTGTGAGAGATGTCGTGTGTGAGAGATATCGTGTGTGAGAGATGTCGTGTGTATGTTTGAGATCTTGTATGTGTGCGATGTCGTGTGTATGTTTGATATCTTGTGTGTGGGAGGTGTCGTGTGTGGGAGATGTCGTGTGTGAGAGATGTTGTGTTTATGTTTGAGATCTTGTGTGTGAGAGATATCGTGTGTATGTTTGAGATCTTGTGTGTGAGAGATGTCGTGTGTATGTTTGAGATCTTGTGTGTGAGAGATGTCGTGTGTATGTTTGAGATCTTGTGAGTGAGAGATGTCGTGTGTATGTTTGAGATCTTGGGTGTGAGAGATATCGTGTGTGAGAGATGTCGTGTGTGAGAGATGTCGTGTGAGAGATGTCGTGTGTGAGAGATGTCGTGTGTATGTTTGAAATCTTGTGTGTGTGAGATATCGTGTGGGAGATGTCGTGTGTGAGAGATGTCGTGTGTGAGAGATGTCGTGTGTATGTTTGAGATCTTGTGTGTGAGAGATGTCGTGTGTGAGAGATGTCGTGTGTGAGTGTGTGTGTGTGTGGTGTGTGTGTGTGTGATGCTGTGTGTTGAGCAGGTAAATGTTTGAGTGTGGTAATGTTTGACTGGATTAGTGTTTGGGTGGGGTAATGTTTGCCTGGGTTAGTGTCTGAGTGGGCTTATGTTTGACTGGTTTAATGTTTGAGTGGGGTAATGTTTGAGTGGGGTGATGTTTGAGTGGGTTACTGTAAAAGTGTAAATGATGACAAGAATTGACACCTGAGATTAAGTGGGTTAGTGTTTGAGTGAGATAATGTTTGAGTGGGGTAATGTTTGAGTAGGCTATTGTGACAGTGTAAGTGATGACAAGAATTGACACCTGAGATTGAGTTTGGTAATGCCACACCTGTAAGGTGAGTTGCCTGGTACTGAAAGATTGCGAGTGCCACTGACCTTGTTACTGATGTGTCCCCGACAGCCACTGACTCGCTGAACAAGAAGGACATGTTCACAGAAGCTTTTGACACCATCATGGAAGTCACGGGGAAAAAAGAACTCAACCAGATCGTGCAGGACTTCATCGAGGCGGAGGAGGACAATTTCATCACTTTCCTCAACATTGGTAAGCCCGGGTCGTGTTTGTGTGCACTGTCAACTTTGATTAGTTCATTTCGTGTCTATGTGCCCTGTCAACATTGATCAGTTCCGTGTCTGTGTACACTGTCAACATTAGCCAGTTCCGTGACTGTGTGCACTGTCAACATTGGTCAGTTCCGTATCTGTGTACACTGTCAACATTGATCAGTTCCGTGTCTGTGTGCACTGTCAACATTGATCAGTTCCGTGTCTGTGTGCACTGTCAACATTGATCAGTTCCGTGTCAGTGTACACTGTCAACATTAGCCAGTTCCGTGTCTGTGTACACTGTCAACATTAGCCAGTTCCGTGTCTGTGTGCACTGTCAACATTGGTCAGTTCCGTGTCTGTGTGAATGGTCAACATTGGTCAGTTTGGTGGGTGTCTGTTTAGACTGTCAACGTTGGTCAGCTCGTCTCATGTCTGTTTGCAGTCAACAGTAGTCACAGGCAAATGATGATTGTTGTTGTTATTCTGGCTATAAGACATGTCACATGAAAACATAGTCATTGTAATATTGCATGTGACGGGTCTCACGGCATTCTCTCTGTGTAATATTGCATGTGACGGGTCTCACGGCATTCTCTCTGTGTAATATTTAATGTGGCGTGTTCTCCTGTCATTCCCTTTGTGTAATATTACATGTGACGTGTTATCCTGGCATTCTCTCTGTGTAATATTTTATGTGACGCGTTCTCCTGGTATTCTCTCTCTCTCTCTCTCTCTCTCTCTCTCTCTCTCTCTCTCTCTCTCTCTCTCTCTCTCTCTCTACGTGTGTGATGTGTCATGTGACATGTTCTCCTGGCATTCTCTCTGTGTACTATTTCATATGACATCATCTCCTGGTATTCTCTCTCTGTAATGTTTCATGGTGTGTCTGACTTAGATATGACTGAGCTACAGTATGATAGTAGACGGTATTACCTGCTCTCTGTTGCGCCGAATGTTGGGCGACGATCACCTAACCCAACACCCCACATTGTGCCAACGGCTTCGGGCGGAGGAGTTCAATTTGGAGGGTACAAGCCTTATCCTAGTGCGAGGAAATGAAACTTAAAGACTAAATGTCATGGCAGGGTAGACCAGGCTCTAAGCCTTGGTTGGCAACTGGTCTAGGATGGAAGCTTCTGACAGGCGGGCAGTTAGAGCATAGCTTTGTTGATCCTGCAGCTTCTGCAGCTTGTCTTGTTCCAGACGTATTGTAGTTACCTTTCCTCTGGAGTGAACTAGACAGGCCGAGAGAGGGATTGTGCTGCGTTGGCAACACATGGTCTTTAAACTCAGCCCAGGCTTTGTGTTATGGAGAGATATAACTCCATTGTAGACCACTATCATCTGTCAAGGTGGCAAGATACCAGTCAATCAATCAATGTTTCATGTAACATGTTCTCCTGCATTCTCTATGTGTTTAATATTTCATGTGACATGCTTTCCGGATATTTTCTCAGTGTAATATTTCATGTGACGGATCTCCTGGTATTCTCTCTGTGTGCAATATTTCATGTGACATTTTCTCCTGGCATTCTCTCTCTCTCTCTCTCTCTCTCTCTCTCTCTCTCTCTCTCTCTCTCTCTCTCTCTCTCTCTCTCTCTCTCTCTCTCTCTCTCTCTCTCTCTCTCTCTCTCTCTCTCTCTCTTTCTTTCTGTGTGTAATGTTTAGTGTGACATATTATCCTGACATTCTTTCTGTGTAATATTTCAAATGATGTGTTTTCCTGTCATTCTCTCGGTGTAATATTTCATGTGACGTGCTCTCCTGTCATTCTCTCGGTGTAATATTTCATGTGATGTGTTTTCCTGTCATTCTCTTGGTGTAATATTTCATGTGACGTGCTCTCCTGGCATTTTATGTGTAATATTGTATGTGACATATTCTGGCATTCTCTCGATGTAATATTTCATGTGATGTCGTGCTCTCCTATCATTCTCTCTGAATAAAATTTGATGGAATTGTGGAAATGTAAACAATATAAAATGACATAAAGTAGTTCAGCTTTACATAACAGAATAAATACACATACATGACGTTGCGGCGACTAGCCTTCATCAGCAAACAAACACATACATAAAACACAACATATAGTCACGTATAAGATCTCCGGTGACTACACTAAGACGTGACGACAGGATGAGAAGAATAAAATGATGAAAAAATGAAAGCAATGAAGAGAAAATGAGAATTGGAAAAAATGTTTCTACTTACCCCAGAATTCCGAGCTGTGTAATATTTCAAGTGACGTGCTGTCCTATAATTCTCTCGATGTAATATTTCATGTGAAGTGCTCTCCTGGCATTCTCTCGATGTAATATTTCTTGTGAAGTGCTCTCCTGGCATTCTTTCGGTGTAATATTTCTTGTGAAGTGCTCTCCTTGCATTCTAACGGTGTAATATTTCATGTGAAGTGCTCTCTTGGCATTCTCTTGGTGTAATATTTCTTGTGACATGTTCTCCTGACATTCTCTTTGTGTAGTATTTCATGTGACGTATTCTTCTTGCATTCTCTCGGTCGATGTTGCGCATTTATAGCTAGGCACGAGATGCAAGGACAGCAGCATGGCGTCAGTGTGTTCGTGGTACATAGCCAGTTGTGGCCACAGAGATTACACCAGAGACTGACAGTTGTGACCACGGAGATTACACCAGAGGCTGACAGTTGTGACCACGGAGATTACACCAAGAGACTGACGTTGTGGCCACAGAGATTACACCAGAGACTGACAGTTGTGACCACGGAGATTACACCAGAGGCTGACAGTTGTGACCACGGAGATTACACCAGAGACTGACAGTTGTGACCACGGAGATTACACCAGAGACTGACAGTTGTGGCCACGGAGATTACACCAGAGACTGACAGTTGTGGCCACGGAGATTACACCAGAGACTGACAGTTGTGACCACGGAGATTACACCAGAGACTGACAGTTGTGACCACGGAGATTACACCAGAGACTGACAGTTGTGACAACGGAGATTACACCAGAGACTGACAGTTGTGGCCACGGAGATTACACCAGAGACTGACAGTTGTGACCACGGAGATTACATCAGAGACTGACAGTTTAGTTTAGTTTAGTTTAGTCGTTGGATCAATATCACGGCACACGGTTTAACCCATAAGTGCTCCGTTTTCCTCCTAACTCAAACCTGAGTCTGGAGAAACTCTGCTCAATGCACGACCTCCTTTGCATCGGCGAGGATCCTGAAATACTTTTGGGTAGATTTTTAACTCAAAATGTTGTCCGGGCAGCGCCGTTAGGCTACTCTTTTTCTATCTCCAACTGCCAAGGGATTTTTTACGTGCGAAACAATACACACGGGCGTCCGATCTCACTACCCAGAGACCAGGGAAAATTTTATTACTGGAAGTCCGGGTGATTTTTAAAATAAATCCCGGTCCTCACCGGGGCCTGAACCCGGGACCTCCAGCACTCAAGGCGAACACCTCAAGACCACTCAGCCCCCGTCAGAGACTGACAGTTGTGACCACGGAGATTACACCAGAGACTGACAATTGTGACCACGAGATTTACACCAGAGGCTGACAGTTGGGACCACGGAGATTACAGACAGTGACTGACAGTGTGACCACGGAGATTGACACCACAGTGACTGACAGTTGTGACCCGGAGATACACAAAGACTGAACAGTTGTGGCCACCGGAGATTTACACCAGAGGCTGACAGTGTGTGGCCACGGAGATTACACCAGTGACTGACAGGTTTTGGCCACGGAGATTATCACCAAAGACTGACAGTTGTGGCCACGGAAGATTACACAGTGCCTGACAGTTTGTGACCACGTGAGATTACACCAGGAGGCTGCCAGTTGTGGCACGGACGATTAGACACAGAGACTGATCAGTTGTGGCCACGGAGATTACACCCGAGACTGGACTGTTGTGGCCCGGAGATTACACCATGCAGACCGACCAGTTGTGCCACGGAGAATTACACCAGAAGACTGACAATTGTGTCCACGGAGAGGTGACAGTTGTGGCCACGGAGATTACACCAGAGACTGACTGTTGTGGCCACGGAGATTACACCAGAGACCGACCAGTTGTGGCCACGGAGATTACACCAGAGACTGACAATTGTGTCCACGGAGAGTGCACCAGTGGCTGACAGTTGTGGCCACGGAGATTACACCAGAGACCGACAGTTGTGGCCACGGAGATTACACCAGAGACTGGACAGTTGTGCCACGGAGATTACACCAGAGACTGCTGTTTGGCCACGGAGATTACACCAGAGACCGACAGTTTGTGGCCACGGAGATTATACCAGAGACTGACAGTTGTGGCCACGGAGATTATACCAGAGACTGACAGTTGTGACCACGGAGATTAACACCAGAGACTGACAGTTGTGACCACGGAGATTACACCAGAGACTGACAGTTGTGACCACGGAGATTACACCAGAGACTGACAGTTGTGACCACGGAGATTACACCAGAGACTGACAGTTGTGGCCACGGAGATTACACCCGAGACTGACAGTTGTGGCCACGGAGATTACACCAGAGACTGACAGTTGTGGCCACGGAGATTACACCAGTGGCTGACAGTTGTGACCACGGAGATTACACCAGTGGCTGACAGTTGTGGCCACGGAGATTACATCAGTGGCTGACAGTTGTGAACCACGGAGATTACACCAGTGGCTGACAGTTGTGACCACGGAGATTACATCAGTGGCTGACAGTTGTGACCACGGAGATTACACCAGTGGCTGACAGTTGTGACCACGGAGATTACACCAGAGATTGACAGTTGTGACCACGGAGATTACACCAGAGACTGACAGTTGTGACCACGGAGATTACACCAGTGGCTGACAGTTGTGGCCACGGAGATTACACCAGTGGCTGACAGTTGTGGCCACGGAGATTACACCAGAGACTGACTGTTGTGGCCACGGAGATTATACCAGAGACTGACAGTTGTGACCACGGAGATTACACCAGAGACTGACAGTTGTGACCACGGAGATTACACCAGAGACTGACAGTTGTGACCACGGAGATTACACCAGAGACTGACAGTTGTGACCACGGAGATTACACCAGAGACTGACAGTTGTGGCCACGGAGATTACACCCGAGACTGACAGTTGTGGCCACGGAGATTACACCAGAGACTGACAGTTGTGGCCACGGAGATTACACCAGTGGCTGACAGTTGTGACCACGGAGATTACACCAGTGGCTGACAGTTGTGGCCACGGAGATTACATCAGTGGCTGACAGTTGTGACCACGGAGATTACACCAGTGGCTGACAGTTGTGACCACGGAGATTACATCAGTGGCTGACAGTTGTGACCACGGAGATTACACCAGTGGCTGACAGTTGTGACCACGGAGATTACACCAGAGACTGACAGTTGTGGCCACGGAGATTACACCAGTGGCTGACAGTTGTGACCACGGAGATTACACCAGTGGCTGACAGTTGTGGCCACGGAGATTACATCAGTGGCTGACAGTTGTGACCACGGAGATTACACCAGTGGCTGACAGTTGTGACCACGGAGATTACATCAGTGGCTGACAGTTGTGACCACGGAGATTACACCAGTGGCTGACAGTTGTGACCACGGAGATTACACCAGAGGCTGACAGTTGTGACCACGGAGATTACACCAGAGACTGACAGTTGTGGCCACGGAGATTACACCAGAGACTGACAGCTGTGACCACGGAAATTACACCAGAGACTGACAGTTGTGACCACGGAGATTACTCCAGAGACTGACAGTTGTGACCACGGAGATTACACCAGAGACTGACAGTTGTGGCCACGGAGATTACACCAAAGACTGACAGTTGTGGCCACGGAGATTACACCAGAGACTGACAGTTGTGGCCACGGAGATTACACCAGAGACTGACAGTTGTGACCACGGAGATTACACCAGAGACTGACAGTTGTGGCCACGGAGATTACACCAGAGACTGACAGTTGTGGCCACGGAGATTACACCAGAGACTGACTGTTGTGGCCACGGAGATTACACCAGAGATCGACAGTTGTGGCCACGGAGATTATACCAGAGACTGACAGTTGTGGCCACGGAGATTATACCAGAGACTGACAGTTGTGACCACGGAGATTACACCAGAGACTGACAGTTGTGACCACGGAGATTACACCAGAGACTGACAGTTGTGACCACGGAGATTACACCAGAGACTGACAGTTGTGGCCACGGAGATTACACCAGTGGCTGACAGTTGTGACCACGGAGATTACACCAGTGGCCGACAGTTGTGGCCACGGAGATTACATCAGTGGCTGACAGTTGTGACCACGGTGATTACACCAGTGGCTGACAGTTGTGACCACGGAGATTACACCAGTGGCTGACAGTTGTGACCACGGAGATTACACCAGTGGCTGACAGTTGTGACCACGGAGATTACATCAGAGATTGACAGTTGTGACCACGGAGATTACACCAGAGACTGACAGTTGTGACCACGGAGATTACACCAGTGGCTGACAGTTGTGGCCACGGAGATTACACCAGTGGCTGACAGTTGTGGCCACGGAGATTACACCAGTGGCTGACAGTTGTGACCACGGAGATTACACCAGAGGCTGACAGTTGTGACCACGGAGATTACACCAGAGACTGACAGTTGTGGCCACGGAGATTACACCAGAGACTGACAGTTGTGACCACGGAGATTACACCAGAGACTGACAGTTGTGACCACGGAGATTACACCAGAGACTGACAGTTGTGACCACGGAGATTACACCAGAGACTGACAGTTGTGACCACGGAGATTACACCAGAGACTGACAGTTGTGGCCACGGAGATTACACCAAAGACTGACAGTTGTGGCCACGGAGATTACACCAGAGACTGACAGTTGTGGCCACGGAGATTACACCAGAGACTGACAGTTGTGACCACGGAGATTACACCAGAGACTGACAGTTGTGGCCACGGAGATTACACCAGAGACTGACAGTTGTGACCACGGAGATTACACCAGAGACTGACAGTTGTGACCACGGAGATTACACCAGAGACTGACAGTTGTGGCCACGGAGATTACACCAGATATTGACAGTTGTGGCCACGGAGATTACACCAGAGACTGACAGTTGTGGCCACGGAGATTACACCAGAGGCTGACAGTTGTGACCACGGAGATTACACCAGAGGCTGACAGTTGTGGCCACGGAGATTACACCAGAGGCTGACAGTTGTGACCACGGAGATTACACCAGAGGCTGACAGTTGTGACCACGGAGATTACACCAGAGGCTGACAGTTGTGACCACGGAGATTACACCAGAGGCTGACAGTTGTGACCACGGAGATTACACCAGAAACTGACAGTTGTGGCCACGGAGATTACACCAGAGACTGACAGTTGTGGCCACGGAGATTACACCAGAGGCTGACAGTTGTGGCCACGGAGAGTGCACCAGAGACTGACAGTTGTGTGAAAGAAGCTGGGTGCAAGTGGAAATAACAGAAGGATATCATATATCACTCATGGTGCTAGTGAAAGCCAGTTCAAGGCATATGACATTTAAAACATGGCGTGATTTAGCTTTGGTAGGCCACCAGTGGTGTGACGGTTTGTTCCATGCTGATTCTTCATAGACTTAGATGGATAGGACTCGTTAGGGTGATGGGTGACCTAGAATGCCTAAGGACATCTTTCTTGGTGAACTTCAGATGGGTAAGAGATCTCAAGGTCGGCCTCTACTATGATACAAAGATGTGTGTTAGCAGGACATGATTGATACAAAAATTGATATTGCACCTGGGGTGAAAGTCGTCGCGGATCTTCTTCTTCTTTGCGATCATCCGGAGTGTTTTTTTTTCAGATGTGATTGCGGTGTGTCTGTTATGCGCTCTTGGGCCGAAACCCGTAGGCCAACACATCGACTTTAGCGTGCTTTTTTGACCAGGTAGCATTACTGGGAGACTCTCACTTTTGCGGTGCCGTCTGCAACCCAGCTGGCCAGGATGGAACGGTCGAAGACAACGGTCATCCCTCAAAGGAAGGCAGGGACAGTCCATAGCATTTTCCGCCATCCAAGGTTGCTTCCATAGTTGCAGGGTCGACACATAGCGCCCTGGTTCTGGGCTAGCCGAGGGAATCGTCACATCCTGCTTATGGCTGCTTTAAATCCTCACTTCAATATATTGGGCTTTCCTTCACCACGGGCCGTTCCTGCACAAACCAGACAAGTCTGCAGATGGTATCCACTCAGCGAGTTTTCGGACATGTGCTTGTCCTTGCGCCCTTCAGAGCTGTTCCAGGCACGGCGGACATTCGGAAAACTACCTAGTCAGAGCTGTTCCGAGCAAGAGCGGCATTCGGAAACTAGGTAGTCAGGAGCTGTTCCTAGCACGAGAGACAAATGGACGAGACGTTTCACTCGGACGTAAAATGCGTAGTGCCAGTTTTTATTTTGCCACCCGTAGGCCAGCACTGCCGGCTTCGGCGGGCATTTTTTAATGAGGTTAGCCTTCCTCGGGTTTTGAGGCACGTTAGACTTATTGTTGTGATGCCGCCCACATCTCAGCTGGTCAGGATAGAACGGTCAACGACAAAATGGTCAACCCTCAAGGGAAGGCAGGGACAGATCATGGGCATTCTCTCGCTATCCAAGGAGGCTTCCATAATTGCAGAGCCGTCACATATTGCTCTGAGACTGGGCTCACCCGAGGAGTTGCCACGTCCTGCTCATGGCTGCTTTAGTTCCTCACTTCCATATGTTGGGCATCTCGCTTGCCACTGGCCGCTCAAGCACACACCAGGAACGGTCAGACTGTGGGCGACATCCACTCGGTAAGCTTTGCTTTTGACTTCGGACCACGCAATAGGTTCGCTCGCCGTGCGTTCCATTTCGCGTCATTGAGACGTTCTTCCACTTTTGTCTACACTCTCTATGAGTTAGATACAGACAGTTTGCATAACCATTTCCTTCGACTGGGGGACTTCTGACTTTTTGTGCTCGCTCACGAGGTAGGCTACATGTGCTGCCGGCTCAGCACCTTACCTTCGTGCAGCAGTGAACGAGAAACGGCCTGGCCCTCTCATCCGGGAATCTCTCATATCGCCCAGCTGAGAGCCTTCGAACATGTATCAGACCTGAGCATGTAGCTTGCTCAGAATCACGCCTCTATTTTTCGGTAGGTGGGTATCAGCCTGGCTCTCAGATCCGAGGGTTTGTGGCTTAGAGGCGTTCAGCCACAGCCCTCGACAGGGAGCCTTAAGAGTTTTGTCCGGACCAAGAACTTCTGCCTTCGTGCACCTGATTTAAATTTTTGACTGCTATCCTCACAGTCTACCTGCAGGGCAGCAGGTTGTGTCTCTCTTAGTCTGGTCCCTATCCCATAAGCTGTCCGATATGTAGTTTTTCATCCATCGGCAAGCAAATGGGGTCGATGGGACACACAAGCTCCCCCACCACGTCAAGGTGGAGACACATCGGGGGAGGTCGCGGATCTTGTTGCATGGATGGCAAAAATCAGGAATGGAATAAAGACAAAGGAGAAAATGATTTCAGATAGGTCATACACTGAGCGTGTGAGATGTCAGATGGTGCTTGATGGTGGAAATGACCATTTGTTCACATAATCCATCGTGGACGAATATTTACCGCACGAATTGGATTGATCAGTCACATACGCTACCGCCATGGGTTGTAGTTATGCTATTTTTGAAGCACAATATAACAAAATATCGTCTGTCAAGACGGCCAGGTGTCAGCAAGGCACCTGTAATTGTATCACCATCACTGCTTTCGGTTTTGTTATTATCGCCATTATCACCATTATTATTGTCAATATCGCCATTATTATTGCCGCCGCTGCTGCCTCTGTGTTTTGTTGTTTAATATTACATGTTGTCAATATATATATATATATATTGTTGTTAATCAATGTTACTGACATTTGACTGGCAATGTCTGGGGATTCCCCATCTGTCTATCATGTCCAGGTGAGATACTGGACGAGAATGAACATCTCCGGGCAATGATTGCCAGCCTGAGGCGGGAGAATGTCAGCATGGAGGAGAGGGACATTGGCATCCTGCAGGACACGGATACTCACATTCGCAACATTCAGGTCAGTCAGTATGGTCATCTGTGTTGTGTACGTGCCGAGTCACTTGCTGCCTGTGTCCATTCTTTGGTTGTAATCTCTGATGTGTTCTGTCGTGAGGCTGGTCATTATCATCTTGTGTACACCCCGAACCACTTGCAGCCTGTGTCCTTTCTTTAGTTGTAATCTGCTGCTTGCTGTCTGTGAGTATGGTCACTACCACCATGTGTTGTATGTACAGCCAGGGAGCTTCCCAAGACGAGCTGCCCGATCTATAACAGAGAAATAGTCGGAGCGAGGACACAGAAGGTGACACACAGACATAACGCTAGAGATAGAGGGCGATAGAGCGGATGAGGCACGGGTGCGAGACAGAAAGGGCATGACAGTATGTGCTTTCACGTGGGTGCTACTAATTGTTGTAGTTGCGACTTTGTAGTCCAACATAAACCACACACGTGCTACTACTTGTTGTAGTTGCGACTTTGTAGTCCAACATAAACCACACATGTGCTACTGATTGTTGTAGTTGCTACTTGTTAGTCCAACATAAACCACACATGTGCTACTGATTGTTGTAGTTGCTACTTTGTAGTCCAACATAAACCACACACGTGCTACTGATTGTTGTAGTTGCTACTTTGTAGTCCAACATAAACCACACATGTGCTACTGATTGTTGTAGTTGCTACTTTGTAGTCCAACATAAACCACACACGTGCTATTACTGTTGTAGTTGCTACTTTGTAGTCCAACATAAACCACACACGTGCTATTACTGTTGTAGTTGCTACTTTGTAGTCCAACATAAACCACACACGTGCTACTACTTGTTGTAGTTGCTACTTTGTAGTCCAACATAAACCACACATGTGCTACCACTTGTTGTAGTTGCTACTTTGTAGTCCAACATAAACCACACATGTGCTACCACTTGTTATAGTTGCTACTTTGTAGTCCAACATAAACCACACATGTGCTACTGATTGTTATAGTTGCTACTTTGTAGTCCAACATAAACCACACATGTGCTACCACTTGTTGTAGTTGCTACTTTGTAGTCCAACATAAACCACACACGTGCTACTACTTGTTATAGTTGCTACTTTGTAGTCCAACATAAACCACACACGTGCTACCACTTGTTATAGTTGCTACTTTGTAGTCCAACATAAACCACACATGTGCTACCACTTGTTGTAGTTGCTACTTTGTAGTCCAACATAAACCACACATGTGCTACCACTTGTTATAGTTGCTACTTTGTAGTCCAACATAAACCACACACGTGCTACTACTGTTGTAGTTGCTACTTTGTAGTCCAACATAAACCACACACGTGCTACTACTTGTTGTAGTTGCTACTTTGTAGTCCAACATAAACCACACACGTGCTACTACTTGTTATAGTTGCTACTTTGTAGTCCAACATAAACCACACACGTGCTATTACTGTTGTAGTTGCTACTTTGTAGTCCAACATAAACCACACACGTGCTACTACTTGTTGTAGTTGCTACTTTGTAGTCCAACATAAACCACACATGTGCTACCACTTGTTATAGTTGCTACTTTGTAGTCCAACATAAACCACACATGTGCTACCACTTGTTATAGTTGCTACTTTGTAGTCCAACATAAACCACACATGTGCTACTGATTGTTATAGTTGCTACTTTGTAGTCCAACATAAACCACACATGTGCTACTGATTGTTGTAGTTGCTACTTTGTAGTCCAACATAAACCACACATGTGCTACCACTTGTTATAGTTGCTACTTTGTAGTCCAACATAAACCACACATGTGCTACTGATTGTTGTAGTTGCTACTTTGTAGTCCAACATAAACCACACATGTGCTACCACTTGTTGTAGTTGCTACTTTGTAGTCCAACATAAACCACACATGTGCTACTGATTGTTATAGTTGCTACTTTGTAGTCCAACATAAACCACACATGTGCTACCACTTGTTATAGTTGCTACTTTGTAGTCCAACATAAGCCACACATGTGCTACTGATTGTTGTAGTTGCTACTTTGTAGTCCAACATAAACCACACATGTGCTACCACTTGTTATAGTTGCTACTTTGTAGTCCAACATAAACCACACATGTGCTACTGATTGTTATAGTTGCTACTTTGTAGTCCAACATAAACCACACATGTGCTACTGATTGTTGTAGTTGCTACTTTGTAGTCCAACATAAACCACACATGAGCTACTGATTGTTGTAGTTGCTACTTTGTAGTCCAACATAAACCACACATGTGCTACTGATTGTTGTAGTTGCTACTTTGTAGTCCAACATAAACCACACATGTGCTACCACTTGTTATAGTTGCTACTTTGTAGTCCAACATAAACCACACACGTGCTACCACTTGTTATAGTTGCTACTTTGTAGTCCAACATAAACCACACATGTGCTACCACTTGTTATAGTTGCTACTTTGTAGTCCAACATAAACCACACATGTGCTACCACTTATTATAGTTGCTACTTTGTAGTCTAACATAAACCACACATGTGCTACTGATTGTTGTAGTTGCTACTTTGTAGTCCAACATAAACCACACATGTGCTACTGATTGTTATAGCTGCTACTTTGTAGTCCAACATAAACCACACACGTGCTACCACTTGTTATAGTTGCTACTTTGTAGTCCAACATAAACCACACATGTGCTACTGATTGTTGTAGTTGCTACTTTGTAGTCCAACATAAACCACACATGTGCTACTGATTGTTATAGTTGCTAATTTGTAGTCTAACATAAACCACACATGTGCTACTGATTGTTGTAGTTGCTACTTTGTAGTCCAACATAAACCACACACGTGCTACCATTTGTTATAGTTGCTACTTTGTAGTCCAACATAAACCACACATGTGCTACTACGTGTTGTAGTTGCTACTTTGTAGTCCAACATAAACCACACATGTGTTACTACTTGTTGTAGTTGCAACTACTAGTAAGTGCACTAGAGTGAATTGTGTGAGGATTAGTTTTCCCTATCATCAATGTCGCCATCATGCAAACCTTCTCCGACTATTTTTAATTTACGCCCACAAGTTAAGAAAGAGAAGACAGCGTGTAAATCCAGCTGTGGGACAAGGTAGGGGGTGAGGTCGGAGGGGGGAAGAATGAAAACAAGGATGAGCAGGATGACTAGGGGTTGAGAAACAAAATGGTGGAGCAGGAAGGGGGTATCTTCTTCTTCTTCGTTCATCCGGAGTTTGTTTTTTTCGGATGTGATTGCGTTGTGCCTGTTTACAGCAGAGCTGCGTTCTTGCGCCGTTAGGCCGACACATCCGACTTCTGCGGGCATTTGTTGACCGGGTTAACCTTCCCGGGGGTTTCTTAGGACGTTTGACTCTCACTGTTGTGGTGTTATCCCCCATCCCAGCTGGTCCATATAGAACAGCCAAAGATCCTGGTCAGCCCTCAAGGGAAGGCAGGGGCAGACCATGGGCATTCCCCGCCATCCAAGGAGGCTTCCATACTTGCAGAGCCGATACATAGCGCTCTGGTACTGGGCTCACCCAAGGAATCGTCACGTCCTGCACATGGCTGCTTAGCCTCACTTCCGTATATTGGGCCTTCCGTTCACCATAGGCTGTTCTTCCGGAAACCAGAAGTATGCAGTCTGCAGATGACATCCACACAGTGAGCTTTCGATTCGGACTTTCCACGCAATGGATTTGCTATCCAAGCAATATTCCATTTCATGCCACTAGGACACTTTTCCACCTTTTATGAAGCCCACACAATGGGCTTTTGATTCGGACTTTCCACGTATGGATTTGCTATCAAGCAATATTCCATTTCGTGCCACTAGGACACTTTTCCAAAGCCCACACAGCGAGCTTTCGATTTGGACTTTCCACATAATGGATTTGCTATCCAAGCAATATTTCATTTCATGCCTCTGGGTCTTCATGCACCTTTAAATGTCAACCTGTATGTAGATAAAGTAAGCTGCGGTCAACTTGAGCTTGTTGATATCTCCATAGAGCTTGTCCTCAAATGAAGCAGGTGTGGGCCAAAATATCTTTCTCTGTTCTGCATACGTTGGGCAATCCTGCAGCAAATGTTTTGCTGTCATTTTTCCAGTTCTACAATTACATTCATCAGTATCTCCTATCTTTAGTTTATTGAACAAGTGGTATTTCAGCCTGTATGTCCTGTGCGGAGTCTGAAGATTGCTACTTGTTCTCTTCGGTCGAGTTTGTAATATGCATCATCCTTCTGATGGCCTGGATGCTCAGATTCCCATTTGGTTCTATAAGTGCTTTTTATCAACCTCTTTGCCTCATTTAGGGTTATGTCTATGTCAGGCTGTGGTAGTCGTCCGCCCTCTTTTGCCAGTCTGTCAGCCTCTTCGTTTCCAGGTATACTGCAATGTGATGGATCCACTGTATTACAACTTTTTGGATTTCTGGCATAGACCATGGAGTGCTGCTCTTAGGTCAGTTAGTTCTGTGCTGTTATTGCTCTTGAGTATTGAGACAGCTGACTTTGCATCTGTGAAGATAGCTATTTGCTTCTCTTTATTTTCTTCCATCAGGAGCATTTCTGCTGCAGTTTTCAAAGCCTCTACCTCCGCTGTGAAGTTACTTGAAAATTTTCCAGTTGCCATTGAATGTGTTTTTTTCACTCCATTTTTAAATTTAGGAGAATTCCTCCTCCTCCATTCTCTATTGAATTTTTGGCTGATCCATCTGTATATGCATGGTCCAATTCCTGCTTGGGTAATGTTCTTTTATGTAGTTTAGGGTTATTTCTCTTCTTTCGGTTTCATGCTGAGTGTTCTTTTTCTCAATACCAGGAATGTTTTCTATCATCTCAGGCAGTTGCTGCTGTCTCCAAGCTGGGAAGTTGTGTGCATTGTGTATGGGCTTGACTGGTTGATATGTTAAGTATAGGATCTGCCCTAATCCTTCGTTTTGCAGTTTCTACAAAGTTGCTACGCTTCAGTCTTCCCTTTCCAAAACCATTAAATCTGTTGTACAGAGGGTGGTCTGTCAATCTTCTAAATTTTTCTGCTTGTTGCTGGGCTCTGCTATCTCTTCTATCCTGCATTGGTTGTAACAAGTGATCTTTTCTAGTTCATTAATAGGCGTTGTCTTCAGGCTTCCAGTTATGATTCGCATTCCTTGGTTTTGGACTCTACTTATTTTGTTAAAGTTTGACTTAGGCTGCTGTTGCCCAAGCTGCAATGCCATATTCCAGTACTGGCCTCACCCGTCCAGTATATAACTTCTTGAGAACTTTCTCATCTGCTCCCCACGTTGTACCAGCAAGCTTTTTCATGATTGCCATTCTCTGCCTTGCTCTTGTTCGATTTTTCTCAACCTGTGTCTTCCATGTCAGGCGACGATCAAAGGTGACTCCTAGATAGTTTGGATTTTCTTCATGGCGCAATATTTTTCCATTCAATACCAGCTTAGGTTGCTGAGTTTTATTTGAGAGGGAGAACACTGTGCATGTTGTTTTCTCCTCACTTATCTTCACTAGCCATGATTTTGACCAGTCCTCTAGCGCTAATAAGGCTTGCTGTATTCTGCTGTTAGCTGTACTAATATATTCTTCAGATGTCCATATGGCTAGGTCATCTGCAAAGGAGGATGTGTGTACTCTGGCTGGAAAATTTTCTGTGATGTCATTTATATATGCTAGGAATAATGTTGGTGAAAGAACTCCTCCTTGGGGGACACCTTGCTCCAGCAGCATCATTTTGCTTGTTTGTCCTTGTACTTTTGTCCTGGCAGTTCTGTTCTCAAGGTAGTGGCTGATCCATTTATACATTTTTCCACAAACATGCATGTTTTGGCAGTTTTACTTTCAGTCCTTCCTTCCATACTTTATCAAATGCTTTTTCTAAATCTATCCAGACTGCTAGTGTGTGCTTTTTCTCTTGGAAGGCATCCTCTATTTCCTGAGCTATATAGGTTATTTGATCTTCAGTGGATCTGTATTTTCTGAATCCTGCTTGGTGTGGTGTTAAGAGTTTGTTTTCTTCCAGATGCCATGTTAGCCTGCCATTGATAATGCGTTCCATTAATTTTCCTACACAGCTCAGTAGACTGATAGGTCGATAGCCATTTGGTTCTTCCAGGTCTTTTCCTTTCTTTGGGACTGGTATTAGTATAGCTTCCTTCCATGCCTGTGGGACTATTCCTCTCTTCCAGCTGTTATTTAGGACTGCTAGTAGTTTCTTCTTTGCCTTGGTGCCTAGTCCTATTAGCATTTCATTTGTGATTCCATCCTTTCCTGGTGATTTCTTCTTTTTTAGGGTATTCATTGCCTGTTCCATTTCTTCCATTGTTAGATTTGCCATCATATATTCTGCTGCTGTCTCTGTATTTCTATGATGTGTCTGTTTGTCTTTGATTGCTTTCTTCTGTTCGGTTGTAATATCAATGTGGTTTGCATTTGCATAGTGTTCCATTAGTGCATTTGCAGCCTTTTGCCTGTAAGCAAGGCATTTCCTTGTTTAATTGTTATTTGTTTGTTTCTAGGTCCTTCATTGTTCATGGCTTTCACTAGTTTCCATAGTTTGTTTCCATCCCTGTCAAAATTCAGGTTTTCTGTTTTTTCCCTCCAACAATCTCTTGTTGTTTGATTTACTGTTCTTTTATATTTTGCTGAGATGGCTTTGAGAGAGATGTTTGCTTCAATTGTTTGTTCTCTCTCTGCTGTCTTCCTGGCATCTTCAACTTTGTCCTCCAAACTTTGTAGTTCTTCAGTCCAGTATGGTTTGTAATTTTTCCTCGCTCCTCTTGGAATGGGACTCAGTGGCTGCCTGTATTATCGCTCTGTTTAGACTTTCCACCATTTGCTTTATGTTGCCATATCGTGTATTTATGTTTTCACAATATTTGTCTGTTAGTATGGCAAATCTGTCCCAATCTGCTCGTTTGTAATTCCAGCGGGGCAAGGGCTTTTGCTCCTGTGGAACATACTCCATATTCATTTCAAGCTTGATTGGTCTGTGGTCACTACCTGCTAATTGGTCCAGCACATGGCGATCGATTTTGTGGAGGATGTCTCCTGTGCAGAAAGCTAAGTCTGGAGTAGAAGTGGTAAGCCATCTTCTGGAGTAGAAGCTCGGTGTGTCATCCGCTTTGTTGAGTAGATGGAGATTTGAGTCTATTTCCCAGTCCTCCAATTCATCTCCTCTTTTGTCAGTATCTGGGTATCCCCATCATTCTGAACGGCTATTAAAGTCTCCGACAATAATGCAGTTTGTGTCAGTTATTTTCATGTTTGAGAGTGTAAGGTCCTTATCTGCTGGGCTATACAGATTGTAGATTCTTATTTTCACGTCCTTTATCATTATGTCAACACCTATAATTTCCGTTTGGTTGTCAGAGATCACAGATACTTCGCTGCAAGGTATTGTATTTCGTGTAAGTATTAGAACTCCTCCTTTGTGTCCTTCGCGGTCGAAACGTGTGGCCTGATATCCTCTGACTGAGAATTTGTGATTGACGTTGAGGTGTGTCTCTTGAATGCATGCCACATCTATTCTATCTTTATGAAGACGATGTGTTAGGGAGTCTTTCTTCTTGTAAACTCCTTCGGCATTCCACTGTAGTATGTTGAGTGTCCGGGGTATTTGGTCAATAGCTCTTAACCTACTCCTCTGTGCCTTGACTCCACAGCACAGGGGAAGGTGACCACCAGTAGTCATGGGTGGACCCCCTCGAGGCAGGGGGCCCGGCACTATCACCGCCTGATGGGACTTCACGGGATTAGCACCATATCGATTAATTTTGATTTGTAACATCATGAATTAAGTTACGTTGCACTGCTTTGTCAAGCCTGTGGCTCAGTACATCCGATTTCGACAAGCATTTATTCGGGATGCTTTCCCTAGCCTTTGACTGTCCCCAGTCTACCTACAAGGCAGCAGGTTTCACGTTGCACTGCTTTGTCAAGCCTGTGGCTCAGTACATCCGATTTCGACAAGCATGTATTTGGGGTGCTTTCCCTAGCCTTTGACTGTCCCCAGTCTACCTACAGGGCAGCAGGTTTGTGTGTCTCTTCGTCTAGTCCCTCTCCCTTGACCTGTCCGACATGGGTGGCCCTACCAGTAGCTGTGCTACCGTCGGCATAGCTCTTGGGGTCATTGGGACGCACAAGCCCCTCTACCTCGTCACGGTGGACACACAGCAGAGGGGGGAAGGGGGTATGAGAATGTGTATGATGATATGTTGACATTGCTAGTCTGTTGTATTGTAATTCTGCTGTTGCGTTTGATATATTATCCCTGGTTTGTCTCGGCCGATGACAACTGAGGACATTGTGTGATTGTGTTGTTGTGTGTGATCTATTGTCCCTGATTTGACGGCAACTGAGGACATTGTGTGATTGTGTTGTTGTGTGTGATCTATTGTCCCTGGTGTGGCGGCAACTGAGGACATTGTGTGATTGTGTTGTTGTGTGTGATCTATTGTCCCTAGTTTGGCGGCAACTGAGGGCATTATGTGATTGTGTTGTTGTGTGTGATCTATTGTCCCTGGTGTGGCGGCAACTGAGGGCATTATGTGATTGTGTTGTTGTGTGTGATCTATTGTCCCTGGTGTGGCGGCAACTGAGGTGATTGTGTGATTGTGTGACCGCAGGCCAGCGTGGACTCCTACAAGGCCCGGACCGAGGCCTGCATCAAACGTCTGGCGGAGCAGGGCAAGATGATTGAGGAGTTCACCGGCCAGATACAGAACATCATCGGGTAGGTCAACTGGCATGTGTGTCCTGCCTGTCTGTGTGACTGTCCTGTCCTTGCATGTGTGTCCTGTCTGTCCATGTGACTGCCTTGTCCTTGCAGCTGTATCCTGCCTGTGTGTCAATGTAAGTATCTTGTCCTTACAGGTAACTATCTTGTCCTTACAGGTGACTATCTTATCCTTACATGTGACTATTCTGCCATTCTATGTGACTGTCCTGTCCTTGTATGTGACTGCCCTGTCCTTGTATGCGACTATCCTGTCCTTGTATGCGACTATTCTGTCCTTGTATGTGACTGTCCTGTCCTTGTATGTGACTGCCCTGTCCTTGTATGTGACTGTCCTGTCCTTGTATGCGACTATCCTGGCCTTGTATGTGACTGTCCTGTCCTTGTATGTGACTGTCCTGTCCTTGTATGTGACTGTCCTGTCCTTGTATGTGACTGTCCTGTCCTTGTATGCGACTATCATGTCCTTGTATGTGACTGTCCTGTCCTTGTATTCGACTATCCTGTCCTTGTATGCGACTATCCTGTCCTTGTATGTCACTATCCTGTCCTTGTATGCGACTGTACTGTCCTTGTATGTGACTGTCCTGCTTTTGTTACCAGCAGCATGTGGTGGCACAGTTTAGTTGGTCCTGTCACATATCTGCCCCAGCACCACGTGAGGTATAGTTTAGTTGATCCTGTCACATATCTGCCCCAGCACCACGTGAGGTATAGTTTAGTTGATCCTGTCACATATCTGCCCCAGCACCACGTGAGGTATAGTTTAGTTGGTCCTGTCACATATCTGCCCCAGCACCACGTGAGGTATAGTTTAGTTGATCCTGTCACATATCTGCCCCAGCATCACGTGAGGTATAGTTTAGTTGATCCTGTCACATATCTGCCCCAGCACCACGTGAGGTATAGTTTAGTTGATCCTGTCACATATCTGCCCCAGCACCACGTGAGGTATAGTTTAATTTATCCTGTTCCTCCGAAGTAGGAGGGTATCTGCATGCACGGCGAGGAACCACCAGTCTGCACACCAGTAAGCCAGACATGGGACAACGGATACTCACGCAAACCTAAGTCCGGTATGACATCACACTGATGTTGGACAACAGGTTGTCACCATCCGACATACAGGAATTCAAGCTGGAGTTCACAGCCAGTGACCACAAGCAAGCAAGCAAGCAGTTGATCCTGTCACATATCTGTACCAGCATCATGTGAGGTATAGTTAGTTGATCCTGTCACATATCTGTCCCAGCATCCTGTGAGGTATAGTTTAGTTGATCCTGTCACATATCTGTACCAGCATCATTTGAGGTATAGTTAGTTGATCCTGTCACATATCTGTCCCAGCATCCTGTGAGGTATAGTTTAGTTGATCCTGTCACATATCTGTACCAGCATCATGTGAGGTATAGTTAGTTGATCCTGTCACATATCTGTACCAGCATCATGTGAGGTATAGTTAGTTGATCCTGTCACATATCTGTCCCAGCATCATTTGAGGTATAGTTTGGTTGATCCTGTCACATATCTGTCCCAGCATCATGTGAGGTATAGTTTGTTTGATCCTGTCACATATCTGTCCCAGCATCATGTGAGGTATAGTTTGGTTGATCCTGTCACATATCTGTCCCAGCATCATGTGAGGTATAGTTGATCTTGTCACATATCTGTCCAAGCATCATTTGAGGTATAGTTTAGTTGATCCTGTCACATATCTGCCCCAGCATCTCGTGAGGTATAGTTGATCTTGTCATATATCTGTCCCAGCATCATGTGAGGTATAATTGATCCTGTCACATATATGTCCCATTATCATGTGAGGTATAGTTGATCCTGTCACATTTTTTTCCCAGCATCATGTGAGGTATAGTTGATTCTGTCACATATCTGTCCCTGCATCACGTGAGGTATAGTTGATCTTGTCACAAATCTGTCCCAGCATCATGTGAGGTATAATTGATCCTGTCACATATATGTCCCATCATCATGTGAGGTATAGTTGATCCTGTCACATTTGTTTCCCAGCATCATGTGAGGTATAGTTGATCCTGTCACATATCTGCCCCAGCATCATGTGAGGTATAGTTGATCCTGTCACATATCTGTCCCTGCATCATGTGAGGTATAGTTTAGTTGATCATGTCACATATCTGCCCAGTATCATGTGAGGTATAGTTTAGTTGATCATGTCACATATCTGTCCCAGCATCATGTGAGGTATAGTTTAGTTGATCACGTCACATATCTGTCCCAGCATCACGTGAGGTATAGTTTAGTTGATCATGTCACATATCTGCCCCAGCATCACGTGAGGTATAGTTGATCATGTCACATATCTGTCCCAGCATCATGTGAGGTATAGTTTAGTTGATCATGTCACATATCTGTCCCAGAATCATGTGAGGTATAGTTGATCCTGTCACATATCTGTCCCAGCATCATGTGAGGTATACTGTAGTTGATCCTGTCACATATCTGCCCCAGCATCACGTGAGGTATAGTTTAATTGATCATGTCACATATCTGTCCCAGCATCACGTGAGGTATAGTGTAGTTGATCCTGTCACATATCTGTCCCAGCACCACGTGAGGTATAGTTTAGTTGATCTTGTCACATATCTGCCCCAGCATCACGTGAGGTATAGTTTAGTTGATCATGTCACATATCTGCCCCAGCATCACGTGAGGTATAGTTTAGTTGATCATGTCACATATCTGCCCAAGCATCACGTGAGGTATAGTTGATCATGTCACATATCTGTCCCAGTATCATATGAGGTATAGTTTAGTTGATCATGTCACATATCTGTCCCAGCATCCTGTAGTTGATCTTGTCACATATCTGTCCCAGCATCCTGTGAGGTATAGTTTAGTTGGTCATGTCACATATCTGTCCCAGCATCCTGTGAGGTATAGTTTAGTTGGTCATGTCACATATCTGTCCCAGCATCCTGTGAGGTATAGTTTAGTTGATCATGTCACATATCTGCCCAGTATCATGTGAGGTATAGTTTAGTTGATCATGTCACATATCTGCCCAGTATCATGTGAGGTATAGTTTAGCTGATCATGTCACATATCTGCCCAGTATCATGTTAGGTATAGTTTAGTTGATCATGTCACATATCTGTCCCAGCATCATGTGAGGTATAGTTTAGTTAATCATGTCACATATCTGTCCCAGCATCATGTGAGGTATAGTTTAGTTGATCATGTCACATATCTTTCCCAGCATCATGTGAGGTATAGTTTAGTTGATCATGTCACATATCTGTCCCAGCATCATGTGAGGTATAGTTTAGTTGATCCTGTCACATATCTGTCCCAGCATCATGTGAGGTATAGTTTAGTTGATCATGTCACATATCTGTCCCAGCATCATGTGAGGTATAGTTCAGTTGATCCTGTCACATATCTGTCCCAGCATCATGTGAGGTATAGTTTAGTTGATCCTGTCACATATCTGTCCCAGCATCATGTGAGGTATAGTTTAGTTGATCCTGTCACATATCTGTCCCAGCATCATGTGGGGTATAGTGTAGTTGATCCTGTCACATATCTGTCCCAGCATCCTGTGAGGTATAGTTTAGTTGATCATGTCACATATCTGTCCCAGCATCATGTGAGGTATAGTTTAGTTGATCATGTCACATATCTGTCCCAGCATCATGTGAGGTATAGTTTAGTTGATCCGGTCACATATCTGTCCCAGCATCCTGTGAGGTATAGTTTAGTTGATCATGTCACATATCTGTCCCAGCATCATGTGAGGTATAGTTTAGTTGATCATGTCACATATATGTCCTAGCATCATGTGAGGTATAGTTTAGTTGATCCTGTCACATATCTGTCCCAGCATCCTGTGAGGTATAGTTTAGTTGATCATGTCACATATCTGTCCCAGCATCATGTGAGGTATAGTTTAGTTGATCCTGTCACATACCTGTCCCAGCATCCTGAAAATGGACAAGACGGCCTTGGGCAAGGACGGACAAATCAAGGAGACCAACCTGCTGGGTGTGATGACGTCCATAGAGAAGGAGCTCAGTGAGGAGATGCGCGACTTCTGCATGGTGGAGTTGTCGGTAGGTGCTGCCTCTTCCTCCCCACACTTTGGGCACTCGTGTCCACGTCGCCTCTGTATCAACTTACACTGGGTCATGGAAATCCACTGTTGTCCTTGCTACATCTCTGACCTTACACTCAGCTCGTGATGTTGTCCTTGCTACATCTCTGACCTTACACTCAGCTCGTGATGTTGTCCTTGCTACATCTCTGACCTTGTATCCAGCTTGGGTTCTGGTACCCTACATGACAGAGATTCACGGCAGAAGAGCAAAAGCAAAAACTGCATTACAACAACTGAAAAGTATCTTATGCAATATATCCAGTCATTGAGTGTAAGAAAGAGAGTGCTGAAGTGCTATATAGAACCTGTTTTGCTGTATGGCAGTGAATCATGAAATGTAAATGAACAAATTAGGAAGAACTTGGAAGCAACAGAGATGTGGTTCCTAAGACTAATGTTGCGTATTCCTTGGACTGCCAGAGTAACTAACAACTGTCTTTAAAAAAAGATTAATGAAACTAGAACATTATATATAACAATAAGTAAGAGACAAACAGCTTTCTTCGGTCATGTGATGAGAAGAGAGGCATTGGAGAACACCGTGACGACTTGAAAGATCAAAGGGGAGAGGCAGAAGCGGACCAAGAGAAATGATGCTGGGTGGATTGAGAAGATGGTATGGGGGAATATCATCAGCGGAGTTGATCCAGAACACCAAAGACCTAGATCTGTTGAGAGACATGAACGCCTACGCTAGGTGGCAGGCACTTGATGATGATGCATCTTAAATTCAGTCACTATGTGCACCGGGACGCAGAGGTATTTCCAAGGCACCAGGGCCGGGTTATATACTGGCCAAGACCTATTGACGCGTCCTCGTCGAGCGTCCTGGGCAACAGGTCCCTTCGGGGTCCTGGCTAAAGTCAATAGGATCGCCGATTCCTCCGAAGTCGGAGAGTGTCTGCCTGTACGGCGAGGAACCACCAGTCTGCACACCAATAAGCCAGACATGGGACAACGGATACTCACGCAAACCTCAGGTCCTGTATGACATCACACTGATGTTGGACAACAGGATGCCTTCATCCGACATACAGGACTTCGCGTTGGAGCTCAAGCCAACGAACACAAGCAAGCAAGCAAGCAACTATGTGCACCCTACAAGTTAAATCATTCCTTGTATCCTACAATTATTCTTTATGTTCATCCGATATTCCTTGCATTCAAGTGTTCAGCTCTAATCCCAGTGATTATATTTTGCACTCTACAATCATCCCTTTCATGCTACAATCATTCCACACATTCTACCATTTCTTCCATTCTGTAATCATTCCTACCATTCTTCAATCATTCCTTACATTTTACAATCATTCCTTATATTTTCTAATCACTTCTTCCATTCTCCAATCATGTCTTATATTTTCCAATCATCCTTCCATTTTGCAATCATTCCTTACATTCTCCAACTATTCCTTCCATTCCCCTATCATTCCTTCCATTCTCCAATCATTCCTTCTTTTCTCCAATAATTCCTTCCATTCTCCAATTATTCCTTATATTTTCCAATCATTCCTTCCATTATAACATCATTTCTTACATTTCTTACATTAATCAGTCATTCCTTACATTCTATAATCATTCCTTATGTTTTCCAATCATTACTTCCATTCTACAATCCTTCCTTATAATCTATAACCATTCTTTGCATTCTACAATCATTCCTTACATTTTCCAATCATTCCTTACATTTTCAATCATTCCTTACATTCTACAATCATTCCTTACATTCTACAATCATTCCTTACATTTTCCAATCTTTCCTTCCATTCTACAATCATTCCTTACATTTTTCAATCATTCCTTACGTCTATAATATGTTCCTGCATTGTGTGTGCATTATTTTCATATACAATCGTTCCTTTCATGATGTAATCAATCATTGTTTCCACCCAACTGTCAGTCATTCCTTTCATTCTGCAATCCTTCCCAATGTGTGTTTTCATGTACATATGAAAGTATATTTGAGTTGCCTAGTGTTACTACTGTATGTGTCTGAGTCTCTACAATCATTTCGTTTAGGATTCTTGCATACTCCAATCAAACATGTCTTGCAGACTGCAATTACTCATTTCTTGCATTCTGCAATTAGTCTTTCCCTGCATCTTACTATTCCATGCATCCCCCAATCATTAACTCTACTCCACAATCATTCTTTCCATTGTACTATACATTTCTGGCATTCTACAATTAATCATTGTGTGTATTCTGCAATCAGTTTATGCATTCAATCATTTCTTGCATGCTACAATCAAGCATTAATTTCATCTTACTATTATTCCTGCCTCCCTGCCATTATTCCTGCCTCCCTACCATTATTCCTGGCTGCATACCATTACTCCTAGCTGTCTACCATTATTCCTGGCTGTCTACCATTATTCCTGGCTGTCTACCATTACTCCTAGCTGCCTACCATTATTCATGGCTGCCCACCATTATTCCTGGCTGCATACCATTATTCATGGCTGCCCACCATTATTCCTGGCTGCCTACCATTATTCATGGCTGCCCACCATTATTCCTGGCTGCATACCATTATTCCTAGCTGTCTACCATTATTCCTATCTGTCTACCATTATTCCTGGCTGTCTACCATTATTCCTGGCTGTCTACCATTACTCCTAGCTGCCTACCATTATTCATGGCTTCCTACCATTATTCCTGGCTTCCTACCCTTATTCCTTGCTCCCTCCCTACCCTTATTCCTATCTGCCTACCATTATTCCTGGCTGCCTACCATTATTCCTGGCTGCCTACTATTATTATTATTCCTATCTGCCTACCATTATTCCTGGCTTCCTACCCTTATTCCTATCTGCCTACCATTATTCATAGCTGCCTACCATTATTCCTGGCTGCCTACCATTATTCCTGGCTGCCTACTATTATTATTATTCCTATCTGCCTACCATTATTCCTGACTTCCTACCCTTATTCCTATCTGCCTACCATTATTCCTATCTGCCTACCATTATTCCTGGCTTCCTACCCTTATTCCTTGCTCCCTACCCTTATTCCTAGCTGCCTACCATTATTCCTGGCTGCCTACTATTATTCCTGGCTGCCTACCATTATTCCTAGCTGCCTACCATTATTCCTGGCTGCCTACCATTATTCCTGGCTGCCTACCATTATTCCTAGCTGCCTACCATTATTCCTGGCTGCCTGCCAATGTTCCTTGCTTGCGCAAATGTCATGTATGTGGTCTCTCACTTCCACGGATATATGTGCGTGAGAAAGAGAGACGGAGAAAGATAGAGTAAATGTTTGTTAGTGTGTTTGTGATTGTGTGTGGGCATATGTGTATGCGTGGGAATGTGTATTTGTGTGTTATTGAGTGGGTGTATAACTGAGAGTTTGTGTAAGTGATCTATGTAAGTTTGCATGTATATATTTATGCATGTGTGTGTGTGTGTGTAAATATGTGTGTGCGTGCGCGCGCGCGCAGAGACTCTGCAGCCCTTGATTGATAAGAAAAAGATAGCTCTCTTAAGAAACAAGGAAAGATCAACGCGTATCACTCTGAGTTAGCTAAAGCAAGCTAGGAAGGATGTGCAAAAGGCTGCCAGGCAGTGTGCAAATGACTATTGGATCAAGTTATGTGAGTCCATTCAAATCGCAAGTGATAAGGGAAACATAAGAAGCATGTATGAAGGGATAAAGAAAGTCTGTGGTCCAATGATCAAAAGAAGTGCACCATTGAAAACCTTGACTGGAGAAATCATAACTGATAAGAAACAGCAGATGGACAGATGGGTAGAGCACTATTTGGAGCTTTACTCAAGTGAGACCAAACTAGCGGATGATGCCCTCAACGACATAGAGGCTCTACCAACTCTTGACCACCTGGACACACTTCCCACCATAACATAAGTTAAGTGTGCTATAAATGAACTTGCATCTGGCAAGGCTCCAGGTAAGGATGGGATTCCAATAGAGGTTATCAGGAGTGGGCAAGACACACTCACTCTACAGATCCACCAGCTAATAGAGCTATGCTGGCGAAGGACAAGTCCCACAGGATTTCAAAGATTCAAGCATCATAACACTGTACAAGAACAAGGGCGATCGGAGCGACTGCAACAACTATATGGGTATCTCACTTCTGTGTATTGTTGGAAAAGTATTTGCCAGAATTGTTCTGCGCAGACTTCAAGTCCTAGGAGATCAAGTCTACCCCGAATCACAGTGTGGCTTTCGACAGAACCGGTCTACCATTGATATGATATTCTCATTGCGACAAATGCAAGAAAAATGCCGTGAACAGAATCAACCACTGTTTATTGCCTTCATCGACCTCACAAAGGCATTTGATTTGGTCAGTCGTGAGGGTCTGTTCAAGGCACTAAAGAAGATTGGCTGCCCACCAACTCTTCTGTCCATTGTGGAATCGTTCCACACAGGCATGAAGGGTATAATCAAGTTTGATGGTGCAACTTCTGAAGAGTTTGAAATCAAGAGTGGAGTTAAGCAAGGTTGTGTACTAGCTCCCACCCTCTTTGGAATATACTTTTCACTTCTACTGAAATATGCCTTTCGTGATCAGGATGGTGGTATATACATTCACTCACGCTCAGATGGCGGCCTCTACAATGCTCAGAGATTGAAGGCCAAGACCAAAATTAGGAGGGTACTGATCAGAGAGTTGCTTTTTGCAGATGATGCTGCAGTTACGACCCACTCTGAGGAAGAATTGCAATGTCTACTATCTGCATTCTCCAATGCTTGTTCTGAATTTGGTTTAACAATTAGCAAAAAGAAGACACAGATTATGTCACAAGGTGCACATGGGGTACCATCAATCTTTATTGACGACGCCGAACTAGAGATGGTAGACCATTTTACATATCTAGGATCAGTGGTAAATAGCAAATTATCCCTAGATCAGGAAATCAACATCCGGATTGGTAAGGCAGCAACAACAATGAACAGGTTAAGAAAAAGAGTCTGGGAGAACAGGAAGCTTACTGCCAAAACAAAAGTCCTTGTCTATCAAGCCTGTGTCCTTAGTACTCTTCTTTATGGCAGTGAAACCTGGACAACTTACTCACACCAAGAGAAACGTTTAAACAGCTTTCATATGCGGTGTCTGCGAAGAATTCTTGGTATTAAGTGGCAAGACAAAATCACAAATACTGAAGTATTGGAAAGATCAGGTTGTGTGACGGTTTATTCCATGCTCAGTCTTCGTAGACTTAGATGGATAGGACATCTTAGGAGGATGGATGATGGTAGAATACCAAAGGACATCTTTTTTGGTGAATTACAGATGGGTAAGAGATCTCAGGGTCGGCCTCTACTACGATACAAAGATGTGTGTAGGCGGGACATGATTGATACAGGCATTGACAATGCACATTGGGAGCACGTCGCCGCTGAACGTGTTGCATGGAGGGCAAACATCAGAAATGGAATAAAGATCAAAGGAGAAAATTATTGCAGATAAGTCACACACCGAGCGTGTGAGACGTAAAATGGTGCATGATGGTGGAAATGACCACGTGTTCACATGCACCCACTGTGAACGAACATTTACAGCGCGAATTGGACTTATCAGTCACATTCGCTACCGCCATAGGTAAAAGTTATTATGCCTTTTTAAAGCACAAACTATCGCCTGTCAATTCGGCAAGGTGCCAATGATGATGATTTATGCATGCGCGCGCGCGTGTGTGTATGTATGTGTGTGTGCGCGTGTGCATGTTTTTGCGTGTCTGTCTGTCTCATAGCATGGTAATATGCATTGTTTATGTTGACAGCATTCATTTGACAATGTTTTTTATTTCTACGTGAATGTAACACGAACAATAGATTATTGATGTACGAAAGGTTAATGATTGGAAGGGTCGAATGCGAGCTCAGTTTCTGACTCTTTCACAATAAAGTTCGCGTATTGGTTCATTCTCTCCATTATCTTCATGTTTGTTCACGTGACCTCAGACAAGGGCATTGATCAGGTCCAAGCACAAGGCCAACGAGGATGAGAAAATGATCACCCGAATCCCCTCGTTCCACATCGGGCCCCACTCGGCGCCCAAACTGATGCCCGTCAGCTTGGTGTGAGTTGTCCAGTGGTCGTGTTTGTGTGTCTGTCTCATGCTGTCTATTGTGACAACTGTATGTCTGTCTGTCTCCATGTCACATATGTAGGTATATGTCAGTTGTCTAGTGTGACAACTGTATGTCTCCATGTCATATATGTAGGTATATGTGAGTTGTCTAGTGTGACAACTGTATGTCTGTCTCTATGTCACATTTGTAGGTATATGCGAGTTGTCTAGTGAGACAACTGTATGTCTGTCTCCATGTCATACATGTAGGTTTATGTGAGTTCTCTAATGTGACAACTGTATGTCTGTCTCCATGTCACATATGTAGGTATATGTCAGTTGTCTAGTGTGACAACTGTATGTCTCCATGTCATATATGTAGGTATATGTGAGTTCTCTAATGTGACAACTGTATGTATGTCTCCATGTCACATATGTAGGTATACTTCAGTTGTCTAGAGTGACAACTGTATGTCTATCTTCATGATGTTGATTACATCCGACAGACAGTTGATAGTTGGTTACATCTGACAGACAGTTGATAGTTGATTACATCTGACAGACAGTTGATATTTGGTTGCATCTGACAGACAGTTGACAGTTGCTTACATCTGACAGACAGTTGATCTTGAGGACGCGTACAACAGAGTACCATTGGATTTTTTAATGCTTCAGCTTCTTGAACTCAAAGTAAGCCCATTCCTCCTTAGTTGGATCGTTGCCGCCCTCTTCCAACGGAAAGTAGTTTTTAGATGTGGCAGTTGGACTTCGGAACCAACAAGAATATATCCTGGCCTACCACAGTGATCTCCATTATCTCCGGTACTGTTCAACGCCTACACTGTGAGAATCACCAGCGAGCAGATCAATGGACCGGGGAGGACACTGTCATATGCCGACGATGTTTTAGTGTATCGTCAGGGGAAGGATAGGAATCAGGCTGCTGTGGAACTACAAACCGAACTCAATCGCATAAGTACTTGGTGTGATGAAGCTGGGGCAATGGTCAACCCAACAAAGGCAACAGTGACATAGTTCTCGTTAAATAATCATATTGTCAACACTCCAACACCAACTGGTAATCTGTGCTCAGAGACGGTGGAAAGAACGCAGGCAATGAATTACCTGGGGATACGTTTTGATCGAAGCCTTGCTTATAATCAGCACATAGACCAGGTTATAACAAAGGCCAAGCGGGGTTTGGCTGCGATGCGGGTGATGGCGGCAGCAAACTGTGAGCAGCGTCATCTATGTCTTCTATACGAGGGGCTGGTCATGTCTGTTTTTGAGTATGCAATGGCAATCCTGACTCTTAGCCGTAAGCAGATAGAAAGGATGGAAAGGATGCAGAATGAAGCTATGCGCTTTATTCTTGGATGTACAAGAGATACAGCATGCAGGGCGATGCGCTACCTTCTTGATTTTCCAACCATTGAAGACAGAATACAAATTTGCAGAGCACGCGCTTACCTCAGAGTTAACGCAATCACACAACATTCACTGCATAGTGAAATTAGGAAGGTGAAGGGCAGCTTTTTAAAAAGAGGACGGTCGTGGATGGTTCAAGCCGAAGACATTCTTCAACAGGTGTGTTCACTTGAGGACTTAGAACCAGGCAAGGAGTGGTTACAAGTGCCAACAGACTTATGTACGTCCTTTTCAGTTTGCATCCAACTAGACAGAAAATGCAGACAAGAAAATCCGGCTGCTGTGGAGGCGGAAGTACAAGCGTTGATTTTCGAGAATTCGCTAGACGGTGATGCTGTCATTTACACAGATGGGTCGGTCGTCAGACACGTGAGAAGCTCATGGGCCTTTACGGCTCAGGCCGGAAGGAGAATTGTGAAGGAGGACTCTGGTGCTTTTGCTGAGACCATAAGTAGCCTGACTATTGTCGTATTTTATTTATAATGTCGTCCCTGGGGTGAGGGGAATCAACATCGACATCCTTTTAACCCCATATCACTATCTTGAGGATCTTCTTGATTTCTGTCCACAAAACACCGTCGGTCCCTGGATCCCTCCCTCTCTCTGTCTCTCTTTTACTACTGTACCAAGCCCCCTCTCATTCTTTTCCCAAAACACACTACACAACACTGGCTCTAACAAAACAACAATTTAGTTTAATAGAGAAAAGTGTCATGTATGTGCGAAAGTGTATGAGTAGAATGTCTGTCGTATAATCTAGTGTGTATGCAGAATCAGACCGAACAGCCAAGGAGCACAGTCTGCTTCATCATCGTACTGGCCACACCACAACACCATATCAGGGACAGAAAACCTCACCCAGATGATGTGTCTCTCAGGCCAAGTGTCGACTTCCTCAGATAGCTCGTGGACAATCAGGATGCTTGGTCCTCAATATTGGAAAACAGTCCAATATTGAACATCGATCTAACACACACAGTGTAACTACTCTGTTCATAAAAGTTCTGTGATCAGAGAATCCTAAAATTATTGTTACTGTCACTTTGGAAAATCTAAATGTTAGTATTTCACTTGTAAGAATTCCCCAATGTTAACACACACTGTTACTGTTCCATGTATTTATATTTACTAGTGTTCCTAGTACAGGTGTTATTTTCAGTGTCCTGAATTTAATGTGATGTAAACTATCACGTAATAAACACCTTTATATAATAATAGTTTCCTGCTCAGCAGAGGCCAGGTTCCTGCAGACCATCTGGGTTATGGGCCCAGTGCAAAAGCCTCTCAGTAAACTCTGCTTTCAATACTCGAGCCATGACTTTCTATGACTTTGTTGCTAGCTTCTTGGTAGAATAACGTGGAACAATCGAGTGGAACCTGTTGAAGAAAGAACACACCTGGTGAGAGCAACCCGATTCCGACCTTTATTAGGTGAGTGTAGGCCACCGGCCGCACTCAGAAAAAATAACAGAGAACCAAACTCTGTCATAAGGCCGAGGAGCTCATCACTTCGGTCTGCATCATGGTAAGACAAGGAAAGACTAAAGGAAAAGGGTAGAAACCCAGCAGATGCCCTACTGGAAGATCCTACCATTTTACATTCCCTCCATCCCCCCACCCCAAACCATCCTTAATCTCCCTAAATATCATCCCACTACATTGTCCTTAACTCCCTGAGTTAAATGATATCTCACACCAGCTAGTTTAAGCTACGCGATAGGCTACTGTTGCCGACGCTCTTATAATACGTTCTATCACCGCACAGTACTGCACTCTATTCCTAAGAATAATCTAAGTTAGATATGTTTAATAGAATACCATATAATTATTCCTGTTGTAGATGGAGACTATGAAATCACACACTGGATAGATGTCCGCGGATATACATCAATAATAGACACTATAGTCTCTCTCTATAAACAACTAGGAATATTGCACACGTCCGTAGCGCTTCACAACTTTTGGTCGACTACCCCAAATTTGTTTACCTCAACTGGTTTAATACTGGGTCTGAGTGACGTCACAAAACTGTCTAGACACTAGACCGTCTAGAATCTATTTTTTCTCTCTCCTGTTTAGACTGGGTGGAAACAACCTGCCGTCTATTCTGCTTTCATCTGGGGACCTGTCCCGGCACTTCAAAAAGTCTTGCGTCTGTAATCTAGAGAATTCTTGTCCCCACAACAAAAGATCTGGCCGCCTTACATCCAGACAGAGTGTCTCCAACTTCAAAGGATGGCTGCCGCCTTGCAGACGTATGGCGCTATAGTCCCTCCTCGATCAACAACATATTAAAGAAATGCCGACTGTTTGTAGACGTTTGGCGCGACTTTCTGTCATCGATCGACATCCAAGATTTATTGTGACAACTATGCCATGACGGCAGTAAGTAAAGCAATAACATGGCTCGAGACACAGACATACACTAGGGCATGTTTCCTTAGCAACTCAATGAGCATGCTCAAGAGGATAGAGATGGGGTGGATCCAAAGAGAATGGCTGCTGTCTCTGGAGCGGTCTCGGCTGGCAAAGATTAGTTTCATCTTCTGATAGTTGGCTACATCTGACAGACAGTTGATAGTTGGTTACATCTGACAGACAGTTGATAGTTGGTTACATCTGACAGACAGTTAATAGTTGGTTACATCTGACGGGCAGTGGATAGTTGGTTACATCTGACAGACAGTTGATAGTTGGTTACATCTGACAGACAGTTGATAGTTGGTTACATCTGACAGACAGTTGATAGTTGGTTACATCTGACAGACAGTTGATAGTTGGTTACATCTGACAGACAGTTGATAGTTGGTTACATCTGACAGACAGTTGATAGTTGGTTACATCTGACAGACAGTTGATAGTTGGTTACATCTGACAGACAGTTGATTATGGCTGGCTGCCAGTTGACAGCTGATAGTTGGCTACATCTGACAGACAGTTGATAGTTGGTTACATCTGACAGACAGTTGATAGTTGGTTACATCTGACAGACAGTTGATAGTTGGTTACATCTGACAGACAGTTGATAGTTGGTTACATATGACAGACAGTTGATAGTTGGTTACATCTGACAGACAGTTGATAGTTGGTTACATCTGACAGACAGTTGATAGTTGGTTACATCTGACAGACCATTGATAGTTGGTTACATCTGACAGAAAGTTGATAGTTGGTTACATCTGACAGACAGTTGATAATTGGTTACATCTGACAGACAGTTGATAGTTGGTTACATCTGACAGACAGTTGATAATTGGTTACATCTGACAGACAGTTGACAACATCTGACAGACAGTTGATAGTTGATTACATCTGATAGACAGTTGATTACATCTGACAGACAGTTGATAGTTGATAGTTTATGGCTGGCTGACACTTGACAGCTGGTAGACAGTTGATAGTTGGTTACATCTGACAGACAGTTGGTGGTTTATTGTAAGGTGTTTCCTGTCACTCACCTCCATGTGTGTGTGTGTGTGTGTGCGCGTACTTGTATCTGTTGCAGGAAAGAGAAGGACGATGTGGATGAGGTGAGGAACCGCAACCTGCTGACCCACCATGAAGCTCGGGACATTGTGGTCAAGTCCCTGTGGACCAAGCATTCACTGAGCGTCAAGAGGGGAGAGTCCAAGAAGATTGCCAACGCCACCAAAAGCAAACTGCTAAAGAATTGAACATATCTGGCACCATCTCATTGGTGGATATTTTTAGATACATGTTTTTCACCGACTTCTAGTTCGGTAGGTTGTACATGCAAATTGACAATGTAGCTAATAATTATGATGATGTTTCTTCATTGAATTGTGACCCACATTTCTGGTAACCTTTGACTCTAGCTTATACTTCTGCAGTCAGTTTATTTTTACTTTAAACAGTGAGTCACCAATAAATAAAACTATGTACTGGTCTTCTTAGGGACATTATGAGTGTCGATATGTGTGGGGTCATTATCTGTGTCGATATTTGTGGGGACATTGTCTGTGTCAATATTTGTAGGGACATTGTCTGTGTCAATATTTGTGGGGACATTGTCTGTGTCATTATTTGTGGGGACATTATCTGTGTCAATATGTGTGTGGACATTTGTGTCAATATTTGTGGGGACATTATGTGTCAACATTTGTGGGGATGCTGTCTGTGTCAGTATTTATGGGGACACTATCTGTGTCAGTATTTATGGGGGTCATATCTCCCAATGTTCATGGGGACATAATCTCTGTGTAATATATATATATATATATATATATATATATATATATATATATATATATATATATATATATATATATATATATGGGGACGTAATAATCTCTGCTAATATTCGTGAGGATATGTTGAATCCCAGCTGTGTGAAATATGTGGATAGGCCAGTGGTATAGATGCTGCGTTGCAGCTGCTTGTATGGTCAGCACTAACCCCAGGTTTCTGTAGCATTTGGAATGAAATCTCGTGGACACAAGATGCTGCTTAATGTAGACTGTGTTCTTCTGTGACTGTGAATGTTCCAGTGTTCTTACAACTACTTAACTGAGCAGTCTGGAAACTGCGACCATGTTACATTCATGGATATACCTGGACTATCTACTTCTCTTGTTATATCCCTCTCCCACTGGTCTCTGTCTACCCCGTTCTGCCTCTTTCTCTCTCTGTGTAAATCCCATACTCTGTTGCTCTTTGTCTATCCCTCAGATTATCTTTCTCTAATCCTCTTATCTTTTTATGGTTCTTCTTCTCTCTACCTCTCCCACTGTCTGCCTCTACCTCTCTATGTGAGCCCCCCCCCCTTTTTTTTCACGGTCTCTTCCTCTATATGTTTGCCAGGGAGTGTGTGTGTAAATTGTGTGAGTGAGTGGGTATGTGTATATTATCATTTTAATAAGTTGATGGATATGTGAATGAGTGTCTGAGCAAGTGTATGATATAGTATGTACATGTGTGAATCAGTGTGAAAGAAAATTAGTAGGTGTGTATATATGTGAGGGATGTTTATAAGTGTGTGTATAAGTGTGGGGGTGTCTATAAGTGTGTGTGGGTGTCTGAGTATGTGTGGGGGTGTCTATAAGTGTATGCGTGGGAGGGGTGGGGTGTGTTTGAATATGTGTAGGGGTGTCTGAGTATGCGTGGGGAATCTACGAGGGTAAGATAATAAGTAAGTCACAAATGTCTGTAGAAAAATAACTAAATATGATAACAACTTGAAACCAGTTTATTTTTATACATACTTTGTTCCTTTATTTCTCAACATAATTTCCACCAACATTGATGCACTAATCCCATCATTTTATCAGTCCTCCCAAACCAGCTGCATAGAACTGCGTGCTCTGTTTTCTAAACCACGTTTTCACTTTACATTAACTTCAGTGTCACTTGCGAAATGTCTCCCGCCAAGGTGGGTTTTCAGTGGACTTAGCCCCTAGCGAATTTCCCGTAAAGCAGTGCATAGCTAGGCAGAAAAGGTTACGAGGGTGAGTCAATAACTAAGTCACACAGTTCTGTGGGATGGTAGGTAAATGAAAACAAAGCATGGAGTTCTATGCAGCCGGTTTGGGAGGACTGATAAAACGATGGAATAAGTGCATCAATGTTGGTGGAAATTATGTTGAGAAATAAAGGAACAATGTATGTATAAAAATTAACTGATTTCAAGTTGTTATCTTAGTTATTTTTCTACAGTCATTTGTGACTTACTTTTAACTTACCCTCGTATGTGTGTGAGAGTGTCTGAGTATGTTTGTTGAGCATCTATAATTGTATGTGGGGTATCTATAAATGTGTGTGGGGGTGTCTATGAGTGGGTATCTATAAGTGTGTGTGGGGGTGTCTAAGAGTGTATGTGTGTGAGATTGTGTGTAAATGTGTTTTGAGTGTTTGTGTATGTGTGTGTTTGTCCCACAACATGTTAGTATGCACTGTTTATGCTCACAGAATTCATATTACCATATGAGTTTATATGTGACTGAAGCGTGCATAATAATGGACAGTTGCACAAGTCAATAACCCGTTTAAACCCATGAAGGCACAACTGAGCATATGATGTTGGGCCCATGTTTCTACAGGCCAGTCTGTGCTGTCTGATGTGCTCAGTGCCAGGCCAGTCTGTGCTGTCTGGTGTGCTCATTGACAGGCCAGTCTGTGCTGTCTGGTGTGCTCAGTGCCAGGCCAGTCTGTGCTGTCTGGTGTGCTCATTGACAGGCCAGTCTGTGCTGTCTGGTGTGCTCATTGACAGGCCAGTCTGTGCTGTCTGGTGTGCTCATTGACAGGCCAGTCTGTGCTGTCTGGTGTGCTCAGTGCCAGGCCTGTCTGTGCTGGCTGATGTGCTCAGTGTCAGGCCTGTCTGTGCTGTCTGATGTGCTCAGTGTCAGACCAGTCTGTGCTGCCTGATGTGCTCATTGTCAGGCCAATCTGTGCTGTCTGATGTGCTTAGTGTCAGGCCAGTCTGTGCTGTCTGATGTGCTCATTGTCAGGCCAGTCTGTACTGTCTGGTGTGCTCAGTGCCAGGCCTGTCTGTGCTGTCTGATGTGCTCATTGCCAGGCCAGTCTGTGCTGTCTGGTGTGCTGGCTGATGTGCTCAGTGTCAGGCCTGTCTGTGCTGTCTGATGTGCTCATTGTCAGGCCAGTCTGTACTGTCTGGTGTGCTCAGTGCCAGGCCTGTCTGTGCTGTCTGATGTGCTCATTGCCAGGCCAGTCTGTGCTGTCTGGTGTGCTGGCTGATGTGCTCAGTGTCAGGCCTGTCTGTGCTGTCTGATGTGCTCATTGCCAGGCCAGTCTGTGCTGTCTGGTGTGCTGGCTGATGTGCTCAGTGCCAGGCCTGTCTGTGCTGTCTGATGTGCTCAGTGTCAGGCCAGTCTGTGCTGTCTGGTGTGCTGGCTGATGTGCTCAGTGTCAGGCCAGTCTGTGCTGTCTGTTGTGCTCATTGCCAGGCCAGTCTGTGCTGTCTGATGTGCTCATTGCCAGGCCAGTCTGTGCTGTCTGATGACCACTGGGCAGCCACTATGCAGCCACAGCTCACTATGTATGCCATCAGTAACATATCATTGATGAATGAATGTTGAGTGACTGGGAGGACCTGCATGCCCAGTCTGTGAGCTCTTGACAATACAGTTTGTGTGTTTCCTCTCTGCCTGTCTCAGTCTCTGTCTCTGCCTGTCAGCACAAGCAAGAATATTCAGGTATTTGATGTCCTTTAATAGTCCATTTCCAGTATAAGTTTATGACAAGAATCAAGGAACATATGTGAACGTACATGCTATCTCTTGGAATTTACGAGTGAATATGCGGGGGGAAAGGCAACTTTTGTTAACATCAAATCAATGACAGGAATATAATGATTACATGAAAACATGGATCTAACACTGTACAAACAACATGGATCTGTCAATCAAATCAAAGACCTGGATCTGTCAATCAAATCTACAACATGGACCTGCCAATTAATACAAACACCATGGTCAAGGATCTAAGACAATGACATTGATATGCACACACAGACAAGTATGGGTCACGTATTTGGAAATATTAGTGCTGTCATGTGGCCAGATTTTCACAACAGCTGCACAACAATAACAACAAGCGTTACAAGGAGAGTGAGAGAGCGGGGAAGAGCTGGCAGGAAGTGGAGTGTTGGCTGAAGGAGATACAGGATGAGCGATAGACTCAACTACTATTCAGAATCTAATCATCTAAATACAAAGACTGAAATGTTGTAACTGAAACAAAAATCTGGCACACAAACAAAGCCTGGAATCCTAGAAGGTTAACCCGGTCAACAAATGCTGAAGAAGTCGGATGTGTCGGCCAGAAGGTGCAAATATCCCAGCTCTACTGAAATAGGCACAATGCAATAACATCCAAAACATACATTGTGGATGGACAAAGAAGGAGCCTGGAATGTTATAATCACAACGACAATTTGGCACACGAAGTGCACACACGCGCAGACACACACACTGAAATATAAAATAAGTATGATACACAGATATGTGGAATGTTATTACGACAGCAGTAAAGCAAACAACTGGAATTCAAAACAGTGTTTCCCCACAACAAATTTTGCATACTGAAAACTGAAAAAATAGGTTGCACACTTTATTGCCTGGCATATTTTACTGAATTTCATCAGCTGCTGAAGCAGCTGCAATTGGTATGACCAAGCCATTGTTGGGTACGCAAACAAGGCATGGTGGACAGTTGAAATTTGAAGGCTTCATTGCTGTGCCTTCATTTATGTTGGTGACTTCTGCAGTAAGCACTAACGAGATGTGAAGTATGCCAGGCAATAAATAGCTGGAATGTTACAAAGAAAATAATATGGAACACATAAACATTGGAATGTTGAGAATAAAATGGCAACCTGGCAATATACATAACTAACTATTGTCTAACAGAGTAGAATAGTTGGCTAACCATCAAGTTCAAATGTGGCTTGCATAGACGACTATAGCTAGACTTTTGTCATGGTAAAAACATGTCAGTGAAATATAACATGGCGGCCACTAGTATCATGTTTACATAAGTCTGCAGACACAATGTGCATTCAACAACTCTCATTGTTGTTTCTTACAACCAGCAGCAAATCACAAAATATTATTATTGATGCTGCTGTCATTCATCACATCACAAAATATTCTTATTTTCGGTGCTGTCATTCATCACATCACACAATATTCTTAATGTCAGTGCTGTCATTCATCACACAATGTGCTTACTTAAGTCATAGACACAGGTGATACTGTCTCAATGAAGTCATAGACATGGACAGACAGACAAACAGGTTTATTACATAAACCTAAAATTAACAAACGGCAAGAATTACACAAACCCCAGCATCATTCACACAAACCTGGACATCACTGACATGAACATAAACATCAACTGACATCAATCAAATATACTTTACATTAACCCAAACATCACTTTTATAAAGTCCAGCCACTCACACAAACCCAATTCATCACTTGTGTACATGGCCACACATCACTGACTTGAATAAGACCACCATATACCCCAACATTAACTGTATACTTCCAAACATCACCGATATATGTCTCGCCATAGGTTCCAATCATCACTCACGTAACCCGGTGATCACTTACATAAAACACTATCCTCTCTTTCACAAACCCAATCATCTTTCAGCCAATCATTAATCACATAAATGGAGCAGTAACTAAACTACCCAACCAGAAATCCAATCCTGAAACAAAATGCAAACAGATGAACACAGGAACCAGCAGAAATGTTGATATTAGGCACAATCACGATATGATCTATACAAATGATAGGGCAGAGAGTGAGCCGGGAAGCTGCCGTCCCCAACCACGGGACAGCTCAATCGTTCCAGTCTACAGGCACCCACTTGTGCTGCTTCTCCAGCTCATCCATGACACGACAGATGGTGTTGTAGGTATTCTCAAAGTCATCGTTGACGATGATCTCATCAAACATGCCTTTGTACGTCTTCTCCATCTGCCGGCTTTCCTTGACAGTTCGGATAAACCTCTCCTCCTGCAGGACAGAATACATGTTTGTATGACTCCAGCCAACATATACACCCAGAAATATATGTGCAGACACAAAGACACCCAGAAATAGATATGCAGACACAAAGACACCCAGAAATAAATATAACCAGAAAGACACCCTGATATATATACACACACCCACACAGATATAGAGTCAAAAGAACACGACATAGAAACTGTCAGAAAGACACAGCCAAATATAGATACATCATGACATGCTTGTATGTGCAATAAAACGTGTGATAACATCTACATAACAATTTGCAACGGAGACATAAGAAAATTAAACCACTTCACACAGTCTGCCTTAGGAAGCTATTGAAGATTAAATGGCAAGACAAGCTCCTAAACACTTAAGTCCTACAAAGAGCGCCCATACCCAGTATCCACACTCTACTAATGAAGAATCAGATTTGCTGGGCTGATCACTTGACACGCATGCCAGATCACAAGCTCCCTAAACAAATTTTTTACGGCGAGCTGCGTTGTAAACGCTCACAAGGCGGCCAGAGGAAATGCTTTAAAGACACTGAAGATCTCACTAATAGCTTTTGGAATTCATCATGACACTTGAGAGACTGCTGCCAAAGACCAAAATTCCTGGCGTACATCATTACGCAAGGGTGCAGTCACTTGTGAAGCAACCAGGACTGCAAGAGCTATGAAAAAAGGCTGGACAGAAAAACTACTGCAGGAGATCCTCCTGGAACCTCAAGCATTCTTTGCTCACATTGTCAAAGAACATTTTGAGCCAAAATAGGCCTTATCAGCCATCTTAGAACTCATGGCTCCATACTTTCAACTCCACTGGATGAAATGAATGGTCATCATCATTCTTGATGGACAAACAACACAACAGAAATACCAACCAGAAACACTTGTATGTGCAATAAAACGTGATGAAATTACCATAACAATGTACAACATACAGAGATACCAACATAACGTACAACACAACAGAGATACCAACATACAACATAACAGAGATACCAACATAACAATGTACAACAAATAGATACCAACATAACAATGTACAACCAACAGAGATACCAACATAACTGTACAACAAACAGAGACACCAACTTAACAATGTACAACAAACAGAGTTACCAACATAACAATGTACAACACAACAAAGACACCAACATAACAATGTACACCACAACAGAGATACCAACATAACAATGTACAACAAACAGATACCAACATAACAATGTACAACACAACAGAGATAAAAAATGTACAACAGAGATACTGACATAATGTACAGCACAACAGAGATACTGACATAACAATGTACAACACAACAGAGATACCAATATAACAATATACAAGAGATGCCAACATAGCAATGTACAACACAACAGAGATACCAACAAAATGTACAACAAACAGTGATACCAACATAACATTGTACAACACAACAGAGATACCAATATAACAATGTACAAGAAACAGAGATACCAACGTAACAATGTACAACACAACAGAGATGACAATATACAAGAGATGCCAACATAGCAATGTACAACACAACAGAGATACCAACAAAATGTACAACAAACAGCAATACCAACATAACATTGTACAACACAACAGAGATACCAATATAACAATGTACAACAAACAGAGATACCAACGTAACAATGTACAACACAACAGAGATACCAACAAAACATACAACAAACAGATACCAACATAACAATGTACAACACAACAGAGATACCAATATAACAATATACAAGAGATGCCAACATAGCAATGTACAACACAACAGAGATACCAAAAAAATGTACAACAAACAGTGATACCAACATAACGTGCAACACAACAGAGGTAACAACGTACAACAAATAGATACCAACATAAAAACATACAACAAACAGAGATATCAACATAACAATGTACAACAAACAGAGATACCAACATAACAACGTACAACAAACAGAGATACCTACCAGAAACAACTCGGACTTGCCACCTGGTCTCCTCACCTGTGAAACAACAGACAGTCAAACATGAGGACGATGTATCACTACATGCACTTGTCACTAAGCAAATTATAACGCAAAGCAAACTGTGTCACTAAACAAATTATATCACCAGACAAACTATATTACTAAACAAATTGTGTCATTAAGCCAATTATATCACAAAGCCCCTGGGAAATCAATAAATGCCCACAGAAGTTGGATATGTCGGCCTAAAGGCGCAAAGTCTGATGTGTCGGCCTAAAGGCGCAGTATTGCAGCTCCGGTGTAAACAGGCACGACACAGTCACATCCGAAAAAAAGACTCCGGATTAACGTAGGTGAAGAAGAAGAAAATCAGAAAGCAAACTGTCACAAAACAAATTGTATCCCTAAACAAATTATATCCCTAAACAAACTATCTCACTAAACAAACTATATCACTAAACAAATTATACCACAAAACAAATTATATCACTAAACAAACTATATCATTAAACAAACTATATCACTAAACAAATTATACCACAAAACAAACTATATCAATAAACAAAGTATGTAACTAAACAAACAATATCACTAAACAAACTGTGTTACTAAACAAACTGTCACTAAACAAACTGTGTGACTAAACAAATTATATAACTAAACACACTATATCACTACACAAATTATATCACTAAATAAACTATGTCAATAAACAAACTATATCACTAGCAAATTATATCACTAAACAAATTATATCACCAGACAAACTATATGACTAAACACATTACATCACTAAACAAACTGTGTCACTAAACTATATCACTAAACAAACTGTAATGAAACAAACTGTATCACTAAACACATTATATCACTAAACAAACTGTGTCACTAAAAAAATTGTGTTACTATACAAATTATATCACTAAACAAACTATATCACTAAACAAACTATCAGTAAACAAATTATAGGCCCTATCACTAAAACGTGTCACTAAACAAAATGTTGCGGTATGAATAAAATAGATGAAACTACAGTACAGCTGTGGCAATATAAACAATATCGACAACATGAAGTATAGGGCAGCTTTACAAAATACAATTATGGAAAACAGAGGATGTTGTGGCAACAAGCCTTCATCAGCAAACGAACACAATAACATATACACAGAGAAGACACTAAAGTGTCATAATGTAGTCACTACACATACTGTATCACGATTGCAATGCAAACAGTTAAAATGATATATAAAGATGATAATGATATATGTAGATATATGCAAACAATGAAAATGATATATCTAGATATGCAAACAATGAAAATGATATATCTAGATATGCAAACAATGAAAATGATATATCTAGATATGCAAACAATGAAAATGATATATCTAGATATGCAAACAATGAAAATGATATATCTAGATATGCAAACAATGAAAATGATATATCTAGATATGCAAACAATGAAAATGATATATCTAGATATGCAAACAATGAAAATGATATATCTAGATATGCAAACAATGAAAATGATTTATGTAGAAAATTAAACTGATATATGTAGATGTATGCAAACAATGAAAGTGATATATGTAGATATATTGGCACCTTTCCGTCTTGACAGACGATAGTTTGGTACATTGTGCTTCAAAAAGGCTTAATAACTGTCATATGGCAATAACTACGATCCATGGCGGTGGCGAGTGTGGCTGGTAAGGCCAATTCTTGCTGCAAATGTTTGCCCACAGTAGGTGCATGTGAAAACATGATCATTTCCACCATTTTGCACCATCTTACGTCTCTCACGCTCTGTGTGTGCTTTATCTGCAATCATTTTCTCCTTTGTCTTTATTCCATTTCTGATAGTTGCCCTCCATGCAACACGTTCAGCGGCGACGTGCTCCCATTGTGCATTATCAATGCCTGTATCAATCATGTCCCGCTTACACACATCTTTGTATCGTAGTAGAGGCCGACCCTGAGATCTCCTACCCATCTGTAATTCACCAAAACAGATGTCCTTTGGTATTCTACCATCATCCATCCTCCTAAGATGTCCTATCCATCTAAGTTTACGAAGACTGAGCATGGAATACACCGTCACACAACCTGATCTTTCCAATACTTCAGTATTTGTGATTTTGTCTTGCCACTTAATATGTAGATATATGCAAACAATAAAAATGATATATGTAGATATGTGCAAACAATAAAATTGATATATGTAGATATATGCAAACAATAAAAATGATATATGTAGATATGTGCAAACAATAAAATTGATATATACAATAAAAATGATATATGTAGATATGTGCAAACAATAAAATTGATATATACAATAAAAATGATATATGTAGATATGTGCAAACAATAAAATTGAAATATACAATGAAAATGATATATGTAGATATGTGCAAACAATGAAATTGAAATATACAATAAAAATGATATATGTAGATATGTGCAAACAATGAAATTGATATATGTAGATACATGCAAACAATAAAAACGATATATGTAGATACATGCAAACAATAAAATTGAAATATACAATGAAAATGATATATGTAGATATGTGCAAACAATGAAAGTGATATGCATAAGCAATGATAAGATGTTTGTAATCAATACTGTAATGGTATCTGTAGTTGTTGATGAGGGTGCGACTGCAGCAGTCAATGTCATGACCAACACTTACGTTGTTGTTGATTTTCTTGCCTTCGTTGTACATGACCTTGAGCGCTTCCACACTCGGGGCAGCAATAAAGATAATGAAGGGTTTAAATTCTGGCGACTGCAGGAATTTCAGCGACTGCAAAGAAAAATGATTTTCTTGAACACGCATAAATACAAAAATGTCATCTGCACAGACATACAGATCTGATACCAGCATCATGTAGTGGCTTCTCTGCAGAACGTCGCAGTCACTGCGCCCCAGAAAGCCTCTTGATCTCTGGCCATTTCTCCTGCCCAAGATGTCTGCCATGTCCTGTGTCCATCTTCGTGCTGGTCGACCAATGTCTTTTCTCCCAAGAACCAGGCCTCCCTTCACTGTTCTCTTCAAGCCACTGTCATGATGAATGTGGCCCAAGAATTCCAGTTTCTCCCAAGAACCAGGCCTCCTACCACTGTTCTCTCCCAGTCACTGTCATGTTCAATGTGACCCAAGTATTCCAGTTTCTCCCAAGAACCAGGCCTCCTATCACTGTTCTCTCCCAGCCACTGTCATGTTGAATGTGGCCCAAGTATTCCAGTTTCTCACAAGAACCAGGCCTCCTACCACTGTTCTCTCCCAGTCACTGTCATGTTGAATGTGGCCCAAGTATTCCAGTTTCTCCCAAGAACCAGGCCTCTCATCACTGTTCTCTCCCAGCCACTGTTATGTTGAATGTGGCCCAAGTATTCCAGTTTCTCCCAAGAACCAGGCCTCCTACCACTGTTCTCTCCCAGTCACTGTCATGTTGAATGTGGCCCAAGTATTCCAGTTTCTCCCAAGAACCAGGCCTCTCATCACTGTTCTCTCCCAGCCACTGTCATGTTCAATGTGGCCCAAGTATTCCAGTTTCTCACAAGAACCAAGCCTCTCGATGTTCTCTCCGAGCCACTGTCATAATGAATGTGACCCAAGTATTCCAGTTTCTCCCAAGAACCAGGCCTCTCATCACTGTTCTCTCCCAGCCACTGTCATGTTGAATGTGACCCAAGTATTCCAGTTTCTCCCAAGAACCAGACCTCCCATCACTGTTCTCTCCCAGCCACTGTCATGTTGAATGTGACCCAAGTATTCCAGTTTCTCCCAAGAACCAGGCCTCCCATCACTGTTCTCTCCCAGCCACTGTCATGTTGAATGTGACCCAAGTATTCCAGTTTCTCCCAAGAACCAGGCCTCCCATCACTGTTCTCTCCCAGCCACTGTCATGTTGAATGTGACCCAAGTATTCCAGTTTCTCACAAGAACCAGGCCTCCTATCACTGTTCTCTCCCAGCCACTTTCATGTTGAATGTGACCCAAGTATTCCAGTTTCTCCCAAGAACCAGGCCTCCCATCACTGTTCTCTCCCAACCACTGTCATGATGAATGTGACCCAAGTATTCCAGTTTCTCCCAAGAACCAGGCCTCCCATCACTGTTCTCTCCCAACCACTGTCATGATGAATGTGACCCAAGTATTCCAGTTTCTGAGACATAATCTATTTACGAGCCAGAGTTCTTCACTGTTTTGATCTTGTAGAATCTCTGTATGTTTCTTCTTGGTCCACAATATTCTAGGGACTTTACTTAACATTTCAGCTCTCTGGCCCCAATTTACTTCTTTAGTGGTTGTGAAATGGTGCGTGGCTCACATCTTTATGTGACAGAGCACCACAAAACAATCGTACTTGTCACTATACACAACGCATTTGACATGTACACAAAGCGAAGTCTCTGTGGTGAAGTGGTCAAGCCATCTGCCCCGGTCTCCGAATGTCATGGGATCGATTCTGAGTCGCATCCTTCGGTTCGCGAGTGCATTTTTTTTAGACTCCTGAGGGTAATTGCTGGAGCTACGGAGTTTGTGCTTTGTGCAACACTTTCCGCGCTGCGGAAAGAGACTGAGCCATATGGGATAAAATACCGGTGCAATGAAGTCGACCCTGTCGACTTTTAAGCGACTTTTTTTCATTTGAAACATGTACACAACACATTTGAAACATTTACACAACACATTTGATAAGTACACAACACATTTGACATGTACTCAACACATTTAAAACGTGCTCAACACATTTGACACAAGTGACCCGTACTATTTTGGGGCATAAATATGTCATTTGAAAAGCTACCAGTTTAAAATACATTCATACTATTGGCTTGGCATTTCATGAGCATGTAAATTTAAACTGGCAAAACTACTGAAACAATACAAGCCACTTGAAGCGGCAAACAATGTTTAATGGAAAACCAACCCAGACAAGCAATGGGTTGGGCTGATATATTAAATGCCGCTGGAGAGGCAGCGTGATTTAAAAAATGAAGAGGCGACTGCAAATCTGCAACCGTGACTTGACTCCAAGAATATCAAGTGAAAAGGGTGGAGCCAGACCCGAGCGCTGTGGGATGGAGGGAGGGGGGAAGAGAAGAATAGTCAACCTACACAGAACTGGTGTCACTGACCACTGGACGCTGAGGGAGATACTGAGGAGAAGATCTGAGCACTGATGGACAGAATGGTTTGATGTGCAGTAAGGATAATCTGACGACTAACTAGCTAGCTGACTAACTAACAACTAGCTAGCTGACTAACTAAATAGCTACCTGACTAACTAATTAGCTAGCTGATTAACTAGCTAGCTGATTACACTAGCTAGCTGATTAACTAACAAGGTAGCTGACTAACTAACTATGTAGCTGACTAACTAGCTAGCTGACTAACTAACTGACTAGCCAGCTAGCTAGCTGACTAACTTGCTAGCTGACTAACTAGCTAGCTGATTAACTAACAAGGTAGCTGACTAACTAACCAACACTAACCCGAGCCGAGATGTCCAGCACACAGATTTTGCCGCTGCGAATGACCTCTTTGATTGTGGATAGTCGAGTACCGTAAAGATGGCCGCCAAATTCACCGTGATCGACGTACATGTTTTTCTTGATTTCTGCCTCCATGGTCTCACCATCGATGAAGTAATAGCCCTTGCCATCTTGTTCATTGGGCTTCTTGGGTCTACTTGTATCTGGACACAACAGCAAACAGGGACAATGTCAGTATCACTGTTGTGTTTGGATATGGTTTGTTAGTTTAGTTAAACTGCTGTTGTGTTTATACTGCTTATTATTATAGTTAACTCTTTTAGGACGGCCCGGCCGGAAAATCGGCCATGATGTCACCACACGGTCGGACCGACAAAGACGATTCGGCCGATTCCTTCGACCCCGTTGTAAGAACTGCTTTGATTGGCCTGCTTTTAATAGCACAGGCCAATCAAATGCTGCCTTGTAACCGTCAGCCATTTTACTTTGCAAAATGGCTGCTTAAAGCACGCGTTTCTAGCAGAGGGATTTAAATTTGTGAGTTTTAACACAGATACCCAGTTTTTCATGGATTTGTGATTTCTAAAATGGTCAGCTTTGAACCCGAAGAAGTGCTAGCTTTGTCGAGCTCTGATAGTAGTGATTTTGACAGTTCAGGACTGTCAAATAATGATTGTAGTGATACAGAAAGTGCTGATGAGGATTCAGACATCGTGTTCCCGTGGTTTAGGTGTATTGGGACTAAAGAGTATCATGTTGATCCATATCCATTCATGGAGATGTCCGGACCACCTATTTGGACTACCTATTTGCCCCACCTATTATGTATTTGGAGTTGTTTCTCACACTCAGTCTTATTAAATTGTTTATGAAAGAAACAAACAGATATGCCAGGCAGTTTCTAGATAGTGGAGTCCTCAATATTAGAAGGTCTGTGGCTCACAGTTGGGATGAGGTTGAGGTTACTATGAATGAAATGAGGGCTTTCATAGCTATAATTCTCAACATGGATTTGGTTCAATGTGCAACAAATGTCAAAAGGGACTTCATGGTTGTTGCTTTTCTAAACATAAGTGTTCAAAATTATTCTAAAGTGGTGTAGGCATTCAGTGAGGAACTATTAGGTGAGAACCATTTTTAAAAAATGTATTTTATTACAAAATATTATGATGTTATTAAATATTTTATTTTTCACAAAATGCAAATGAGGTCACCAAATTTGCATAAACATGAACAAAATAACTTCAATTATACACAGAAATAAACTTTAGTTTATCCTCTTTAAGAATATATATACTTGTATATACCTATATAGGGTTCTAATATTGTCACTTCAGTCATTTCTGTACTCCAAAAAAAATGGCTCCGTCTTCTTCAGAGGGAAACCTAAATTTGGCCCAATGTTGTTCCGTCCTAAAAGGGTTAAACTGCTGTTGTGTTTACATGGCATATTGTTAGTTTAGTTAAACTGCTGTTGTGTTTACATTGCTTATTATTACAGTTAAACTGCTGTTGTTTACATTGCATATTATTATAGTTAATCTGCTGTTGTGTTTACACAGCACATTATTATAGTTAAACTGCTGTTGTGTAACATGTCCTATAGTCAATGTCAGTGTGTAATATCTCTGTGGTATATCTCAGATTATTGACTGATGTAACATGTCCTATAGTTCATCTGTCAGTCTGTAATATCTCTGTGGTATATCTCAGGTTATTGACTGATGTAACATGTCCTATAGTTCATCTGTCAGTCTGTAATATCTCTGTGGTATATCTCAGGTTATTGACTGATGTAACATGTCCTATAGTTCATCTGTCAGTCTGTAATATCTCTGTGGTATATCTCAGGTTATTGACTGATGTAACATGTCCTATAGTTCATCTGTCAGTCTGTAATATCTCTGTGGTATATCTCAGGTTATTGACTGATGTAACATGTCCTATAGTCAATGTCAGTCTGTAATAGCTCTGTGGTATATCTCAGGTTATTGACTGATGTAACATGTCCTATAGTTCATCTGTCAGTCTGTAATATCTCTGTGGTATATCTCAGGTTATTGACTGATGTAACATGTCCTATAGTTCATCTGTCAGTGTGTAATATCTCTGTGGTATATCTCAGGTTATTGACTGATGTAACATGTCCTATAGTTCATCTGTCATTCTGACCTTTCAAGGCCACTAAGACAGTTCATAAATACACACACATGAGAGTCAAACAATACATGTGTGTTTATCTATGAACATTCTACTCCTGGCCAGGTTTTTCATCCAGCCAAACTTTACACAAATCCTCGGAATCAGTATCAAGTCATATGAACAACATATGCTGTTCCCGCTCATATCTCAGGTAACATTGTCGTACATCTCATCATATGTGGTACAGCAGAAGTTAACTGTAGTTCTGAACCAGATGTAGTGTAGATGTGTTGACACTTGACATGCACCTCGGAGTGTACAGCTAAATTTGCCAAATATTTCACAACTGTGTGATGAAGCTGAAGATGAAAGTGGACATTTGCCACATACATGCTATAGCTAGAGCTGAAATCATATGGTTGAAGCACACGTGATACTGTTAACATTAACATGATACATTCTAAACATACAAAGTATAGTTAACATTGACATGTTTCACTGTAAACATAAGTGGTGCAGTTAAACTTGACATGGCACACAGTAAACAAACGTGGTACACTTAAACTTTAACATGACACACTACAAACATACGTGGTATTGCAGCTGCATATTTTCTGGGTTTGTCTCTGATAAGCCTCTCTTTCAACGACCGCTTGCCAACCCCTTGAGCACCCACCAGTAGCAAGGTACAACGATGTGTCTTTGACCTTTCCACTTCCTCATAGACTTTGATGTCGCAGCGATCAAACTCTGCAAACACAGTAAAATTATTGTCTCCATGACATGGCTAAGCTAGTCATTAGGTCACCTGTATATTATTACCAGATATTTATTTCATATATATATATCTTAAAGTCAGGTATTAGTCAGATACGACTGAGCTACCATATGACAGTAGATGGTACTACCTGCTTCTGTTAGCATCAAATGTTGGGTGGCGCTCACCTAACGCGACCGACACCCCACATTGTGCCAACGGCTTCGGGTGAAGGCATGCAATTGGGAGGGTACAAGCCTAGTGCAAGGAAATGTACTCTTCTTCTTCTTCTTCGTTCATCCGTTTTGTTTTTTTCGGATGTGATTGCGTTGTGCCTGTTTACAGCAGAGCTGCGTTCTTGCGCCGTTAGGCCGACACATCCGACTTCTGCGGGAAATGTACTCTAAAGACTAAATATCATGGCAAGGCAGACCAGGCCCTAAGTCTTGGTTGGCAACTGGTCTAGGATGGAAGCTCCAACAGGTGGACAGTTACAGCATTGCTTCGCTGATCCGGCAGCTGCTGCAGCTTGTCTTGTTCCAGATGTATTTATGTTACCTTTCCTCTGGAGTGAACTGGGGCTGAGAGAGGGATCATGCTGCATGGGCAACACATGGTTTCTAAATTCAGCTCAGGCTTTGTTCTATGAAAAGGTATAACTCCATTTTACAAACTATCGTCTATCAAGATGGCAAAGTGCAAGTCAGTCATATCTAAGCAGTGTATAGAAAACTTGGAGCATAATTTATCTGAGAAGAAAATTATCTACGGCTGGAAGAAGCATTGCTTAAATTTACATATCATATCAAAAGCAGAAGATAATGAATATTCACTGACATGTATACGTGGCTTGGGGGAAGGTCATTAATATAGATTATAGATATGTATGTAAAATAAAGATGTGGAGTATACAGTGTAGAGAATGTACGTATCAGGAGTACATGATGTGGAGTAGATAGCGTGAATATACAAAAGGCATCATCATCAAGTGCCTTGCCGCATGGGCAATCGTGCCTCTCTACAAATTGTGATCTCTGATGGGGTGGATCAATTCACTAATTGACTTCCTTCTGTGCCAAAACACAAGACTGTCAAGAATTGCATGTGCAATGAGGCACAGATAGCGTAATATATTATGTGACATGTGTGACATACAAACGTAAAGTTCCAAAACCCACCTGTTGTCTCTGACGAGTTGTAGCCTATCTTCTTCTTTCTCTTGGTCTTCAGCCCACACACTGTAGACAAAACAGAGCTAGATACAATGGTTGTAGAACAATGACACTCCCACACACTGTAGACAAAACAGAGCTAGATTCAATGGTTGTAGAACAATGACACTTCTACTGACAGTTGTGGAGTACCTGGGTTCACTCACACCCTGCACCACACTACAGCCAATTGTCATTTGCATGTGAGCATGTGTGCTTTATTTCCAGCTATCTTTCATCCACATCTGCTTATGTTGTTACTGTTTATTTGTGCGTGTGTCCCAGTTTCTGATGTGTGTGTGCCCCAATATCAGACAACCATATGTTTGATGGTGTCCCAATATCAGACAACCATATGTTTGATTGTGTCCCAATATCAGACAACCATATGTTTGATTGTGCCCCAATATCAGACAACCATATGTTTGATGGTGTCCCAATGTCATACAGTCATATGTTTGATTGTGTCCCAATGTCAGACAGTCATATGTTTGATTGTGTCCCAATGTCAGACAGTCATATGTTTGATTGTGTCCCAATGTCAGACAGTCATGTTTGATTGTGTCCCAATGTCAGACAGTCATATGTTTGATTGTGTCCCAATGTCAGACAGTCATATGTTTGATTGTGTCCCAATATCAGACAGTCATATGTTTGATTGTGTCCCAGTGTCAGACAGTCATATGTTTGACTGTGTCCCAATGTCAGACACTCATATGTTTGATTGTGTCCCAACGTCACACTCATATGTTTGATTGTGTCCCAATGTCAGACAGTCATATGTTTGATTGTGTCCCAATGTCACACTCATATGTTTGATTGTGTCCCAATGTCAGACAGTCATATGTTTGATTGTGTCCCAAAGTCAGTCAGTCATATGTTTGATTGTGTCCCAAAGTCAGACAGTCATATGTTTGATTGTGTCCCAATGTCACACTCATATGTTTGATTGTGTCCCAAAGTCAGACAGTCATATGTTTGATTGTGTCCCAATGTCACACTCATATGTTTGATTGTGTCCCAAAGTCAGACAGTCATATGTTTGATTGTGTCCCAATGTCAGACGGTCATATGTTTGATTGTGTCCCAATGTCAGACAGTCATATGTTTGATTGTGTCCCAATATCAGACAGTCATATGTTTGATTGTGTCCCAATATCAGACAGTCATATGTTTGATTGTGTCCCAATGTCATACAGTCATATGTTTGATTGTGTCCCAATGTCAGACAGTCATATGTTTGATTGTGTCCCAATATCAGACAGTCATATGTTTGATTGTGTCCCAGTGTCAGACAGTCATATGTTTGACTGTGTCCCAATGTCAGACAACCATATGTTTGATTGAATTTCATGATGTGTGATGTCCAATTCTTGTATTAACTATCTGTACTCCTGTACAATGAACAGAATAAGATGTATTTGTGAATTACTGAAACAGACTAGCCACAGGAAGCTGGCACCAAATCAGTTCCTTTAGTGTTGGCTAGCTAGTGCTCTGTTTACAGCAGCACCACTTCCTGGCTGACAGAAGCACTACTTCCTGGCTGACCATCAGTTCTAGGGGAAAAAATTCTTCATGACAAAATGTGACCTGAAACACAAAGGTGTAAATGCACACACACAGAATTATAAAATCACAAAGAAGCTCATGTTAGTGTCAACCACAAGAGTACTCACATAAACTGGTCTTAGTTTTGGTCAGCTCTGGCTGCACGTACGCACTCCTCTTCTCTTGTAGTGTTCTTGATGGAATGAGGCCAACGGGTGCATCAGGAATCTCTGCCAACTTGGCCTGGTTGTGCAGAAACATTTGAACAATGGGTATAAACTAGATACAATGGCTGGTAAGAATCCTGTGTCATCTCATGAATAATCACATGTAGTTTGTTTTTTCTTTTGCGCTCTCTCATTTTGAATTCATGCGTACTCTATACACACTACTTCTAGTAGTGCTGGACTTCATTTTGTATGTAGATTAACTTTCCCTATTGACAGTGTCCCTCGCCATCAGGCGAGCTCACTCCAACTTCAGAGCTACTTGTAATTTATGTAAAGGATGACAGGTCAACATTTTAGTCCATCTGTCCAGTATATGGGTTGAATCCCTTACCTCAGCATCAGCACACTGAATGTTTAAGAACACGCGTTCTTATCAATTTGGCCATGTGGACCTTCGTCACATGTAGTAAAGTCAAGGACCCGGTAACACACGATAAGGCACAATGAGTATATAGAGCCTTACTTATATTTGTATACACCAACTGGCAATCAGTGAGATATATGGACAGTACCGCATCTGCTGCCTTGACTCCCCACTCCAAGACATTTCTCGGTACCCAGGCTAGGATGCATCCACCTGGCAGCCTAGATCTATGTGATACAGATTGGAACCCAGAACAGCAGGCAGGCATCTGGCCACTACTTCACCCATGTACTGGTCACCTGTAGCTAACCCACGTGCTGGTCACCTGTAGCTAACCCATGTGCTGGTCACCTGTAGCTAACCCATGTGCTGGTCACCTGAAGCTAACCCATGTGCTGGTCACCTGTAGCTAACCCATGTGCTGGTCACCTGTAGCTAACCCATGTGCTGGTCACCTGTAGCTAACCCACGTGCTGGTCACCTGTAGCTAACCCACATGATGGTCACCTGTAGCTAACCCACGTGCTGGTCACCTGTAGCTAACCCAGGTACTGGTCACCTGTAGCTAACCCACGTGCTGGTCACCTGTAGCTAACCCACGTGATGGTCACCTGTAGCTAACCCACGTGCTGGTCACCTGTAGCTAACCCACATGATGGTCACCTGTAGCTAACCCACGTGCTGGTCACCTGTAGCTAACCCAGGTACTGGTCACCTGTAGCTAACCCACGTGCTGGTCACCTGTAGCTAACCCAGGTACTGGTCACCTGTAGCTAACCCACATGATGGTCACCTGTAGCTAACCCACGTGCTGGTCACCTGTAGCTAACCCAGGTACTGGTCACCTGTAGCTAACCCACATGATGGTCACCTGTAGCTAACCCACGTGCTGGTCACCTGTAGCTAACCCATGTGATGGTCACCTGTAGCTAACCCACGTGCTGGTCACCTGTAGCTAACCCACGTACTGGTCACCTGTAGCTAACCCACGTGCTGGTCACCTGTAGCTAACCCACGTGATGGTCACCTGTAGCTAACCCATGTGCTGGTCACTTGTAGCTAACCCACGTGATGGTCACCTGTAGCTAACCCATGTGCTGGTCACCTGTAGCTAACCCACGTGCTGGTCACCTCTAGCTAACCCACATGATGGTCACCTGTAGCTAACCCACGTGCTGGTCATCTGTAGCTAACCCACGTGCTGGTCACCTGTAGCTAACCCATGTGCTGGTCATCTGTAGCTAACCCACGTGCTGGTCACCTGTAGCTAACCCATGTGCTGGTCACCTGTAGCTAACCCATGTGCTGGTCATCTGTAGCTAACCCATGTGCTGGTCACCTGTAGCTAACCCATGTGCTGGTCACCTGTAGCTAACCCATGTGCTGGTCATCTGTAGCTAACCCATGTGCTGGTCACTTGAAGCTAACCCATGTGCTGGTCATCTGTAGCTAACCCATGTGCTGGTCACTTGAAGCTAACCCATGTGCTGGTCACCTGTAGCTAACCCATGTGCTGGTCACCTGTAGCTAACCCATGTGCTGGTCACCTGTAGCTAACCCAAGTGCTGGTCACCTGTAGCTAACCCATGTGCTGGTCACCTGTAGCTAACCCATGTGCTGGTCACTTGAAGCTAACCCATGTGCTGGTCACCTGTAGCTAACCCATGTGCTGGTCACTTGAAGCTAACCCATGTGCTGGTCACCTGTAGCTAACCCATGTGCTGGTCACCTGTAGCTAACCCATGTGCTGGTCACTTGAAGCTAACCCATGTGCTGGTCACCTGTAGCTAACCCATGTGCTGGTCACCTGAAGCTAACCCATGTGCTGGTCACCTGAAGCTAACCCATGTGCTGGTCACCTGAAGCTAACCCATGTGCTGGTCACCTGAAGCTAACCCATGTGCTGGTCACCTGTAGCTAACCCACTTCACTCATTTAAACAGTATAGGCAGTGCCATAACAATACAAACAATACAATCACATCACACTTTCTCTGTCCACTTTCCTCTAGTGAACAGCATACGTCAACTAGCAGATTATGGACCTGGAGATGTCATGTTAAAGAATAAGAATGTCAATACGCGAATAATGACAGAATAAACAGTGTAATATATTATCTAAACTATAAACATAACATCTATAAATTCAGTGGGGATAAACACACATATTTATTTGACATAAAGATAAAAGTAGAAAGCTTGGATATAGAGATGTGATGTTCAGAAGCAGCATGTGGACACCTGAAGACACAATTAATGAAATCAAGAACATCATGATGATATCTAACTATGCATTGGCAACACAGATACATAAGGGCACATGAAGTGATGGAGTCTGAATCCCCATGAGGATTAAAAGTTAGTTGCATAGCCCTCACACGACGTCGCAGTCATCCCCAGCAGTTTTTGGCTGTTTGTGATTTCTTAGTAGTTTGCCATTGCTTTCTGAACGACCGGCACTCATACCATTGTATTAAAACACAAACACAAGGCGATCTGCTGCCAAATCGCCCGCAGCTGTGTTTCGAATTGCATCTGTAACCCCTTTGGCCCAGAGCCGGCTTGATGAGGGTAGATTTGTGTTACTGACCCAGAGAGGCCCAGTCTGCCATGGGTACCTGGACATGTCTGGGGAAGTAGAGGCCGCCGACGTGACACCGATCACATGACCCTGTTGTGAGAGTTGGGCTGTTCAAATATGAGTCCAGCATCATGTGCCCAATGTCTATGGGAAATAAATCACGTTCGTAACCCCTTCACTATGGAGACCGGTAATATAAACCAGTAAAATAACTCTAATACCCCACTAATAACCTACTCATTCCCTCACACAAACAACACACAGCCAACCATACCTGCCACCAGTTTTCGTCTGTCATGTCGACAACATCAAGAATATCTCCTTCTCGGAATGGAAGTCCTGCCTTCTTGCAGGGAATCAGCCGGTCCGCCATGGGGTCATAGTTGAAACATGCCCTCATGTAGACCTAGGATATGCAACAGATTACACGTCACACAACATTCTTTGATTGTTAACTGCCAACTCACACACATCATTCCTTGACTGTTTGTTGCTGTCTCACACACATCATTCCTTGACTGTTTGTTGCTGTCTCACACACATCATTCCTCGACTGTTTGTTGGCTGCTATCTCACACATCATTCCTTGACTGTTTGTTGGCTGGTATCTCACACATCATTCCTTGACTTTTTTTTGGCTGGTATCTTACACATCATTCCTTGACTTTTTGTTGGCTGGTATCTCACACATCATTCCTTGACTGTTTGTTGGCTGTTATCTCACACATCATTCTTGACTGTTTTTTGGCTGGTATCTCACACATCATTACTTGAGTGTTTGTTGGCTGGTATCTTACACATCATTCCTTGACTTTTTGTTGGCTGGTATCTCACACATCATTCCTTGAGTATTTGTTGGCTGGTATCTCACACATCATTCCTTGACTGTTTGTTGGCTGGTATCTCACACATCATTACTTGAGTGTTTGTTGGCTGGTATCTCACACATCATTCCTTGAGTATTTGTTGGCTGGTATCTCACACATCATTCCTTGAGTATTTGTTGGCTGGTATCTCACACATCATTCCTTGACTGTTTGTTGGCTGCTATCTCACACATCATTCCTTGACTGTTTGTTGGCTGCTATCTCACACATCATTCCTTGACTGTTTGTCGGCTGGTATCTCACACATCATTCCTTGAGTGTTTGTTGGCTGGTATCTCACACATCATTCCTCGACTGTTTGTTGGCTGCTATCTCACACATCATTCCTTGAGTGTTTGTTGGCTGGTATCTCACACATCATTCCTTGAGTATTTGTTGGCTGGTATCTCACACATCATTCCTTGACTGTTTGTTGGCTGGTATCTCACACATCATTCCTTGACTGTTTGTTGGCTGTTATCTCACACATCATTCTTGACTGTTTGTTGGCTGGTATCTCACACATCATTCCTTGACTTTTTTTTGGCTGGTATCTTACACATCATTCTTGACTGTTTGTTGGCTGGTATCTCACACATCATTCCTTGACTGTTTGTTGGCTGTTATCTCACACATCATTCTTGACTGTTTGTTGGCTGTTATCTCACACATCATTCTTGACTGTTTGTTGGCTGTTATCTCACACATCATTCCTTGACTGTTTGTTGGCTGCTATCTCACACATCATTCCTTGACTGTTTGTCGGCTGGTATCTCACACATCATTCCTTGAGTGTTTGTTGGCTGGTATCTCACACATCATTCCTCGACTGTTTGTTGGCTGCTATCTCACACATCATTCCTTGAGTGTTTGTTGGCTGGTATCTCACACATCATTCCTTGAGTATTTGTTGGCTGGTATCTCACACATCATTCCTTGACTGTTTGTTGGCTGGTATCTCACACATCATTCCTTGACTGTTTGTTGGCTGTTATCTCACACATCATTCTTGACTGTTTGTTGGCTGGTATCTCACACATCATTCCTTGACTTTTTTTTGGCTGGTATCTTACACATCATTCTTGACTGTTTGTTGGCTGGTATCTCACACATCATTCCTTGACTGTTTGTTGGCTGTTATCTCACACATCATTCTTGACTGTTTGTTGGCTGTTATCTCACACATCATTCTTGACTGTTTGTTGGCTGGTATCTCACACATCATTCCTTGACTTTTTTTTGGCTGGTATCTTACACATCATTCTTGACTGTTTGTTGGCTGGTATCTCACACATCATTCCTTGACTGTTTGTTGGCTGTTATCTCACACATCATTCTTGACTGTTTGTTGGCTGGTATCTCACACATCATTCCTTGACTTTTTGTTGGCTGGTATCTCACACATCATTCCTTGACTGTTTGTTGGCTGTTATCTCACACATCATTCTTGACTGTTTTTTGGCTGGTATCTCACACATCATTACTTGAGTGTTTGTTGGCTGGTATCTTACACATCATTCCTTGACTTTTTGTTGGCTGGTATCTCACACATCATTCCTTGAGTATTTGTTGGCTGGTATCTCACACATCATTCCTTGACTGTTTGTTGGCTGGTATCTCACACATCATTCCTTGACTGTTTGTTGGCTGTTATCTCACACATCATTCTTTGACTGTTTGTTGGCTGGTATCTCACACATCATTCCTTGAGTGTTTGTTGGCTGGTATCTCACACATCATTACTTGAGTGTTTGTTGGCTGGTATCTCACACATCATTCCTTGACTGTTTGTCGGCTGGTATCTCACACATCATTCCTTGAGTGTTTGTTGGCTGGTATCTTACACATCATTACTTGACTGTTTATTGGCTGCTATCTCACACATCATTCCTTGAGTGTTTGTTGGCTGGTATCTCACACATCATTCCTTGACTGTTTGTTGGCTGCTATCTCAGACATCAAATGCATTTTCCGAACCATACAAGGCAAGTTGTCAGGTCAGGTTGTTGCTACCAAGTTTTTCCAGTTGCTACCAAGATTTTTCAGTTCCTACCAAGTTTTTTAAGTTGCCATCAAGTTTTTCCAGTTGCCATCAAGTTTTTCCAGTTGCCATCAAGGTTTTCCAGTTGCCACCAAGTTTTTCCAGTTGTCACCAAGTGTTCCAGTTGCCACCAAGTTTTTCCAGTTGTCACCAAGTCTTCCAGCTTATTTTTCCTCACATTTCCCAAACATCTTGACTGTCTAGATCTAATTTCTCAAAACAATTTACAATTTTGTTTCTTGAATGACTACTACTTTTGTTGTTCTGTCTGCTCCTAGCATTCTTAGCATTTTCATCACAAATCTATGTTCTACTGCCATTAAATGTTTCTCTGCTCATCTGCTGACTGTCCATGTCTCACTCACATCTAACCTCTCATGTTTAACAGTTTAGGCTCTAGCACCTGAACCCTTTCCCTCCATGTAATTGACAACAATGTATTGGCAAGTATAATCACACACCTGTATAACTGATATAGTAATCAGACATTTATATAACAATAAATTAATCTAGCATCTTGACAAAACTGTTTCAATCTGAAATCTACACACAATTTAAGCAATCTAGGACATAAACAAATTCAACCTAACATCTTAAAAATGTGATCAGCTGTAAAAAAAAAAACACACACAAAATGGGAACAAGTTTTCACAAACACGCACAACAAACCCACTAGTTTGCCACACTAAAAGACACATCCTAGACAAAACGACACATCCCAGACAAAATGCAACAAAAGGCAAGAGAAACCAGGAAATATGTGGAAGTTAAACAAAACTTAAACTGAGAATATTCAGTTCTAAAGTTAAATCAGCACTACTGTATGGATCAGCAACATGGAGGATGACTACAATGATTACCACTAAACTACAAACATTCACTATGTGGAGCCTGGACTCAAGTGGTAGGACAGAATCACCAATGTAGAGCTCACGGAGAGAACTAGACAAATACCAGTGAACCAATGTGGAGCTCACGGAGAGAACTGGACAAATACCAGTGAACCAATGTGGAGCTTATGGAGACAACTAGACAAATACCAGTGAACCAATGTGGAGCTTATGGAGACAACTAGACAAATACCAGTGAACCAATGTGGAGCTTATGGAGACAACTAGACAAATACCAGTGAACCAATGTGGAGCTTATGGGGATAACTAGACAAATACCAGTGAACCAATGTGGAGCTTATTGAGACAACTAGACAAATACCAGTGAACCAATGTGGAGCTTATGGAGAGAACTAGACAAATACCAGTGAACCAATGTGGAACTCAGAGAGAACTAGACAAATACCAGTGAACTAATGTGGAGCTTACGGAGAGAACTAGACAAATACCAGAGAACCAAGGTGGAGCTCACGGAGAGAGCTACACAAACGCCAATGAACCAAGAGATGACGACAAAATGCTGGCACTGGCTAGGACTTACATTGAGGAAACCTGAGAATGATATAACTAGAACAGCCATAGTCTGGAATCTGCCATCCATCCATCATGTGCCATGCCGATAAGCGTGGGCGGTCATGCTCTGCCATCTCACTCGATCACCAGAGTCGTGGACTAGCTCCGTGTTTCTGTCTCAACCATGCCATGTGGCCAAGCCATCCAGGTATTTGCTTCTAGGTCTTCCCCTTGGTCTGTTCCCTTCAATCTTACCAGTTGTCACCAAGTTCTCCAAGTCATTTCTTCTCATAATATGCCCCAAAATTTTGACTGTCTACATCTAATTTCTCTAATCAATTTACGATCTTCATTTGTTTCTTGAAGGACAAAAGAAAAAGAGGCAAAAATGAATATTAACCCTTTTAGCACGGCCCGGGCCGATTATCGGCCCGCCATAGAATTGCCAAGTTCACGTAACGGCCGATCATCGGCCCCATCGTATTTCAGGTAGACACCGCAAGAACTCTCCGCTTTTGAAACACGGAAAATAGTGTCCCATGATTCCTTGCGGTATTTTGTTTACAAATGTCCGCTCGTCTTTGTTCTGTATCAAGCGTTTAATTTGTTGTAGAAATTTTTTTGAAACAGACCTAAACGGCCCAAAACATGTCAGATTCTGATAATTCCGCCACTGATAGGGATTGTCGATGAAACGTTTGAATCGAGTGAATCTGGTGAGTCTAGTGAGGAAGCTGATGATAGATCTAGTGAGAGCGATAACGAAAGTGCAGATGGAGAGAATGAACCCGACAACAGCTCAACCATGGCTCAGGGTTTATCCTCCTGAAGATGATGATGGGATTGAGATACATCCATTTTCTGAGCTGACTGGCCCAAAACGAATGCCACCTAGTGACTCCAAGCCTGTCAGTTATCTATACCTGTTTCTCACAATTGAGTTACTGACAGTATTTGTAGCAGAAACAAATAGATATGCCAGCCAGTTCATTGCAAAAAGTGGCAATGTACTCAAAAGGAGATCCATTGTACAAAATTGGAGACCCACCAGTATTCCAGAAATGAAGGCGTTTATCGCGATAATCCTGAATATGGGACTGAACCGAAAGCCAACCCTTTTTTCATACTGGACTACCTGCAAATCCCAAGAAACCCCTTGGTTTGGAAGGGTTATGCCCAGGGAGAGATATGAGCTCATTTAAAAATTTTTTCATATTGTAAATAATGAAAATTTAGCGGCACCAGGGGAAGACGGCTATGATCCATGCGGTAAGTTTGCTCCACTGGTGGATCATGCCTAATAGATTATTTAGGCACCATTATACCCAAAGCAGGAGTTATCTGTTGATGAGAGCCTAATTGGTACCAAGAGCAAAAGCCAGATTCTACAGTATATGCCCCAATAAGCATCACCACAAGTGGGGCATAAAATTATGGATGCTTGTGTGAGTCTGCAAGTGCGTATGTGCCTCGGATTTTTTGTGTACAAGGGGAAAAGAGATCAAGAGGAAGATCACCTTGGACTATCCCATAGAGTAGTCAGAAAGCTCTTATCAATAGGAAACTACCTAAAGAAGGGGTATCATGTTTTGTGGATAATTTTTTTGCAAGTATTGAACTGGCTACTGATCTGTTTTTGCAAGGAACATACCTCACAGGTACAGTGCGACGCAATCGCCGAAATCTCCCCAAGGCAATAAAGGGCAATCTTCAGCCTAATGAAACTCTCTACTACAGGAAAGGAAGCATACTGACTGCAGCATACAGGGAAAAGAAATCCCAAACAAAATCAGTTCTTCTCATGTCTACTAAAGAGAAAGCAGAACAAGTAGATGTTACTGTGAGGAGAAGACAAAATGACCCAACGCCTGCCGAAAGATCAAAGCCGCGTGTTGTTTTGCAGTACAATAAGTACATGGGAGGTGTGGATCAAAGCGACATGATGTTGTACGCCTATTAGATGAGAGGAGAACGTTAAAGTATTGGCGTAAGGTTGTCTTCTCCATTTTTGGACGCATGACAGTAAATGCATATATTTTGTATTGTCAAAATACGTCAAATACCCGGAATTTAACTCGCTATAAATTCACTGCCAATGTTGTGAGTGATCTGGCACAGGACTATCTGGACATAAAATATCCTCCTCCTTCTACTGATGCTGCTGGGGACAGAGGCTATGTGGATATTCCAAATAGAAAAGAGAAAGACTGTTCTGTGTGCAGTGACCGCTCTCAGCCAGGAGGAAGGAAGCGTAGCCGAACCATGTGTTCTACATGTGAAAAGGGTGTGCATCACTACTGTTTTGATAAACACCAATGTAAGAAGGCCAAGGGACAATAATAAGGTAGGAAATTGCATATATAACTGTATTTAGCTGTATGTATCTTACTTTGAAGTTGTAAATTCACATTTTGTCTTTTCTATTTTTAGATATGCAAATGAGCTAATTTGCATATTTGTCAATTTAAAAAAACAATTTGTTGTAAATCATACACTTCATATATAACCCTTCCTATAAATATATATATTGCATGGTGTCAGAAAATCAGAAAGGTGTCTAAAAAAATAAACAAAAATACAACCAAATTTACTGAAATAATGCTCAGTGTTTTTGGCTAATAAGCCTAAAATAATTCCGTGCTAAAAGGGTTAAGTGGAGGACATGGACAGAGCTGCTAAGGATATGACAGGTTGGACTGAGTTGGTTGAAGACCTGTGTTACAATGGGGGATACAAAGCAACAGAAAGAAAGAAGATAAAATGCCACTAATCTGACATAGATGACACACAACCTGACATGGATGACACACCCCACACAATCTGACATGGATGACACATCCCACACAATCTGACATGGATAACACACCCCACGCAATCTGACAGATTACACACTCCCCACAATCTGACATGGATGACCCCCCCCCCCCCCCACACACACACACACACACACAAACTGACATGGATGACACACCCCACACAATCTGACATGGATGACACCCCACACAATCTGACATGGATGACATACCCCACACAATCTGACATGGATGACACACCCCACACAATCTGACATGGATGACACACCCCACACAATCTGACATGGATGACATACCCCACACAATCTGACATGGATGACACATCCCACACAACCTGACATGGATGACACACCCCACACAATCTGACATGGATGAAACAATGGGACTTGGGGCTGGCATAAGCCGCACAACTTAATATGGCTGACACAACCTGTCACGACTGACACAAACCACACAATCTGAAATGTATGACACAACAGGACTTGGCCGACTTAAGCCACACAACCTAACATGGCTGACACAATCTATCATGGCCGACATGTATAGATGTGACTTACTGGATCTGAGAACTGCTGGTCCATGGCTGAGGGGACAATCTTGAAGGTGATGGAGTTCTCCGCCTCTCGTAGGACAATCATCATGTCCTCTGGCACAAAGACAGCGATGCCGTTGACTTCTTTCACCACATCCCCCACCCTCAACAGACCTGAAACACAATCTCTCCATCTTCACAAATGTATGACTGCAGTATGACATCCGACAGTGTCAATAACAGGTCTTCATCTGACAGTGTCACTAAAAGGTCTTCATCTGACAGCATCACTAACTGGTGTTCATCTAGTAGAGGTACCTTACAGTTTTGTTTAGGCTTTCCTCTTCTACCCTGGTATGTAGAGCTACCTTACAGTTTAATTTAGTCTGTCCTTTTCTACCCTGGGATGTAGAGGTACCTTACAGTCTAATTTAGTCTGTCCTTTTCTACCCTGGGATGTAGAGGTACCTTACAGTCTAATTTAGTCTGTCCTTTTCTACTCTGGGATGTAGAGGTACCTTACAGTCTAATTTAGTCTGTCCTTTTCTACCCTGGGATGTAGAGGTACCTTACAGTCTAATTTAGTCTGTCCTTTTCTACCCTGGATGTAGAGGTACCTTACAGTCTAATTTAGTCTGTCCTTTTCTACCCTGGGATGTAGAGGTACCTTACAGTCTAATTTAGTCTGTCCTCTTCTACCCTGGGATGTAGAGGTACCTTACAGTCTAATTTAGTCTGTCCTCTTCTACCCTGGGATGTAGAGGTACCTTACAGTCTAATTTAGTCTGTCCTTTTCTACCCTGGGATGTGGAGGTACCTTACAGTCTAATTTAGTCTGTCCTTTTCTACCCTGGGATGTAGAGGTACCTTACAGTCTAATTTAGTCTGTCCTTTTCTACCCTGGGATGTAGAGGTACCTTACAGTCTAATTTAATCTGTCCTCTTCTACCCTGGGATGTAGAGGTACCTTACAGTCTAATTTAGTCTGTCCTCTTCTACCCTGGGATGTAGAGGTACCTTACAGTCTTGTTAAGTCATTCCTCTTCTACCCAGAGATGTAGAGCTACCTTACAGTCATGTTTAGTCTTTCCTCTTCTACCCCAGGGCGTAGAGTCACCTGTGATCTATGGAATAAACGAAATCTATGCCACATCTACAACCAATAATTTTATTTAATTACAATAGGGTTAAAAATATTTCAAGATATTCAATAATATATTTACTTCATCAAAAGTCATCTAGCAGAAATAGGATGTGGCAGTGTTACTGTAAGAATGTTATTAATATATTGAGGTCAAACACTGTACAAAGATTTTAGGTACACCTAATCTGGGTCATCTGTGCCTCGCCACTCACCTTGTTTATCTGCCAGACTGTCTTGTAAAATTCTGGCAATAACCAGCACATTGTCCTCGTCAAGACGGACTGTGATGCCCTAAATGCCAACAAGAAACACTCTTAGTTATATAACATGAAACCCTCTTAGTTATATAACAACATGAAATACTCTTAGTTGTGAAGGTGTGTGTGTGTTTATCAGTCAGACAACAACCTTAGTGTTTAAGCTACAACTCTTTCTTTCTCTCTCTCTCTCTCTCTTTGTGTGTGCGCGCACGTGTGTGGTTTTAACTATAAAACTGCAGTGAACAACTCACTAAAGCCACCGAACACATCACATAGTCGTCCACATCCTGGTCAGTCTCTGACATTCATTTCATGCTGATTACTTCACACAAAGCTCACTTGTACTCATTTCACATTAACCATACCACATTCACTAACACAAAATATTCATACATGCAGTCAAATAAGTGGCACACATCTCTCTCTCTCTCGATTAGCTGAAAAAACTTACCAGTGGCTGTTTCCCATTTTTCCGAATGGTAACAAAGCGATGCTGCTCTCCAACGGCATCAAACACGGGCGGGGGTGGAGTCACCAGTGCCATGTCGTCAACGAACACTTCATCGAAGGCCTTCCTGGCAACATCGTCATGCGTGTAGATCAAAGCCTGCCAGACAGCCAATATGTTGTGACTATGACAGCAATTATTACATTGAGAAAAATCCCACTGACATGACAGCTGTTATTACATTGAGAGAAATGCCACTGCCATGACAGCTGTTATTACATTGAGAGAAATGCCACTGCCATGACAGCTGTTATTACATTGAGAGAAATCTCACTGCCATGACAGCTGTTATTACATTGAGAAAAATGTCACTTCCATGACAGCTGTTATTACATTGAGAAAAATGTCACTTCCATGACAGCTGTTATTACATTGAGAAAAATGTGGGAATGTAGGGTCATATATTCATATGTATCACATATAGTGATAGTCTCTGTGGGAATCTAGGATCATATACCCGTATGTATCACATGTAGTGATAGTCTCTGGGAATCTAGGGTCATAAACTCATACGTACCACATGTAGTGATAGTCTCTGTGGGAATCTAGGGTCATAAACTCATATGTATCACATGTAGTGATAGTCTCTGTGGTATCTAATGCTCCAAAATGAATCTGGCAACTCCAGAAGCACACCAATGGAAGAGAAATAGACAAGCACACTCACCTTCAAGTGAGGCTTCTCCAGGATACTTTTGAGTTCTCTAGCAGTCTTGTGTGAGGATGCCTGCGCTGACACGATCTCCAGCGTGTCGTGGTAGTTTTCTGCTGCCCTGTCATCTCTGCAGCTTGGAAGTTCCATGGTTAGAATGTCAAAGATCTGATGACAGAGAGAAGGTCATGTTAGTTCTCTGGGAGGTCACATTAGTTCTTTAGACTCGGAACCTAGCAGCAAGTCTTGGTTCACAAGTACCTTCAACAGACAGATGATGTTAACAGAAAACAGACAGATGAAATTAACAGAATACAGACAGATGAAGTTAACAGAAAACAGACAGATGAAGTTAACAGAAAACAGACTGAAAATTCTAAGAGAATACAGAGATAGAGCTGAGAGAATACAGAGATATAGCTGAGAGAATACAGAGATATAGCTGAGAGAATACAGAGATATAGCTGAGAGAATACAGAGATATAGCTGAGAGAATATAGAGATAGAGCTAACAGAAACAGATCCATAGACATTAACCAAAAACACAAACAACAGATTGCATGATTTATTGCCTGGCATATTTCGCTGCTTCTCATCAGGTACATACTGCAGAATTCAACAACATAAAGTAAAATAAATAGATAAGTCCTTCAAGCTGAAATATACACATATTCACCTTCTGTAATTTCAACTGTCTACCACTGTAATTTTAAACTGACTATCATATCTTTCTATTTGCACAAAACTGGCCTGTGCTGATTAGTCATGGTGGCTTCTGCAACTATTTTGTGTGTTAAACAACACATGAAACGCATAGTCTCTGTCAATCACATGACTGGCTTCCAAAACATGTCATGCAATCAATGACACAGGAGGTTTGTCGAGTGTCAGCCTGTCCAGGTTCCTATCACTTGTGTGTAGTATCTTGTCAATCCAGTTGGGTATGTGTTCAACCACCCTGTTGCTTAACTGCCTCTCTGTTCTGCCAATGTAGGCAGACGAGCACCTGCATGTGAATTGGTAAATGCAAAATAAATCTGGCATACAGGTTAATTTATTGCTTGGCATATTTCTCTGCATCTCATCAGGTACAAACTGCATATTTCAGACATGCCTGTTATAATTATGTATTTGGTAGATGCACCCAACTCTCTGTATGTGAGCCATTCACAGAATTTGTCTAATCAACTGTACAAATATGTATGTGTGGGACAGTCATAAAGTTTACCTAATCAACTGAGAAACTCGATATTTAGTACATGCAACAAATAAGAGCAGCAAAAACATTGAGAATGAAGAACACAGAACCATGCCAAGAGTGCACAGATAAATAACAAATGTTACATCATAGCAGAAGCAGCACAGGTAACACGTCAACAATTTCAACACATCACGTCTGCACAGCACCAGCATCTATTGTTGATTACCTCCCCTAGTGCCAAATACTCTGTGTCTCCCAGGACATCATTAAGTAGGTCAAGGTCCTCGTGTAATGCCCCAATGTCTTCTAGTTCTGGCAGCAACTCCTGCAGATCCTCCATGGCAACTGCAAACAAAGTAGGTCAATGCTTATTTTATTTCACCAATAGACCATGTATCAAGAGACAGATAGTTAATCAACAAACAATGAATGTCTCAGCAGACAATGTATAAACAGATACTGAATCATCAGACAATATATCAACAGGCAATGAATCAATATAACAGACAATATATCAACATAACAGACAATATATCAACATAACAGACAATATATCAACATAACAGACAATATATCAACATAACAGAAATATAACAGACAATATATCAATATAAAGACAACATATCAATAGACAACATATCAATAGACAATATATCAACATAACAGACAATATATCAACATAACAGACAATATATCAACATAACAGACAATATATCAACAGAACAGACAATATATCAACAGAACAGACAATATATCAACAGAACAGACAATATATCAACAGAACAGACAATATATCAACATAACAGACAATATATCAACATAACAGACAATATATCAACATAACAGACAATATATCAACAGAACAGACAATATATCAACATAACAGACAATATATCAACAGAACAGACAATATATCAACAGAACAGACAATATATCAACAGAACAGACAATATATCAACATAACAGACAATATATCAACATAACAGACAATATATCAACATAACAGACAATATATCAACATAACAGACAATATATCAACATAACAGAAAATATAACAGACAATATATCAACATAACAGACAATATATCAACATAACAGACAATATATCAACATAACAGAAAATATAACAGACAATATATCAATATAAAGACAACATATCAATAGACAACATATCAATAGACAACATATCAATAGACAATATATCAACATAACAGACAATATATCAACATAACAGACAATATATCAACATAACAGACAATATATCAACATAACAGACAATATATCAACAGAACAGACAATATATCAACAGAACAGACAATATATCAACAGAACAGACAATATATCAACAGAACAGACAATATATCAACAGAACAGACAATATAATCAACATAACAGACAATATATCAACATAACAGACAATATATCAACATAACAGACAATATATCAACATAACAGACAATATATCAACAGAACAGACAATATATCAACAGAACAGACAATATATCAACAGACAATTTATCAACAGAACAGGGACGCAGAGGTGTTTTCAAGGCACCAGGGCTGGGTTCTATACTGGCCAAGACCTATTGACACATCCTCGCCGAGGGTCCTGGGCAACATGTCCCTTTGGGGTCCTGGCTAAAGTAAGTAGGATCACTGAGTCCTCCAAAGTCGGAGAGTGTCTGCCTGTACGGCGAGGAACCACCAGTCTGCACACCAATAATCCAGACATGGGACAACAGATACTCACGCAAACCTCAGGTCCTGTATGACATCACACTGATGTTGGACAACAGGATGTCTTCATCCGACATACAGGACTTCGCGCTAGAGTTCACAGCCAGCGAACACAAGCAAGCACGCAAGTATCAACAGAACAGACAATATATCAACAGAACAGACAATATATCAACATAACAGACAATAAATCAACATAACAGACAATATATCAACATAACAGACAATAAATCAACATAACAGACAATATATCAACATAACAGACAATATATCAACATAACAAACAATAAATCAACATAACAGACAATATATCAACATAACAGACAATATATCAACATAACAGACAGTATATCAACATAACAGACAGTATATCAACATAACAGACAGTATATCAACATAACAGACAATATATCAACATAACAGACAGTATATCAACATAACAGACAATATATCAACATAACAGACAATATATCAACATAACAGACAGTATATCAACATAACAGACAATAAATCAACATAACAGACAATATATCAACATAACAGATAATATATCAACATAACAGACAATATATCAACATAACAGACAGCAGCACAGTAAACAACTAGTAATAGGATCATCCTAAGACTGCAGTTGAAGTAAAGTAAGGAGATTAAAGACAGCTTGGGACCCCAAGAAGGTCATGTTAAAGAGAAAGATGAGAAGATTACAGACAGCCTGGAGAAGACTGACCAAATACATCATGTTAAAGAGAAAGGAATGATATGTATATAGCAAACTTCTGACAATAGACAATTTAGGACAATAATTGTTGTAGTCCTATAGTCCACAGGGATCAGAAAGTGTGGTTGAAGACATGTATCCACATTCAAGAATGGCATCGCTTTGACAGGAAACACTCACCTGCGGCCTGGATCTGTGTCTGTTTTTCAGATTTCTTTGAAGGCATCTTCTCTTGCTATAGCTGGACACCCACACAAACACACACAGCGTGTGTTCAGATCAGAATAACTCTGGCAGCACAACAGTAAGCTTGACTGCAGTTACTCCCCTTTAGTTCTAGATATAATTGTGTGTTCTCTATACACTGTTTAAGTATAGGTTCAATCTTCTCCAATGTCACTCAGGGTTACTAATTCAGAGTTAATTCATACTGGATCTGCAACAATGACAAGTTCAGAGTTAGTTCATACTGGATCTGCAACAATGAGCTTATCAGTTCATACTGAATCTGCAACAATGACAAGTTCAGAGTTAGTTTATGCTGGATCTGCAACAATGACAAGATCTGAGTTAGTTCATACAGGATATGCAACAATGACAAGCTTAGAGTTAGTTCATACTGGATCTGCAACAATGACAAGATGTGTTGTTACAATTCATTTTTCTCTTCTTTCATTCACTCGCTTTGAACTCAAGATTTGTCCATACATGAGTTACTAATTTTTAGTGCAGTGGGCTGATTTTCTCATGTGGATTAGTGTTTCCTATGACCAGTATCCCTCCCCATCAGGTGAACCCACTCCGACTTCTGAGGCACTTGTAATTTATGCCCCCAAGTCAAGGAAGATATTGTCAACAGTTTAGTCCAACTGACAGTGTAGGGGTTGAACTCACTACCTCAGCAAACAAGAAATTTAATAGTCGGTACTCTTGTCCATTCAGCCATGCTGACCTCCATTATAGTTAATTAATTATTTGGTGTTGAGACCCATGCAGTGGTCAGAATCCCATATTCAGGGATAGTTTACCATCAATAATTTGTGATCATCAGTTTGTTGAGACCCATACAGTGGTCAGAATCCCGTATTCAGCGATAGTTTACCATCAATAATTTGTGATCATCAGTTTGTTGAGACCCATACAGTGGTCAGAATCCCTTATTCAGGGATAGTTTACCATCACTAACTTGTGATCATCAGTTTGTTGAGACCCATATGGTGGTTAGAATCCCATATTCAGCGATAGTTTACCATTACTAACTTGTGATCATCAGTCTGTTGAGACCCGTATGGTGGTTAGAATCCCGTATTCAGCGATAGTTTATCATTACTAACTTGTGATCATCAGTCTGTTGAGACCCGTATGGTGGTTAGAATCCCATATTCAGCGATAGTTTATCATTACTAACTTGTGATCATCAGTCTTGAGACCCGTATGATGGTTAGAATCCCGTATTCAGCGATAGTTTATCATTACTAACTTGTGATCATCAGTTTGTTGAGATACATATGGTGGTTAGAATCCCGTATTCAGCGATAGTTTATCATTACTAACTTGTGATCATCAGTCTGTTGAGACCCGTATGGTGGTTAGAATCCCGTATTCAGCGATAGTTTATCATTACTAACTTGTGATCATCAGTCTTGAGACCCGTATGGTGGTTAGAATCCCGTATTCAGCGATAGTTTATCATTACTAACTTGTGATCATCAGTTTGTTGAGATACATATGGTGGTTAGAATCCCATATTCAGCGATAGTTTACCATTACTAACTTGTGATCATCCGTTTGTTGAGACCCATACGGTGGTTAGAATCCCGTATTCAGCGATAGTTTACCATCAATAATTTGTGATCATCAGTTTGTTGAGACCCATACAGTGGTCCGAATCCCTTATTCAGGGATAGTTTACCATCACTAACTTGTGATCATCAGTTTGTTGAGATCCATACGGTGGTCAGAATCCCGTATTCAGCGATAGTTTACCATCAATAACTTGTGATCATCAGTTAGTTGAGGAAACTCAGGGATGTTTAGACATATGATGGGTTGCTAGGGGCAACGGTCAATTAGTTTACATACAATTATTATTTAGACATAAGATGGGTTGCTAGGGGCAACGGTCAATCAGATTACATAAAATTATTACAATATGTCAGTGTCAGCTGAATGGACAAGAGCACTCACTCTTAAACTTCTGGTGTGCTGATGCCGAGGGAGCGGGCTGAACCCTTTCATCGGTCAGTTGGACTAAAATTTTGCCTTTTCATCCTTGACTTGAGGACGTAAATTACAAGCACCTCTGAAGTCAGAGTATGTTTGCCTGATGACAAGGGACATTGATAATAGGGAAAGCTAATCCATACGCAAAATCCAGTCCAGTGCACTAGAAGTAGTAGTCGTGTATAGACTACACTTGAGTTCAAAGCCAGCGAATGCAAACAAAAACTGGGATTTATATCCCACGTTTTACATTATTATATGCTGTACATAGTTTAGCATTCTTTTTGTGTATAATTGTTCATAGGATCAGTTGTCAGCATATGTTATGTTAATGTATCTTCTTCTTCGTTCATCCGGAGTTTTTTTTCGGACGTGATTGCGTTGTGCCTGTTTACAGCAGAGCTGCGTTCTTGCGCCGTTAGGCCGACACATCTGACTTCTGCGGGCATTTGTTGACCGGGTTAACCTTCCCGGGGGTTTCTTAGGACGTTAGACTCACTGTTGTGGTATTATCTCCCATCCCATCTTGGCCCATATAGAACAGCCAAAGGCATCCTGGTCAGCCCTCAAGGGAAGGCAGGGGCAGACCATGGGCATTCCCCGCCATCCAAGGAGGCTTCCATAATTGCAGAGCCATCACACAGCGCTCTGGTACTGGGCTCACCCAAGGAATCGTCACGTCCAGCACATGGCTGCTTAGCCTCACTTCCATATATTGGGCCTTCCGTTCACCATAGGCTGTTCTTCCAGAGGCCAGAAGAATGCAGTTTGCAGATGACATCCACACAGTGAGCTTTCGATTCAGACTTTCCACGTAATGGATTTGCTATCCGAGCAATATTCCATTTTGTGCACGTAATGGATTTGCTATCCGAGCAATATTCCATTTTGTGCCACTAGGACACTTTTTCCACCTTTGATGAAGCCCACACAGTGAGCTTTCGATTCGGACTTTCCACGTAATGGATTTGCTATCCGAGCAATATTCAATTTTGTGCCACAAGGACACTTTTTCCACCTTTTATGAAGCCCACACAGTGAGCTTTCGATTCGGACATTCCACGTAATGGATTTGCTATCCAAGCAATATTCCATTTCATGCCTCTGGGAGGCTTGTGTAACCGACATGCCTGTGGTATGAAGTGTGGCAGTCTAAATACTTCTTCATGTACATTTAAATGTCAACCTGAATACAGTTAAAGTAAGCTGCAGTCGACTTGAGCTTGTTGATATCTCCATTGAGCTTGTCCTCGAATGAAGCAGGTGTGGGCCAAAATATCTTTCTCTGTTCTGCATATATTGGGCACTCTTGCAGCAAATGTTTAGCTGTCATTTTACCAGTTCCACAATTACATTCATCTGTATCTCCTATCTTTAGTTTGTTGAACAAGTGGTATTTCAGCCTTTTATGTCCTGTGCGGAGTCTGAAGATTGTTACTTGTTCTCTTCGGTCGAGTTTGTAATATGCATCATCCTTCTGGTGGCCTGGATGCTCTGATTCCCATTTGGTTCTATAAGTGCTTTTTATCAACCTCTTTGCCTCATTATAGGTTATATCTATGTCAGGCTGTGGTAGTCGTCCGCCCTCTTTTGCCAGTCTGTCAGCCTCTTCATTTCCAGGTATACTGCAATGTGATGGGATCCACTGTATTACAACTTTTTTGGATTTCTGGCATAGCCCATGGAGTGCTGCTCTTAGGTCAGCTATTTCTGTGCTGTTATTGCTCTTCAGTATTGAGACAGCTGACTTTGCATCTGTGAAGATAGCTATTTGCTTCTCTTCATTTTCCTCCATCAGGAGCATTTCTGCTGCAGTTTTCAGAGCCTCTACCTCCGCTTTGAAGTTACTTGAAAACTTTCCAGTTGCCACTGAATTTGTTTTTTTCACTCCATTTTTTAAATTTAGGAGAATTCCTCCTCCTCCATTCTCTACTGAATTTTTGGCTGATCCATCTGTATATGCATGGGTCCAATTGCTGCTTGGGTAATGTTCTTTTATGTAGTTTAGGGTTATTTCTCTTCTTTCAGTTTCATGCTGAGTGTTCTTTTTCTCAATACCAGGAATGTTCTCTATCATCTCAGGCAGTTGCTGCTGTCTCCAAGCTGGGAACTTGTCTGCACTGTAAATGGGTCTGACTGTTGACATGTTAAGTATGGGATCTGCCCTAATCTTTCGTTTTGCAGTTTCTACAAAGTTGCTACGCTTCAGTCTTCCCTTTTCAAAACCACTAAACCTTTTATACATAGGGTGGTCTGTCAATCTTCTAAATTTTTCAGCTTGTTGCTGGGCTCTGCTATCTCTTCTATCCTGCATTGGTTGTAAACAAGTGATCTTTTCTAATTCATTAATAGGCACTGTCTTCAGGCTTCCAGTTATGATTCGCATTCCTTGATTTTGGACTCTACTTATTTTGTTAAAGTTTGACTTAGCTGCTGTTGCCAAGCTGCAATGCCATATTCCAGTACTGGCCTCACCCGTCCAGTATATAACTTCTTGAGAACTTTCTCATCTGCTCCCCACGTTGTACCAGCAAGCTTTTTCATGATTGCCATTCTTTGCCTTGCTCTTGTTCGATTTTTCTCAACCTGTGTTTTCCATGTCAGGCGACGATCAAATGTGACTCCTAGATAGTTTGGATTTTCTTCATGGCGCAATATTTTTCCATTCAATACCAGCTTAGGTTGCTGAGTTTTAGTTGAGAGGGAGAACACTGTGCATGTTGTTTTCTCCTCACTTATCTTCACTAGCCATGATTTTGACCAGTCCTCTAGCGCTAATAGGGCTTGCTGTATTCTGCTGTTAGCTGTACTAATATATTCTTCAGATGTCCATATGGCTAGGTCATCTGCAAAGGATGATGTGTGTACTCTGGCTGGAAAATTGTCTGTGATGTCATTTATATATGCTAGGAATAATGTTGGTGAAAGAACTCCTCCTTGGGGGACACCTTGCTCCAACAGCATCATTTTGCTGGTTTGTCCTTGTACTTTTGTCCTGGCAGTTCTGTTCTCAAGGTAGTGGCTGATCCAATTGTACATTTTCCCACAAACATGCATTTTTTGCAGTTTTACTTTCAGTACTTCCTTCCATACTTTATCAAATGCTTTTTCTAAATCTACCCAGACCGCTAGTGTGTGCTTTTTCTCTTGGAAGGCATCCTCTATTTCCTGAGCTATATAGGTTATTTGATCTTCAGTGGATCTGTACTTTCTGAATCCTGCTTGGTGTGGTGTTAAGAGTTGGTTTTCTTCCAGATGCCATGTTAGCCTGCCATTGATAATGCGTTCCATTAATTTTCCTACACAGCTAAGTAGACTGATAGGTCGATAGCCATTTGGTTCTTCCAGCTCTTTTCCTTTCTTTGGGACTGGTATTAGTATAGCTTCCTTCCATGCCTGTGGGACTATACCCCTCTTCCAGCTGTAATTTAGGACTGCTAGTAGTTTCTTCTTTGCCTTGGTGCCTAGTCCTATTAGCATTTCATTTGTGATTCCATCCTTTCCTGGTGATTTCTTCTTTTTTAGGGTATTCATTGCCTGTTCCATTTCTTCCATTGTTAGATTTGCCATCATATATTCTGCTGCTGTCTCTGTATTTCTATGATGTATCTGTTTATCTTTGATTGCTTTCTTCTGTTCGGTTGTAATATCAATGTGGTTTGCACTGGCATAGTGTTCCATTAGTGCATTTGCAGCCTTTTTTCCTGTAAGCAAGGCATTTCCTTGTTTAATTGTTATTTGTTTGTTTCTAGGTCCTTCATTGTTCATGGCTTTCACTAGTTTCCATAGTTTGTTTCCATCCCTGTCAAAATTCAGGTTTTCTGTTTTTTTCCTCCAACAATCTCTTGTTGTTTGATTTACTGTTCTTTTATATTTTGCTGAGATGGCTTTGAGAGAGATGTTCGCTTCAGTTGTTTGTTCTCTCTCTGCGGTCTTCCTAGCATCTTCAACTTTGTCCTCCAAAATTTGTAGCTCTTCAGTCCAGTATGGTTTGTAATTTTTCCTCGCTCCTCTTGGAATAGACTCAGTGGCCGCCTGTATTATTGCTCTGTTTAGACTTTCCACCATTTGCTTCATGTTGCCATATCGTGTATTTATGTTTTCACAATATTTGTCTGTTAGTATGGCAAATCTGTCCCAATCTGCTCGTTTGTAATTCCAGCGGGGCAGAGGCTTTTGCTCCTGTGGAACATACTCCATATTCATTACAAGCTTGATTGGTCTGTGGTCACTACCTGCTAATTGGTCAAGCACGTGGCGATCGATTTTGTGGAGGATATCTCCTGTGCAGAAAGCTAAGTCTGGAGTAGAAGTGGTAATCCATCTCCTGGAGTAGAAGCTCGGTGTGTCATCCACTTTGTTGAGTAGATGGAGATTTGAGTCTATTTCCCAGTCCTCCACTTCATCTCCTCTTTTGTCAGTATCTGGGTATCCCCATCTTTCTGAACGGCTATTAAAGTCTCCGACAACAATGCAATTTGTGTCAGTTATTTTCATGTTTGAGAGTGTAAGATCCTTATCTGCCGGGCTATACAGATTGTAAATTCTTATTTTCACGTCCTTTATCATTATATCAACACCTATAATTTCCTGTTTGGTTGTCAGAGATCACAGATACTTCGCTGCAAGGTATTGTATTTCGTGTAAGTATTACAACTCCTCCTTTGTGTCCTTCGCGGTCGAAACGTGTGGCCTGATATCCCTCGACTGAAAATGTGCGATTGGCGTTGAGGTGTGTCTCTTGAATGCATGCCACATCTATTCTATCTTTATGAAGACGCTGTGTTAGGGAGGCTTTCTTGTTATAAACTCCTTCGGCATTCCACTGTAGTATGTTGAGTGTCCGGGGTGTTTGGTCAATAGCTCTTAACCTACTCCTCTGTGCCTTGACTCCACAGCACAGGGGAAGGTGACCACCAGTAGTCATGGGTGGACCCCCTCGAGGCAGGGGGCCCGGCACTATCACCGCCTGATGGGACTTCACGGGATTAGCACCATAACGATTAATTTTAATTTGTGACATCATGAATTAAGTTACGTTGCACTGCTTTGTCAAGCCTGTGGCTCAGTACATCCGATTTCGACAAGCATTTGTTCGGGGTGCTTTCCCTAGCCTTTGACTGTCCCCAGTCTACCTACAAGGCAGCATGTTTGTGTGTCACTTGGTCTGGTCCCTCTCCCTTGACCTGTCCGACATGGGTGACCCTACCAGTAGCTGTGCTACCGTCGGCATAGCTCTTGGGGTCATTGGAACACACAAGCCCCTCTACCTCAACAAGGTGGACACACGGTAGAGGGGTGTTAATGTATCTATAATGTTTTACAACTTTCAACAGTGATTTATGATGCCTAAAGATTAGTGAACAGTGATTTGTGGTGCCTAATCAATTAGTGAACAGTGATTTGTGGTGCCTAATCAATTAGTGAACAGTGATTTGTGGTGCCTAATCAGTTAGTGAACAGTGATTTATGTACTGAAAGATGGTACCTGCTTAGTAACAATCCCTCAGTTGTTTCTCTTACAAATTTATATTTGAAATTTAAAACAAAACTGGTCGCCCAATCACTGTTTTCTGTCATATTATGCATTTATACATGGATTAACAACAAAACAGAGTGCTCAGGTCGCTCTGTGATAAAAATATATTGTCTTAGGTAAGTGAGAAATTTGTTTCCATATTACATTTGAAGTACGCACAGATTTCTACAGGGGATTTGATTTCTACAGGGGGGGGGGGGGGGGGGGGGGGGGGGGGGGGGGGGGGGGGGGGGGGGGGGGGTGGGGGGGGGAGAGAGAGAGAGAGAATTGGATTTCTACAGGAGGATTTGATTTCTACCGGGGATTTGATTGTTTAAAGACAACCTGGGCTCCCATGTTGACCTGACCTACATTTGTTCCCAGGAACAGCCTTGGGAAGTAAAGGCAGTCGGCGGGACACATCAGCCACGAGTGATGGTTGGTCTATACAAGTATGCGTCTGGCACCATGTGTCCAGTGTGCCAACAGGTGTGTACTGAGGCCTTTTATTTAGTTTATATTCTAAAGGTGTGTACAGAGGCCTTTTATTTAGTTTAGGAAGTGTCTATTCGTAGGGCCCTGCGAATAAACTCTCCCATCGGAAGTGTCTATTCGCAGGGCCCTATGTGCTGGTCACGTGATTTAACGTATGTTTGCGGCTATATTATACATTTTCGTTGATTGGAAAACGTGTCATCAGTGGCATAGTTGATAGTGTCCCTGGCTGATGGGCGGGAGCTCGAGGTTCGTTTCCTTGCCGGACATTTTTTTTTAAAAATTGTTCAGCAATTAATTGGATGAAAGTCAAATGTCAATCGTTTGTTTCCTTGCCGGACAATGTTTTTTTTAATTTTTCAGCAATTCATTGGGTGAAAGTCAATCCTTCATCTCTTTGGGTATTTAGAATAGTGTTGTTTAAAGTGAGTGTAATTTAGTTAGTACCAGTTTCTCCAGTATTGGTCCTCGTTGCTTTGCACTACGGCAATTCCAATACCCAACCCACACATTTTTGCATCCCAAACGATCCGTTTTCCTTCTACCCCTTCTGGCTCCAGCCCTCTTCTTCCTTTTCCTTCCCCCTTCTCCCCTACCTCTTCTCCTCCGCTTCATTCTCTCCCCGCTGGCTGTTGTCAAAAGTATCAAGCACAAAGCACGTACTCCGTTGCTTCGGCGATAATTCTTTGTAATATTCATAGTTGGTTAGGTAGGTGGGTAGTTAGACACGAAAGTGGTTAAGCAGGCAGGTAGGTGGGTTGTTAGACAGATATGTGGGTAGGTAGACAGGTAGGTAGTTAAGTAAGCAGGTATGTGGGTAGCTAGGCAGGTAGGTGGATGAGTAGGTACGCAGGTAGATGGGTAGCAACCCGACACTCGCTCGTCGATCATCTGTGTTCCACCATGCCAATTCATACATCTCTTTCAACCTCTCCCTGCAATACTCTGAACAGGCAGGTTGACCGGCCGAGCGACCGAGAGAGAGAGAGAGAGAGAGAAAGAGAGAGAGAGAGAGAGAGAGAGAGAGAGAGAGAGAGAGAGAGAGAGAGAGAGAGAGAGAGAGAGAGAGAGAGAGAGAGAGAGAGAGAGAGAGAGAGAGAGAGAGAGAGAGAGAGGCAGTCAGAGATATAGACAAATAAACAACGGATATATAAACTGGCAGACAGACAGCAGACAGATAGAGAGTCAGACACACGCATACATACACACAGAGAGTCAACCAGACATACATATGCATATGGAAAGACAGACACACAGTTTGTTAGATAGAGATTCAGATAGACATATTCATAGGGCCCTGTGAATAAACAAAGCATCTATTCGTAGGGCCCTGCGAATAAACAAAGCGTCTATTCGCAGGGCCCTGCGAATAAACTCTCCCTTTAGTTTATATTCTAAAGCCTTTAGAATATAAACTTTAAAAAAAGGCCTCTGTACACACCTTTAGAATATAAACTTTAAAAAGTCTTTGTACAAACCTTTAGAATATAAACTAAATAAAAGGCATATGTACACACCTTTACAAGTAATACTTGTATTTAATTTATATTCTAAAATAACAACTAACTCAACATCAGATATTCCATACATAATGTTGTAATCATACTTTTTATACTTTACCAGTTCTTAGACAGCCAACCAAATGTAAATTATAATTACATGATGGATGTTAATTTTGGCCACAGTTAATAACTTAATCAGATATAGTTTTTCAGATGTGTCCCACTAAAAGAAATGTTTCATTTCATATCTGATTCTGCGCCAACAGGGGAAAACCCAGACATACTCACTGAAATCCTGTCTGGCTCACGGAAACAACTATGAATAAATGTTAAATTGAATGTATAGTTGATTCTTATTCTAGTGATATAGCATATACGCATACAATTCACATACTTAGTATTACTTATGCTACTATAACTACTATAATAATTACTATAGTACTACTAATAGTGTATTTTACTGTACTATAGTTACTATACTAACAATAACATATCCCATTGAAAATAATGAAAATGAAAACGTGGTGAGATTAGATTAGACGATGATGCACCTACCTGGCGATGAGAAAAATATTGATGGAAACATTGGCCTGCAAATACTTTAGAATGTCACAATTAATTACAAAATATCATTATCAGAGATCTTTATAACGTCAAGTTGTACGTTAAACTGAACACTTCCTCACACCATCTTACCTGAGTGTATATACTATACCCATATATAGTTATATTTCTGTACAACTTGTCAACAATAATGTTTGACCTAAATCGCTCCAGAAATACGGGACATTCATCGATTTAAATTTGAAAATGAATGGCTTGGTAGATGAAACATCTCAACACATGAACACGTGAGATTGTCACAAATTAAGTTTTGTAAACATCTAACGAGGTTTGTTTACAAAACGAAGAATCATCCGTACAAATGTACGGTAGGTAGCCGTGTTGGGACAAGTATTGACTTCCGTGTTGTTACGTTCCGTCCCTCTAGGTAATCTGTGTTACTGGATCGTCCCTACAGGTAAAAGGTGACCTATGTTAGTTACCTCCAGGTAAAATGTCACCTGTGTTGCTCCAGGTAGTGTGTAGTAAAACGTGTACATACATGGACAACAACTGTGCATACCTTGTGTGCATCGTGTTACTCCAACAACAGCGTCATGTTTGTACCTCGACATTACACAAGCAGCTTGTAATGTGTAATCTGCCACTTCCGTGTCGCCTCACCTGGCCCTCAGCTCCATACATCCGGTGTCAGTCTTCACCCGTTGTCCGTGACGCACACTGGTACAAATATGCGCTTGTATGGTAGTCCGGGTGTCTGGTAGGTAGCGTGAGTAGGGATTACTGTGAAGTGGATAATGTGTCAAAGACAAACATAGATGAGTCAGCTTTATGACAACGCAATCACAAATACTGCGGCAACAAACCTTCATCAGCATACGATAATGAAAGCTAGAAAGACAAACTGATATTGCAACAGTACAGTCACATTACAACATTTTCATTATAATACTAATAGTATTATTATTAATAGTTACATCACACTAGCTACATTACAACAGTTACATTATAATAGTTACATCGCACTAGCTACATTACAACATTTACATAACAATAGCTACAATAAAACAGTTACATTGCAAACGATTACAACAGTTTCATCACTATAAATCTATATCTATAAAACAGAGTGTATGTGGCTTTGTGTGTTTGTGGTCAGCTATGTATTGGATGCGTTCGATAACGGTACATCTGATTGAGATGAAATTTTCTACACGTCTTCCTTTCATTCCTGTGCAACCGACTATAATAGTTTCTTAGTGTAAAATCTTCTACTTATTTAATAACATTTACTTTTTCATTTTTCATTATATAATTTCTATATAGCAGGGGGACTTCATTCTAGAAAAGTTATTTCAAGGGGCATAACTTTTAATAACATTTCTATTTACTTTATAGTCATATTGTTGGACTTACTTGCACTATTGTTAAACTCTTTGTCTATAGTTATTTTCAGGCATATGAGTTATAATAAATAATGATATAATCTTTAAGGCATTTTCAAAGTTTTCATAAAAATAATGCATAACATTGTAACCCATCTTTTTCTGCTTAAAGAAGTTATCAACTGTCATGTCGGTGATTAAAAACAGTTTTCATTAAAAATAATGGATGGTGTGTGGAAGGACATTCTTTTAAGTTACTGTGCGCCAGGAGCTGGGCGAAACCACGCCGGGTCAGATAGATAGACAGACAGACAGATAGTCGGGAACGGGAGCTTATTTGACTACTTATATGAATTAAATGACATGCTCCCCACCAGGGACTGGGTGAAGCCAGGCCGGCTCAGACAGACAGACAGACAGACAGATAGTCGGGAACGGGAGCTTATATGACTACTATATGAATTAAATGAGATGCTCCCCACCAGGGACTGGGTGAAGCCGGGCCGGGTCAGACAGACAGACAGACAGACAGATAGTCGGGAACGGGAGCTTATATGACTACGTATATGAATTAAATGAGATGCTCCCCACCAGGGACTGGGTGAAGCCGGGCCGGGTCAGACAGACAGACAGATAGACAGACAGACAGATAGTCGGGAACGGGAGAGCTTATATGACTACTTATATGAATTAAATGAGATGCTCCCCACCAGGGACTGGGTGAAGCCGGGCCGGGTCAGCCAGACAGACAAACAAGCAGACAGACAGACTGATAGATAGATAGATCCCCTCCAGGGCCTGGGCGAAGCCGGGCCGGGTCAGCTAGTACTTTATAATAACTAAATTGCAGCAGTTACATTAGAATAATTACATTACTATAGCTACATTATAACAGTTACTTACACATAGTTACATTACACCAGTTACATTACAACAGCTACAATACAAATTATTACAATAGTTACGTCACAACAGTTACTTTACAATAACTATTTTACAACAGTTACATTTACGTATCTTAGTGCCAGACATCTAAATATTATTGATCTGTTGCCTGGTAGAGACCACCATACCATGACCACATAAAACGTCACTGAGGCTTAGGAAGAGCACTAATGGGCGGCATGGTTCTGGTAAGGCGGGACAGGTATCAGCCCAGCACTAATGGGCGGCATGGTTCTGGTAAGGCGGGACAGGTATCAGGCCAGCACTAATGGGCGGCATGGTTCTGGTAAGGCGGGACAGGTATCAGCCCAGCACTAATGGGCGGCATGGTTCTGGTAAGGCGGGACAGGTATCAGCCCAGCACTAATGGGCGGCATGGTTCTGGTAAGGCGGGACAGGTATCAGCCCAGCACTAATGGGCGGCATGGTTCTGGTAAGGCGGGACAGGTATCAGCCCAGCACTAATGGACGGCATGGTTCTGGTAAGGCGGGACAGGTAACAGCCCAGCACAAATGGACACGGAACAATAAAGACACCTTGATTACGAACATGCATGCCAGGGGAACCAGCGTGGGCTGGAGAGTTTGTTTGACATGCTGTGGTGAAAGCGATGTTTTACGAAACGCCAGATAACTGATGATGATTGCCTAGCAGATATCACAACTCGTGTTACACAAGTCTCCGGTCGTTATATTCGCAGACTATTTAACAATTAATTAGTAAGAACTTGGAAGCAACAGAGATGTGGTTCCTATGACGAATGTTGCGAATTCCCTGGACTGCCAAAGTAACTAACAACGACTGCCTGAAAGAGGCTAATGAAGCTAGAACACTATTTACAACAATAAGAAAGAGACAATCAGCTTTTTTTTTTGGGGGGGGGGGGGGGGGGTCATATGATGAGAAGAGAGGCATTGGAGAACATCGTGACAACTGGAAAGATCGAGGGGAAGAGAGGCAGACCAAGAGAAATGATGATGGATGGATTGAGACGGTGGCATGGAGGAATATCAACAGTGGAGTTGATCCAGAACACCAAAAACCGAGATCTGTGGAGAGCCATGAACGCCGACGCCAACCGGCATGGCACTTGATGATGATGATGATAATTTAACGAAACAGGCAGTACAATGAAAATATGAGTAGCTCAAAGAAATCCGATTACTGGAAACTTGGGCGTGTTCTGTTCGTCTGCAAAGATGGGGAAGCGGGTTAATTAGTATATCATCGTGGGGACAGCTGGGGGAAGTGGAAACGTGTTTTTTTGTTTTTAAATAACGTTGAAAAAATCAAGGCAAGATAAGAAAAAAAAAACATGTTTGTGTATTGAAAGGCGTCACTTGGTCACTCAACAAAGCCAACAAGAAAAGACAAAGGACGTTTATGGAATGTCAACAGGAGAGATGGAACAGGGGAAATAGTTTCATGTGGGAAAACACTGGACAAGATCACCATTGGTTGGCGTGGGCGATCATGCTTCTCCACAAATTGCCACATCTGACGGCATGGACCAATTCATGTATGACTCCTTACCATGCCATGACACAAATATTGTCTCTATCTCTCTTTCCCCAAATCTAACTAACTATAAACTAACTAACTAACCAACCAACTAACCAATCAATCAACTAACTAACTAACTAACTAACTAATTAACTAACCAACCAACTAACCACCAACCAACTAACCACCAACCAACTAACTAACTAATGGTAATGTGTCGAAGTACACTTGTTCCTGCTGAGAGGCTTTGTCGTCATTTGGAGGTGACATGTTCTAATCACAGCGTAGTAACTATACATTTAAATGTTTATGTTGTCTAGTGCGTCCTCTAGTTCCCACTTCTTTCTTCTATTTCTACACTATTTGTGTATTTGCTTATGAGTTGTCTTAGTAGCCTCAAATGGTTCCCTAATTGGTATTTCTGTGTATAACTAACCATGATCAGTGGCGTCACTGGGGTTGGTGTCACCCAGTGCGGTAAACTCTTGGTGTCACCCCTCTAGACTTTCACCATGGTCTTCTTCCGAGTGTTACTGCACCATATATAATCGCATATAGTAATGTTTGTAAAATAAGTCAAAAAGTTAATAAGGACATAAGAAAGAAAACAAATTGAACAATATAACTTCAATACTTCAGGTAAAACATAAATAAAGAACTTCGACAAACTCGGACAAAGTTAAATTTTTGTTATTTAACATTAAAATTTCTGTTATTTAAAATTAAAAGTTTCCCATCCTGGTCTTCAAAGCTGCAAACCTGTCAATCACATCATCAAAATCAATATCTTTCACCATATCACTTTCAATTGATAATACAGCCAGATCAGAAAGTCTTGACTGTCCCATGGTTGATCGCAAATAGTTCTTTATAAGTTTCAGTTTTGAAAAGCTCCTCTCACATGAAGCCACAGACACACAGATCGTAAGAAATAGTTGTAGGCTTAGTGGGAGTATTGGGAGAGATTCAAGGAAATCCCAGTCAACTATGAATTTAAAATATCAAATATTGACCAGTCTTTGGCTTTGTGGATATCAATATCTGCTGCCTTCAGGTGTCTTCTCAGCCTTGGTATTTCTTTTAAAAGCTCTACTTCGGATAACTCATCATAGAAAGTGGTCAATTTTGGAACTGACACCAGCAACTCTTCTTCAGTTGCTGATAGAAGACTCTTGGCTTGAACAGCCTCAAACATATTTGCTACTTCCTTGATCGCTGTTGATCTGGTCTGGAGTTCAGAATGAAAACGATCAATACACTCCAGCATCGCCCTATTGTTTTCTTCTTGCATAGTGAGTCCAGCATCTGAAGCATCTCTGAGTTGTTCCCCTGCCATTCTCTTCTTGAACCTTAATCTTCTCTCTACTGTTATTCCAAATTGGTCTGCTTTTAAAAGTGCCTGTTCAATTGCATGCTCCACTAAGTGACTGCGCTTCTCCTGCAGAAAAAGTCTTAATGCCTCTAACTTGGTCACTACTTTGTCAAGAGTTAAGCCTTTAGTCTGCAGATACTGCTGTGTCAAATTAACTTCCTCAAGTACAGCAGCCCAAAAGTAAAGGTAGCACAGAAACGTGAAATCACAGACCGCAGGTAAAAGACCTTGTGCTGCACCTCTTGTTTCCACATTTTCACGAGGATCACATAGAGCTTCAATCGCCGCCACACATTCATCAAACTTGTCTTTCACCGGTTTAACAGCAGCATGATGTGCACTCCAGCGTGTTGTTGATAGCCTTTTAATCGACATTGCAGTGTGTTCAATTAAAACATCCCATCGATGGGTGGAAGCAGCAAAGAAGGAATACATTCTCTCAAGAGTTCCAAAAAATTTTACACATAAAGCATTTTCAGCAAAAGAGTGTTGACCACACAAGTTAAGCGAATGGTCCACGCATCCGTTAAAAATAGCTTTCTTATTCTTTCTTTTCAGAATGGCTTGAACACCTCCATGAATTCCAGACATTGTGGCAGCATTATCATAACCTTGAGCTCTGCACATCATTATGTCAAGTCCATCACTTTCTAGATTTTTTAAAATGTCTGAACTGAGGTCTTCAGCTTTTTTCCCCTTTAAAGGGAAAAATCCTAGAAACACTTCTCTCACTTCAACTTCCCCATTGTGGATTTTCACATATCTGATCACCTCAGACATCTAGTCAGTGTGTGATATGTCAGGTGTGCTGTTGAACATAATTCCAAAATACCTTGCAGCCTTTATATCATTTACAAGAATTTCCTTCACATGATTTGCCAGAACAGTTATAAATTAATTCTGAGTTTCTGGTGAAAGATAAGATACGGATGCTTTTACTGTTACAGATGTAGTTCGCTTTAATCTCATTAGGTGCTCTTTCAACACAGGGTCATATTTAGAAAGCATCTCAACCATCTCAAGAAAGTTTCCTTTATTCAACGAAGATGCATCTTCCTTATCGCCACGAAATGCCAGATTTTGCTTAGCAAGAAACAATGTGATATCAAGCAACCTGTGCAAGATATCCCTCCATTTTTTAAAATCCCTATCCATTACAGCAACACTTTCGGCATCAATTGTTTTGTGCAGCTTAAGGCCTGCTGCCAATGTTTTCCATTTTTCAAGGCAACCTAGATGGTCATCCGATATCTCATGATTATGTAATTTTGGGCTCAGCTTCCACCACTGCTGAAACCCAGTGACAAATTTTGATGTTTGTTCTGTTACATTAACAGCAAAGAGTCTGCAGCAAAAGCAGAATAATTTCTCACTGACGAGCGAGTAAACCATCCATGACCGCATATTTTCTCACCATTTGGCATCGTCTTGTAGAACCATTCATTTGACAGCTGGCGCACATCTCCTTTAGTCTTTGCACCTTGCCTTGTCACAGTACTGAAAGGCCCATCCTTGTTCTGAAAAGAACAACTTCCTCTTTTGATAATTTCAACTCGAAAATGATCTGGAACTGGTGCATTCCAGAAAGAAGCATCAGATAAAATATTCAAATTTTTCTCATCCACTTGACTCATCACATTTACAGTATCATGACGATAATCATTTTTAGCATGCATTTCTGTTTCAACTTCATCCACTGCTATTTCATTATGTATTTTTGCTCTATCTCGTGATTCTCTTCCATTTCTGGCTCTAGTTGCTCTTTTGAAGAATGCATGCTGTCAGCATGGGAGGAATCCTTATCAATTGTAGATTGAGGAAGAACGTCTTTTGATGAACCTTGTCCATCACTTGGTCTCTTGACATATTGAAGCATGAATCCAGGTAGTGATTTTAGTGATTCACATCTTTTCTTCTTTGCTTTTCGCTGCTCGCATCCACTAGGCCTCTTTGATTTGTGCACTCCATGTGGCATGATGGAATATTCTAAAATAATAAATCTATAATAAATTAGGGACTTAAAAATATACAACTAAACAAAAAGATATAATATAAATATATAAAATCTGTATAAATAATTATAATCCAAACATTTATGATTTATTCATAATTTAATAAATATAGTTATTTAGGTTAAATTGCGTTGTTTACCGTAGAATTAAAATGTAATTAAAAAATGATTATGTACACTAAAAAGAACCGTCTAAAAAGAAAACTTGTCATACAAAATATTAAATTTTTTTAAAATATTGTCCATGGAAGTTACAACTTTTTTATTTCATTGTAACAAGTTTGAGTGGATTGTAACTTTTTTACTGGCTAATGGAGTATTGAACATACCAACCTGCATACGATGCGGATGGCAAATGCTGCAAGGCACAATTAATGGATTCATATACAAATGTAACCGGCGGTCAACAATATTCGTTGCAACACTTCTTCTTAACTTTTATCAGGAAGTTTTGTCGCCAATGCACGACTGTCATTTCATGACATATATTTTATTATTTTATATTGCGAATTGCTGGCGAATGTCAGTAACCGCATCAATTATTGGGGGGATCTGCGTGTGGCAGTCTCAACAGTGACTCGTTGGTTCGAAAAATTACACAACCGTTATTTATTTTTCTATTTCCATCTTTTTAATTAAAAAATTAAATTAAAAAATTAAAATATATATTTTTCAGACAGATAGAAAAACGTGTGTATGCCGTAATTATTAATTTATTGTAGTAGTAAACTACTAGTATACTATAGTATAGTAATACTAACTTTTTTAAGTGGAAGCCTGCCGCTGTTTTTCTCCTTTAAAATGTATGCCCTGTCCTAATTAATTTACTTTAAAATATTTATATTTTAGTGATATTGATAAAATTATAAAATTTCGAAAAAATAATTATTTACATAAAAAACGAACCTGTAAACAACGTCTGTCATTTTCTGCAACCACGTGACTCCACACGTCATTAATTGGCGCGTTTGCAAATGACCCACGATTCTACTCCGACTCCGAGGCTCCGAGCAGCTCTGAGCTCTGAGTCTTATTCATTTAAGCACCAGACGCTCTGCATGGTGGCACCCTGTGCCTGCTCATGTATTTAACAATGAACGGTTATGAAACCCGACTAGACAGAGCTATGTCTGCTTTGTCAAATTTGCAATTTTTTTATTTTGGTGTCACCCCTTGATGGTGTCACCCGGTGCGGCCCGCACCCCCCTAGTGACGCCCCTGACCATGATCCATCTCGTTAGAATGCAACACCATCAATCTGTTTTCTATAATGTGCTCTAATTGGTGTTACTAACTAAGGAAAAGTAATTTCACTAACTAAACAAAATGTAGGAGAAATGTGTTGGCTCCCTTAAAGTAAAATGTTGTAACAGAGCGTAATAAATTCTAACTACATTTACTTGCAAACTAATCTAAATTATAACTAAATTAAGTTATCTTAGCTAACGACTATCATTAACTTTTAAGACAGTAGTCTCCTAAGAGACCTGTATGTTCTATTTATACTAGTGTAACGGTGTTAATGGTTTAACTATTGTCTATATTTATGTATAACTAACTGACTTTAACTAACACTAAACTAATTTAATTCCGATTACTGTAACATTTCTTTAAGTGTATTTTAAATGTAAAGAAAATTTAATTACTCATGTAACTTAATTAAAAATCATATTATGCATTATAAATTAATACATATTATATTAACACCCTATCTAACTAACTTGGTCGTAGCTCCAGGTGAAGTTGATGATGTCGCGTCTTCCTCTGTGCTAAATCATTACCACAGTCTATATACACTGGTTAATTTCTATCGTAGCTGCAGATGCAGGTGATGATGTAACGTCGCCCTTCTGTCTTACTCTTATTAACACAGTTCTATATACAATGGATAGTCTATAGTTTCTGCAGATGCCGGTGACGATGTAACGTCGTCCTTCTGTCTTAATATTACTATCACAGTTCTATATACAATAGCTAATCTGTCGTAACTGCAGATGCTGGTGACGATGTAACGTCGTCCTTCTTCTGTTGCACTTCAAAGTCTGAGGGTCTGGTTAGCAAGTCTGCTAACGTATTGTTGCTTCCCTTTATGTGTCTTACAGAAAATGAGTAGTTCTGGAGTATCAGGGACCAACGGTAAATCCTGTTATTCTTTGGGACCCCTGTTTCCATCGCTAACAACGGGGAATTGTCAGTTTCCACGACAAAATGTGTTCCTGCCAGAAATCTATGTAATTTACTCACACAATATACAATCGCTAGTGCTTCCAACTGAGAAACATCGTATTTGGATTCTGTTGGGGTGAGCTTGCGAATTACATACAACACTGGATGAAGGATTCCATCATACTCTTGTAGGAGCACGCCAGAAATGGTAGTAGTGATCGCATCAGTCCTAAGAGTATATTGTAATTCTTGGGTTAGGTAATTTCAAAATAGGGATATTACTGAAATGATACTTTAGTTTTGACATTGCACTAGTTAAAGTAGCATCTTGTACATTTATTTTTGCATTCAATTTCAATAAATCAGAAAATACACTGGTAATCTGAGCCAAATTAGGAATAAATTTGTTGTAGTAATTCACTAAACCAAGTAAACTTCTCACTTGCTTCTTGGTTGTTGGCATAGTGAGGTTCAAAATTTTGGTTACAATTTTGTCGTCACTTTTCAAGTGGCCCTTTGATATAGTATGGCCTAAGAAATCGATCTCCTCCAGTGCCAACTCCACTTTGGTTGGTTTGACTGTAAGTCCAAACAACTTAATTCTTTCGAAGATCCGTCTTAAGGTTTGTATGTGCGTAGTCCAGTTTGTTGTATGAACCCAAATGTCGTCTATATAAGTTTGGGTGTTTGTTACTCCATGCAAGAGGTCCCTAGTAAGACGGACAAAAGTCACAGGCGCATTGCGGAGGCCGAAAGGAAGAAAATGTCACTCGTAAAGACCTAAAGGTGTTGTAAAGGCAGTAAGATGGATGGAATCTTTATTCATAGGAATTTGCCAATAGCCTTTAGTTACGTCAAGTTTTGAAAAGATGATAGAAGTTGACATGTTTAAGATCAGATCGTCACAGGAAGGGATAGGTTCTGCGTCTGTCTTCGTTACTTAATTAAGTTTTCTGTAATCGACGCAGAGTCTGATAGTAGAATCCTTCTTTTTCACTAACATGATGAGAAAGGAGTATTCTGATTGGGATTTCTGAATTATCCCACAAGATTCAAGACTAAGAATTTCCTTGTCGAGATTATCCCTATAGTTCAGAGGGATGGAGTATGGTCGACATGTAATCGGAGTATAGTCAGAGAGAATGATGGAGTGTTGTATCCTATCTGTCCTACCTGGAATGTCTGGAAAAAATTTGTTTGTATTCTGTCAGTAATGTTGTTGTCTGTTGTTTTTGTTCGTCTGTCATTTTCGGTCCCAGATGTATGTTGTTAATCGTCGTTGTAGTGTCAACTGTCGGTACTGGTAGTTCAACGTCATCATCCTCTGTCAGGTTGATTACTGTGTGTCAAAGAGCTGCATGTAAGCAGATAGAGAAGAGAAGAGTAAAACTAAGGAAGAGGACTAGGTTAGGATAGAGAGAACATCCCTATCTGGGAAATGGGGAATAGAAGGGACAGAAGCCGCAGGGAGAACTGTGAACAGTTCTCCAACTGGACACACACGTGTCCTAAAAGGGGACACGTCAGGACATGATCAGGAGTTACCCAGGTTAGAGTGGGAAAACCATTACCACGAGGAGTGTCCATCAATAGTAGTAACTCTAAGAAGAGTAAGCTATTGACAAGTTACTAAACGCGTGCTTGAATACCTGCACGCAAACCTGCTGACGCACGAAGGGTCACCTGCTCGTGGCTGGACACGCCACGAAAGTCAAGCAGACGAGGACATGACAGCGTAGAGGACGGATCGGTGTATTCGCTTTGAATACTGTGTGGTTTAGAGGACAGTAGACTTAGGCTTAGACTAATACCGTAGTTAGGACCATAAATAGTGTTATAACGTACTATTGTAATAATGTATATGTTCCATGTGATTGTCAGCTCTCAGAGCTATCATGTAACTAGTCCCAAATAAATTTATATCCTTTTGTACGACGTGCGAGTTATCATTCGTGTTTTACAAAAGAAGAATCCATGTCTGCCTGTCAAAGTTGAGTTGCTGACAGGCAGGATTATATTTGGGTCAGAAAGTGGGGCTTGAACCACGTTCAAGCACTTATTTTTTTCAACCATTAACCCACTTAAATATTGTATTTGAAAGTAAGATTATATTTGATCCATATTAAGTATTAGGATTATATGAATACTAGATTTGGTGTGAACTTGTAACATTGTGATTCACCAAAACAACGATTAGGATATTATCGATTTTTGAGGTCGTGAAACTGACCTATGAAAATGACGCACCGCGCTCACAGTGAAATGTTGTGAAAGCGTTGTTAAAGAGTAGTGCGATCATTATTTTGTGTATACTTCTTTTTCATTAATTATGATTAACTCAATAAGAGTGCCCACAGAAATTATGGTGGGATTATTTTCCTTATTCTAATTATCTTTATTATTTTGACGATTATTTTGAATATCTTATATTTTTTTGGGGTTAATTATCCAGTGAACTTACCTACGAAATAATACCATGTCAAAAGTACAGGGAAAATTAGACTAGTGTGCAGATTACAATCAGAAAGCGAAGACAAGACGACATAGACCGACATTTGACAGATTCATTGACAATTCATTCATTCAATCATATCATTCATATCATTTATATCAATCATACCACATTTGTTTTTTCATATCTGAAAGAATGGTAGACTAAAAATTATTTACTATCTGATATTTGTGTAACACATGCAATGTATTAATTGTTGCTGCTCTACAGAACAGGAACATCGATCGTAGTAGCGAGCTGATCCACCTGGGGTACGAGAAAGAATTGTGACTTCCCAAGTGGCCAATTTTTTTTCAGAAAATCAGATGAGTATATTTACATATTTTGATGATCTCAATTAATGAAAGCATCTTCTTTTTTCAGTGCGATACTGTAAATTGTCATATTTATTGAGTGCAAAGGAATTTAGTTGGACCAATTGTGTAATATTTGGTGATATAAAGTTGTTTGTAATACCAGTGGTGTGTGAACTTAAAGTTATACAATGTCAACACTAGGAGAATTTATCCAGGCAGGGAAAGATCTAAATTATAGCGGGGATAAATTAGAACAATGGGCAGAACGTAAATATAAAGAATACATAGATAGGAAGACTTTGAGTGATAAAGAAGAAACGGAGAGAAAATCTATAGCTGAAAGAGATGAACAGGCGCGTGAAAGACAACACCAAAAAGAAATGGTAGAATTAGAGCAAGCCACTAAACAAAAAGAAATAGAACTAAAGCTAAAATAAATGGAATTAGACTCACAGACAGAGTTAAGAATGAAAGAGATGGAGATTGATTCACATGTTCAGATAGCTACCACTAAGCAAAAAAGTCAGGAGGAGCATAACAAATTTACTAAGTATAAAGGGATTGTCAAGCCCTACTGCCAAGGCGATTCCATCTCAGCCTGGACCGAGAATATAGAGTTCCAGCTTAAATTTCAGAAAATACCGTTGGAGGATTGGGCGATGATCTACATGAAGAACCTCTCTGGTGAGCCCTTGAAAGTTATTGAATCCATTCCAGCAGAATTAAGAACTAACTACCAATATATTCATGATAGAATTATGCAGCATTTTCTACTCGATGCTCCTGGATATCAGATCCAGTACTCTCAGATTAAACCAAAATCGAACGAAACGTTTATCGATTATGTATCCAACGTTCAAAGTGTCTTCAGTAAATGGCTTAAGGCAGCGAAAATAGGGAACAGTTTTGATAAGTTACAAGACTTAATGGTCATGGACAAAGTTATATCCACAGTTCCAACTCCCTTCGCTAAGTTCCTTCAACAAGCAGACATTGAGTCACTGGAACAATTGGAAAAACGTGGTTCCGCTTATTTCTCATCAAACAGATATATTTTTAAAACATCCATAAATGAATCTGAAATTGCGGCTTTTGCCAACAACCAGCCTAAAAAACCTTTTAATCAGAAACCTTATCAAAGAAAAGATAGGCAAGACCAAAAGCCACCTTTATGTATGTACTGTCATTTAAATCACCAACAATATGCTATGTGTGACAAGAACCCGTCATACCCTGCACATCTTGCAATGATGATAAAAAAAAGCAGGAGTGCATACAAACGGGCAGTTAAATGTTGTTGTTTTTTTGTTCTTCTTATGGACATTATAGCAGTAGATATTTGGGTCGTCAGAGAATGAAAGACAGCAATGCTGTACTGACTGACACATCGTCCGATACTGGAAGTGAGGCTGACTGTGAGAATGAGAATGTATTACCTTTCAATGACTGTGATGATGTGGCTGCTGTGACAGATATTTTAAACTTTGAAAGATGTGAAACTTGTCACCTATTCCATGCGAATGGGAAACTCAAATGTGGGCACATTGTACCAGTTTGACTGAAAATGCAAACGCAGCTATAGCCTCCAGAGGCAATCTAACGTTCCACGATGCACTGGTCAATAATTATCCATGCCAATGTTTACTTGATAGTGGGAGTAGTGTAATCGGGTTAAGGAAAGAACTAGTTAATCCAGAGGATTATACGGGCGATTTTGTGAAATGCCGTACCTTTTCAGGTAATATTGAGAAGTACCCACTGGCAAAAGCCCGGATAAACACCCCGTTCCTTTCCGGCACATTTATGTGCGCGATTTTAGACAACCCGTGTACTGACCTAATTCTTGGCTGCCTTCCAGGCTTAAAACACTGCACTGCTGGTGAAATATCAGCCTGGAAAGAAACTAACATGCCTAAAGCAGTAACCAAGCCAGAGACACAGATACACCTCGAACCAGAACAGGAGGTGCTACTTCTATTACCAGATAAAGGTAACCTATTGTTAACTTCATGGCAAGGGCCATTCAAAGTGGTACGAAAGATATCAGATGTCGATTATGAAATATCGATAAACCAAAAATTAAAGATATTTCATATCAACATGCTGAAGCCTTACTTTTCACGACAAGAAGAACAGATGACAGACGAACAGATTGCATCTACACCAAGCAACCAGACGACAGACGTACACAACGCAACTACACTAGTTAGTGTGACAGAAGACGACGACATCGCAGATACACTTAGTCAGCAAACAGAACACGCACTTAGTACCACCACAGTACTGAATCAGATAGAGGACAACGACATGGAACTACCAGTTCCGACAGTAGACACGACTACGACAATTGATAGCATACGGATAGAACCAAAACTCACAGACGAGCAAAGACGACAGATCATAGCCTTAGTAACGAATACGGAGACGTACATTGACTGATATATGTGTGCATACGGCAGACTGGACAACACATCTACAGAAACTGCGACACGTCTTCGAGAGATTGAGACTTTTAAGTCTTACTGTAAAACCAACAAAAGTTGAGTTGGGTCTGGAAGAAATTGACTTCCTTGGCCATACCATCACGAGAGGCCAACTTAAAACAGATGATAAGATCGTAACAAAAATCTTAAATCTAACAATGCCAACGACCAAGAAGCAGGTTAGAAGCTTACTTGGTCTAGTAAATTACTACAACAAGTTCATACCTAATTTAGCTGAGATTACCAGCGTTCTTTCCAATGTATTGAAATCATCTGTAAAATTGAATGTAAAAGATGCAGATTTAATTGATGCATTATCAAAATTGAAACAAATGTTTAGCGTTGTACCAATATTGCGCTTACCTAATCCAAGCCTTACGTATTTTCTTCGTACAGACGCAAGTGCTATATCCATCGCTGGGGTACTAGGCCAGTTCTATGATGAAACCTTCCACCCAATCATTTATGTAAGCCGTAAGATTACACCTGCTGAGTCGAGGTATGGAGTCTCTGAATTAGAAGCCTTAAGTATCATATATTGTGTCCGAAAGCTTCACAGATTCTTAGCGGGCACCCATTTTGTCATCGAAACTGATAATTCTCCTCTGACAGTTATGGAATCTGGAGTCCACAAGAATAACAGAATATATAGGTGGTCCTTGATTCTTCAGAACTACTCGTTCACTATTAAACATATAAAGGGAAAGATGAACTTACTGGCAGACACACTTAGCCGACCTTCTCAGATAGAGATACCTGATGTACCTGAGAGAAGCGATTCTACAGCACTTCATTCATCGACACTTTAAGTAATCTGTGTCCAGAATGTGTATTGATAAACACTTTTGTGCTCTTAGAATGGTGAATCGCCTTAAATTAACTAGCACGAACTGTGTCATTATAAGTAAGAAAGGACAGACACGTTAGAAGATGTCTACGCCATCATCATATGTAACCAGTGAGTAGGACTGTATTCTAACTTTACCCAGGACGAGCGCATGTATATGAGACATTGTCTATATTACTCTATTTCGACGAGATTCAACAGAGAACGTGACTCCAACAACACACCTGGAAGTAGTTAATGTAATTAATGTATAGTTAGAAATGTATGTGATATGTACCATAACATGTTTTTATGACAGTTGCATTTAATATAATAACTTTTGTAGTTGTAATAGAATGTTCAAAACCATCCTTAGAATAGTTTAATAAGAAAATAGGAACATTTAAGAGTTAAACTCCATCTACACTAATTTAGAAAATCATACATGTCAATTCATTAGATCGTATTCTTAAACTTAGTAAACACAGCATTAATACATCATCATTTAAACACATTTTCATATAGTTTAGTTAAATGAAACATTATTTAAACTTATACCTTCATTTAGAATTTATAACATCACATTTAGAAACACACATTAAGGTAACTAACACATTTCACTCCATTTTGTTCATTTAGTTAGATTATTTCCCTTAGTTAGCGTAGCTCAGCACACCAACTTAGATTAGATTAAGTATAGTAATCATTACCCTCAGGATTGGTAGTAAACGATCCTTACAATCATGTAAATTTTTGTATAGAAATGACCGGTGCAGAAATACGGCACAGTCATTTGGCTCTAAAACTGTTCTAAATTGAGCCAACCATTTATTATAAATATATTTTGTCATTTATTTTCTATAACAGTATTTTAATGACATAACGCCTTTTTAAACCAGTGTGGAATGAAAGCGTGGATGAAAGAAGTGTGAAAGGGAATGAGTGAATGGAATAAATAGAGGAATGGGGCATTTTGCGGATTGTTTGCCGCACGACATGAGTTTTTGTAATTCGTCCGTGTCAATCTATGTAACACAATGTGTTGTTCGTTTTTTTTATCCGTGTAGTTGCCATACTTTCATTATAGTGATAGGAAACATATTTTAAGCTTCTTAAACCGGGCGAGTAGTCATAAATCAGCCTTACACACTCGTTTGTGACTACAATAAACCGTTTTACGGCGCTTGAAAGATAACATACATGTAAATTATAGACATACACACATGTTGGTAATTTAAGCACACATTAGTTAAATACAAACACGCAAACCAAACAGGAAAACTAACAATAAAGATGCATACATCATTACTTGCAAAGGGGCATAATAACTTTCAACAGGGGACACTACAAACTTTCGAAACCCTAGTTTAACACTGAAAGATTTCTTCACGAGCGGAAGCTAGATAGGTGAACATTAGCACACAAAGCATGCATACAAGTTGGAGTATATATTATATGGGAGCATGAATATTATTCATGTATTGTACCCATAATAGGGACAATTTGTTTGGGTCGTCAGTAAATTGGCGATTTGAGGGGTAGGTCTTTGAAGACAACGGCTCCGGTTCACACAACTCCCAACAAGTATAATGTTAGAATGAGCAAGGGCTCTAGCCAACTGTACTAGTGTGGTGTGATAATCACTAGCCAAGTGAAGTGATACAACAGTGTGACATGGGAGAGTAGAGATCTTGTGCTATACCCAGAACATAGTTAGCAAGCTCATGCAGCCTTTGACAAAATTAGACAGGCCTAATTTTTGTTTTAGATAACCAATTGCGTTACACCCATAAGCTAAAAGCTTGTAACGCAACACAGACGGAGGGAGAGCCTGTCAAAGAGCTGCATGTAGGCAGATAGAGAAGAGAAGAGTAAAACTAAGGAAGAGGTGTAAGATAGGATAGAGAGAACATCCCTATCTAGGAAATGGGGAATAGAAGGGACAGAAGCCGTAGGGAGAACTGTGAACAGTTCTCCAACTGGACACACACGTGTCCTAAAAGGGGACACGTCAGGACATGATCAGGAGTTACCCAGGTTAGAGTGGGGAAACCATTACCACGAGGAGTATCCCTTAATAGTGGTAACTCTAAGAAGAGTAAGCTATTGACAAGTTACTAAACGCGTGCTTGAATACCTGCACGCAAACCTGCTGACGCACGAAGGGTCACCTGCTCGTGGCTGGACACGCCACGAAAGTCAAGCAGACGAGGACATGACAGCGTAGAGGACGGATCGGTGTATTCGCTTTGAATACTGTGTGGTTTAGAGGACAGTAGACTTAGGCTTAGACTAATACCGTAGTTAGGGACCATAAATAGTGTTATCACTTACGATTGTCATAATGTATATGTTCCCATGTGATTGCAGCTTATGTAACTAGTCCCGAATAAATTTAAAGGTAAAAGTAATAAACCTCTTGTTCTGGTGCAAGCTGTAAGGTTTTTGCACCCTTATTGGCATATTGGTGGTACATCTGTCCTTTGTGTTCCAAAGATGTTTTAGCTAAGGCACACGCCTTCATGATCTTATCGCGTGTGTCTGTGACTACCTCATATGGTGATACTGGTTGTGGGGTATCTGAGGTGTTGGTTAACAGCTGATGGTAGATGTTGAGGGGTCCTCGTGGGATTGCCCCGTACACTAGCTCAAATGGTGAGAAGCCCGTGTTTGCTTGCGGGACTTCTCTGTAGGTGAACAGCACTGTTGGTAACAGTGTATCCCAATCAGATGGGTTCTCTGCTGTCACCTTCGCCAGCATATGTTTAAGATCCCCGTTAATCTTCTCCACAATCCCATTCGCAGCTTATCGATAAGGGCTAGTGAAACACTGTTTGATGCCTAACAATTTTGTAAAAGCTTGCGTTGCAGCTGATATGAATTGTCGCTCTCTGTCGGATAAGATGATTTGGGGGAATCCGAAACGGGAAATTAGATTTAGAAAAACGTTGACTACATCTTTGGAACTGATGTATTTTAATGCCACAGCTTCTGGCCAGAGTGAACAGAAATCCACGAGAGTTAGAATATAACGATCTCCTCTATTAGACACATGATTTAATGGTCCAACTATGTCCACAGCGACACACTCAAACTGTCTAAAGGCTAGTGTTGTTGGTTGGACCTCTGCTGTTACATGTTTACCCTTTTTAACTAAATGTTGACAAATAGTACAAGAACGCTAGTAATGTTTTATATCTGTACAAAATTTAGGCCAATAGAAATGAGATAAAATTCTGGCTCTCGTTTTGTCATAACCCATGTGGCCAGCAAACGGCGAATCGTGTGCGATTACTAAGACTGTTTGTCGATGTTTCAATGTTAGAAGCGTTTGCTGGATTTCGTAATTATCTCTCTTGTATGTTCTGTTGAGAATACCATTTTTCAATCTTAAATGCCACGAAACATTTTTCGTTAGTTTGGGTTTTTCACCTACAAATCTAAAGTAGGGTTACTGTCAGAGTCTCACATGGAGTCGGTAGGAACATAAAGATAGAAGGGAGCTCGAGAAGGGACATAACCCCAATACAAGGGAGACACACTCGAATGCTCGAACAATCTAGAGCCTTCGAGAAACATAGGTCAGTTCGCCTACAGCTCCGTGGACACGCTGACCGCGTGCCAGGACCTGTTCCACGAGAAGCTCGAGGAGAGTTACAGCCCGTGTCCGAGACACGTTAGAGGGCAGACTCCGACTGGACATCGAACAAGCAACAGGGCTTAACTTAAGGGGGACTTGATAGATTGAATACAAGTGTATTTAGGAGTGTTACTCGCTAAATAGATAGATGATAGAGTTTGTTGTAATAATTATGTATGATGGCTTTATTGTGAACTCCTATGATCATGTTCGCCACGTAGCTGGCTGCGAAAACCATTCTTCGCCAGCTTACTGTAAATAAATCATGTCAGATAGTATCAGAACGGAGTTTGTTGCCTGTATGAACCCAAGTTTCATTCCCCTGGGTATCTAGGACGTTGACAGGCTATTTGGGGGCCAAGCATGTTTTGGCAAGCATAAGCTTCACTTTCCCGACAGTTCTTGGTTTTGCCAAGTAAAATATATCAACTTTCATACATAACAAAGTCTAGAACTTTGCAGCTACTATCGTATCATCTATTAATGAGCTATCGTAGTCCCTCTAGAAAAGCAATTAAATAATGATGTTCATGAAATTTGACATTGACATGACTGGACAATTACAGTGACAATTACTAATTTTTTTTAATTCCAACATCAGATTGTTCCGCGAAAGATTGTGTGTATGTAAACTGTCCTCCAGCAGTGGCGAGAAAACAGGGGAACCAAACAACACTACAGCCAAGAAACCAGTAAATAAGATAAGTCCCATTTCATGCTCATTGTATCCCTAAACGATACTCACCATTTTTTTTCTCATTGATGTAACATTTTTTCTATGTATTGCTATTCAATGATATATATATATATGCAAATATTCATAACCATGTGAACTTGTTCGTTAGAAAGTTTGAATGTAAACATTAAGGGATATAACCAATTTTTGGTACACCTCACTTTTTCCAAAGGGATTTAATTGCTATAAATTTAACATTAGCTAAAGTTACAAGATGTCAACATTAGAACACTGCATCGAATTAGGAATTAAATTAGGTTATACCGCCGATAAACTTTCAGAATGGGCACAAAAGACTACATTTAGAAAACATAGCACGAGAAGATAGGGCAGCGGAAAGAGAAGAGAAAAAGATGCAAGCGGAAAGAGAAGAGAAAAAGATGCAAGGCGGAAAGAGAAGAGAAAAGATGCAAGCGGAAAGAGAAGAGAAAAAGATGCAAGCGAATAGAAAAAGATGCAAGGTGAATAGAAGAGAAAAGATGCAAATAGAAGCTGCTAGCAAACAAGCTCAATTAAACGCAGAAATAAAAAAGTTAGAGTTAGAAACACAATTAAAATTGAAACAAATGGAAATTGACTCCAACTTAGAAATTTCAGTAAACAAATTAAGGAGCAAAGAAGAGGAACAAAAATACAACAAATATAAAGGCTTAATCAAACCGTTTTGTTCCGGGGATTCAATAAGTGCATACGTAGAGAACTTCGAGTGTTTGATGTCATACCATAACGTTTCAAAGGTCGATTGGGCGTTTATTTTGATGAGAAATTTAGCATTAGAGCCCTTAAAAGTGATAGAAACAATTCCACAAGACATGAGGAAAGATTATGACTATTTAAAACAAAGAATACTACAACATTTTTCACTAGATACAGCAGGCTATCAGTTGCAAGTTTTCAAAATTAGCAGCCATCACCTAACCAAACGTTCATAGACTACGTGTCTACAGTCCAAGATATTTGTACAAAATGGATAACCTCAGCGAAAACAAATAACAACTATGATAAACTAAAAGACCTAATAATAATTGATAAGATCACAAACACCAAATATTCAAAACCAAATGAGAATAGGTTCAAACAACGCTCTAAATTGACAAAACCAGTCCTGTGTCAATACTGTCATTTGACCCACGAACAGTACGCAATTTGTGATAAATCACCAACGTATCCACATCACCTTCAAATGATGGTGGAAAAACAAAAAAAAAACAAAAGAAACGCGTATAAGAGAGCGGTCAAATGCTACTTTTGTCTAGCTTAGGGCATTATTCAGGACGTTGCTACGGTCGCAAGATGATGAAGCAGGCCAATGCATCATTAATAGATACATCTACGGATGAAGAAATTGAAGAACTTAATGAATGTGGCATCCAGAATGAAAGTGCGAATGAGTCAGGGAATGCGGTAGAAATCATTAACACCATCAATAACAACACCTGTAATACGTGCAGAAAATTTCAGTTGGATACCACCTTGGAATGTGGCCATACAATTTGTATATCCAACGAAATAGCCAACGCAGCCTTAACATCAAAAGGCAAGTTAAATTTTGTGAAAGGATTTGTGAATAACAAACTATGTACAATCATTCGCGATAGCGGAGCGACTCTAGTTGGGATTAAAAGAACATTAATCAATGACAAAGACTACACACACAACTACGTGACATGTCGCACATTCGCAGGCACCATCGAAAGATACCCCCTAGCACTGGCCGAAATTCAGACACCTTTTCTGTCAGGACAAGTGCTATGCGCAGTATTAGAAGATCCTTCCGCTGATATTATTCTTGAATATCTTCCTAATATAAGATCCTGTTCTGAAGAAGAAATCAGAGAATGGGAACAGAAAAACTCCACCCAAAAAGCAAACAGTGAGTCCAGAACTAAAGAACACATTTGCATGTCTCAAACTGCCAAAAACACAAGGGAGACCACCGATGACGGAATTCGAAACGAATTCACAGAGGTGCATAACACAGGGACGGTCAAATCTGTCAATGACAACATCAGCATAAAACCTCGAATTGAGGATGCCACCGAAACGCAAAAGTGTGAACCTGTAAATGTGCAACAACAGACAGAATACGCTAATATAGTTGCAAGACAAATGACTCACAAAACCCACATAAACAACCAAACAGAGATAACGGGACAATAACGACACTGTCAATAACATCGATGACAATTCTACTTTAACGACACATTCTCGTAATAACGGAAACGACGAAGTCAACGACACAATAGCAACAACTCTGCTTAATCATGACAAACAGCTTGACGAGTCATTACAAACCGACTCGACTTCTTTAAAATACTCTCAACCAAAATCATATTATCTGACAAACAACAATGACAAAAGCACAGCAACGACAGTACGCCGTAACGACACTACTACACAAGACAATGAAGACAACTTCACATTACAGACAGTTTCTCGTGAAGACAAAACCGCAGTTACCAAACCAACAACTGAGAGAACTCATAAGTTCCAACTTTATGAGTCAAAACAATTTGGTTCTCTGAGAACTAGAAACAATTACGTGATTAATTCCAAGAAACATAACCAAGGAATACAAAGATACCCAAGGGACACTACTAGCGAAAAAGAAGTATTATTATCAAGCAAGTGTCATCATATGTGTTCATCGCAAATTTATCATCGATCAAGGACACATAAAACTAAAACAGAAACAACACATAAAGCTGCAGAAAGTTATACAGATACAGAAATAACATCATCATGCAACATTCATGCAAGCAAACAGTATGCAAATAAACAAACACAAACAAGTGACTTCACACAAAATCAAAGTCAGAAACGTTTGCATACAAACAAACTGCGTTATCGCATGAACAAAAACACCAAGCGATGCGGATCTAAATCCATCAGCACAAAGACTACCATGTTTAATTCACCATCCACCGATTTACCAGATAAATACAATTTCTTTGAAACACACACCTCAACCAACAAAAATAAACAATCACATTCACCAAGCAGTAGAATGAACAAAGACAAATCACTGACACTCTTGCTACTTTTGCTGACCCAACTTCAACCAACATTACTTACCTTTCAAAATGTATCTTTCAACACCATCCGGATAACAAACATATTTTCCATCATATTTACCATCTCATTTAGATATCAATCAACATTGCGCCAAATTGAAAGAGCAAAAACCATGCTACAGTTCATTAACTCCTGTTGGTGCAAGGCTTTTCATATAACTTTGGGATAAGCCTATAGTAAATGCATTTTCACTCTTACATTATTTAGACTTATTTTTACATCGATGCCTATACAATTATGTAGTATGTGCAATTGTAAGAGTATCCGTTTAGAGGATGCAATTTGCAAATTGAAAACCATTTTTTCGAATCCACCCATATTGAGATTACCAAACATAGATTTACCATTTATATTAACTACAGATGCAAGTGCGATCGCCATTGGAGGATGTCTGATGCAGAAATACGAAGACGTGAGACACCCAATCCTGTGGGTCAGCCGTGAGCTCAAAACGGCGGAAACCAAGTCTTCCACAGCTGAAGTGCAAGCATTAAGTTTGATTTTTTGTGTTAGTCGTTTATCTAAGTTCCTCTTAGGTTCCCATTTCGTTGTCTTGACGGAGAAGGCGCCACTGCTGGTAATTAAAGAAGGCACGGATAATGTAATTGCGGACATAGTATCACAATTACCCACTGCACCAGCAGATTAACACTATTTACATTAATTAGTGCCATATGATAAGCTGTGATATTTTAGTCTGTTGCATAAAAGAGTGTATCTCTACACTTACTGTAGAACTTTAATTTAGAAGTGTCGACAGCTGATTTAATACTCTACTTATAGCTATCACAGACATGAAACTTTGAGAACCGTTAACTATATTATTGGGCCACATTGGCAATTAGCAGTAGGCCTACTATGACTATGACGACATATGAGAGATAACACAGGAATGTGACACCAAAATGTTACCTACGAACTCTAAAACATTATTGGAACAGCACTCGGACGAAAGAACGACAACACACGGATCGTCGTTGGAGTTAATTAATTTAATGTTATTAGTTAAATATGTATTACATTTGTGCTTTGTTGTATACAGAAAATATGTGAACATGTAAATTGTACATTTTCTATCATAATATGTCACAAACATTTTCATTCATAGTTAAAACTTTCTCCCAATACAATTGTTGCAATTTAACTTATAAACCATTTCTTATCACCAGTACAGATAGTAATTGACGCTTTGAATATAGCATATCGCCAGTTTCCTTTTTTCTGAGTGTGACAACATTTACCTCACCTTAATTCGTATATTTTAACAAATTATTATATTGAATGAAAGGTGTGCGAATCAGAGAGTGAATGAATTAAATGAGAGAGCGATATACTGAGCGGACAAACTGTACGCAAAAAGTATTTATTTTAATTTGTCTGCGTTTTGAGTGTAAAATGTAACACTTGTCTAAAATGTTGTATACATGTTTAGTGTTAGATAAAATAGGTTCACTCTAAGAATCACTGTTTGAATACCCTGTACATGCGTTACACAGATGACGTAATTCATGACAAGGGATATTCCAGCTCGTGACACTTAGAGATGTACTACACACCACATACACACAGGTAGCACACACTTTAGACATTAGGTAGGACATACTCATAAAATTAAACACTAACAATTAAATCACACACATTTTTATTAGAGCAAGTAACAAAGCAGTAAACACACTAACAGGCAAACAGGAACATAAGTAGTTACTTGGGAGAAAACAAGAGTGCATATATATATATTAAGCACTATAAAACATACGGAAGTAAAAGTGTATCAAAATACACATTCAGGACAAGAATTGCAAGTGTTCTTAAATAAGCCGAGATAATTTGTCTTGTTAAACCTCTCTAACATAGAGTTTAATATCTGGGTATCAAATGGATACTTGAGAAGGGCGCGGTTGCAAATACAACTAGAAGCGTCAGGGAACTTCGGTCGGATAAGCATGTTTAAGGATATGGAAGAGATAGGGGCTCTTCAGCAATCACCCTGGATTGTTGTACGGGGAAATACATGAGTTAATAGTGCAAATATATAGATGGCCAGGTTCCCATCCACGAAACTACCAAACACCAACTTCATGTGATCCTATGACAGAATTAGTGCAGACTAATTACCATATACTAACCCATAGAAGCGGGGGAGGGGACCCCTGTCAGAGTCTCACATGGAGTCGGTAGGAACATAAAGATAGAAGGGAACTCGAGAAGGGACATAACCCCAATACAAGGGAGACACACTCGAATGCTCGAACAATCTAGAGCCTTCGAGAAACATAGGTCAGTTCGCCTACAGCTCCGTGGACACGCTATAACAGTGTTACATACAGGTTAGGCACGTGATCGTACAGGACACAAGTCTTCGCGTTGTTAGAAACATACTTTATTTGCCGAATCGTTCTATTTCAGCACACATGATGGAGACTCACTTCTTGGTGTTGACATCTATCTCGCTGACCCCTAAGTGACGTGTGTGTTTACCTAGATACCCTTCTTCATTCGTGCACACACGTTCACTATGGTTTTCCCCCTAGTCAAGGAATGCGCAGCATTCCTTAACTCTTTACTCCTAACCTAATTCCCTCACTGTTACAATGCCTCCCCTTCTTCAAAGAGAATTTTTCCTTGAAAAAATCTCAACCCCAACTTTTAATTAGTTAACTTTACATCTCTATTCTACAATAACAACAATTCCATATATTTCCTAACTCAATTCTCCTATCTCCTCATAGCCAATTGCTAACCAGAGACAATAATATCGAAACTCTCTACAAAACTCGTTATAAAGTTCTCTAGAAAACTTTCTACAAAACTCTCCATAAAATTCCCCACAATACAAAAGTCTCCATAAGCGAACCGCTTTTAACTTTAAAATGTCCATCTAAATTATGATTGACAAAACTGAAGATATTCCCCTTATCCTTTATTTCCCCCTTATTCACATTCTCACACTCTCAGTATTCTAGGATAGACAGAAAAAAATAGCTAGATTAGATTTGGGTAGGTGCGCACCTGAAAATAATAAAAGTAAGGGAAAAGTAAGAAAGTAAGAAGTAATCACCTTTCTCTTCCCATACATTCTCAAAACTTTATCAAAAAATAAAGTTTCAAAATTTATCTTCAGTTTCCGTCAATAATAATTGTTATTATCAAAAAATTATGTTAATCCAAAACTGCTAGCCTTTGTATTATTCAGCTCATCAATTTCCCGTTTACCATTCCTTCAACAACCAAAAAACTTCCTAACTATTATTATACTGTTAAGTACAGTCTTCTTCTTCCAATATGCAGTTATTCAAATGCCAAAACTCAACCTGGCATTCCCCCCCATATTCTCCCTTTAAACGCTGTTCAACCCAGCTCCTATTATAAACCTTGTATATACATTGAATACCCCACATGTAATACAACATACCCCTCCATTACTACATCTAGAGTCACTTCACTAACCACTACTTTAATTCATCTTCTAACTGAACTTCAAAGTAATAATCACTTTAAACACACTTAGGGTAACTCAATCAAACCCAAAACATCGTAAAAATAACCATCTAAGTTAACTTATTTTTCACATTTCATAAAACACAATTGAAGTCCCAACAATTGAGCAAACCATTTCAATCCCCTCATCATATTTATCCCCACACATTAATCAATGTACACATACATTATAAATTTCAAGACCATATTCTGAGTACCCAATAATAATTTTCCGTTTTAGAAAAACTCCATCAAGTACCATCTTTGTAAACACAAAAATATCGTGTCCAACTTCTTCTTCTATCTGCCATCTGCAGAACCTTGTATCACTCTATTCATCTATCTCTTCTCCATTTCTTTAATAACCTCAAATTTTTTTCTATAATTGCAATATCTACATCAATGTCGCTATCCTCTCGAGGAGAGCTATCTTCTTTCATATCAGCTTCTTCATCAGTTTTTGACTTTTCATCCATCTCTTGTTCCCCATCTGTATATCCATTACTAGCAACCGCTAATCTCTTCCTTTCTAAATCCAATCTAATATTCCTGTCTTGCCGTCTCAACAAATTTTCAAATAGTGGCATCTCTTCCTCACTCGAAGAATTCTCTCTAAGTTTCCTTTGCCTCTTAATTTCTTTTTCTTTCTGTCTATCCAACTTTCTTTTTACTGCCTGTCTTGTATTCATAAATGGAGGTTCAATATTTTCCCTGACTGACTCTTCACTAATATAATCGTCATACACGTTATTTTCCTCTGTTATGACTGTTTTTGGTACCGTTTCTTCTTGTTCAGCTGTAGTAGATGCTGTTGTTACTTGTTTTCCATTCTCTATAGGTATTGGATATACCGATTGTCTGACAATCTGTCCACCTGACAATATTTCTTCGGAACAATAATTATTATTATTATTCTCTGCATCCCTTTCTTCATTATCCCGCCTTAAGTGTTCTACATGTGAACGTGCAACATGCCCTGAAATTTGATTCTTAATAGTATACGACACTGGACCTTTTTTTTCTAAAATATAGTATCCCGGGACCCAATGAGCATCAAACTTAGAGTTTTTTCTATGTTTTTTATAATATACCCTATCACCTACGTTAAACTCTTGTAAGTGTGCATTTTTATTTGCGTATTTCTTCTGTCTTTCTCTAGCCTTAATTATATTATTTCTTAAACGTACATGTGCTTTATGCATCTCTTGCAACCTTGTTTCTTGAAAATCTTCCCCCAGATATTTTCTCCTAGGCTTTAATAAATTATCAATTGGCAATATTGGTTCTCTTCCATGTACTAAGTAAAATGGTGAGAAACCTGTTCCTTCATTTTCGTGTGTACGTATCGCCGCTAATGCTATCCCCAAATAAAGATCCCAATCCATATCGTGTTCTTCTACATTTTTCGCTAGAATATTGTATAGTGTTCTGTGTTGTCTCTCATTTTTAGCATTAGAAGTTGGTCTGTAATATGAAGTCCTAATGTGTTTTATATTCCAATCTTTTACCAATTTCTCAAACTTTTTATTTACAAACTCTTTCCCATTGTCTGTAAGTATTATTTGTGGACACCCAAACCTTGGTATAAATTCTTGTAAAAGCATATTTATAACTGAATCAGCACTCTTGTCTGGAATTGGATACACTTCTGGCCAAAGACTATATGAATCAACTATATGTAGTAGGTATACATTTCCCGATAATGTTTTTGGATGAGGACCTGAAATATCCAAACTTACTTTCTGCATTGGAAATTGAGGAATATCGGTATCTTGTAAAGGACATTTAATTATCTTCATGTTTCTTAACCTACACTTTTCACATGCTTCAACATATTCATATACGCTTTTGAATAAATTCGGCCAATAATATTTACTGCTAATAGCCTTCACTAACTTATCTCGTCCAAAATGACCATTATTATCGTGGTATGCCTTTAAGACTTCTTGTTCTAAATGTTTCGGAATATATTTTCTTACTCCTTCACCTTTTTCACTGATATAATATAATTGATTGTCTTCTTGTAACTCTACAAACTTTCTTTTAAAACTATTTTCCCCTGTTTCTTTCAATTTCTTTTTTATCTGTACTACTTTTGGATCTAATTCTTGTTCTGTTTTCATATCAAACTGTTCTAAATGTGGGTCTTCTGTTCTAGATTCCGACTCTTGCTTCCGATGGTAAACTCTCAAATTCTTCCCTATTTATTATGGCAGAATCTAATATATTTACTTGCCAGTTTCGATCGTCTACCTCTGGTTCAACTTCATCTTCCGTGTTTCCTGATGACTGTGGGTACGGGATTCTAGACAAAAGATCGGCGCACGTATTATGTTTCCCTGACACATATTCAACCTTAGCATTGTACCCTTGTAAATTCAATGCCCACGTTTGTATTTTCCTATTTTGTATTGGTGCTTCTAATATCGACTTTAATGGCATGTGGTCAGTTCTAATAATGAAATTGGCGTTATGTAAGTAGTAATTTAATTTTTGCAGCGCGTAGTGTATAGCATATGCTTCCTTCTCAATAATCGGCCATTTGCGTTGAGTTTGCTGAGTTTATGCGACAAGAAATAGATTGGTCTTTCATTTTTAACCCCTGGTATTCCAGATTCTTCTCCTTCATATGGTTGAACCAAACATGCTCCTATTGCGTTGTCTGAAGCATCTGTGTATAGTATTAGCTGTTTATTCAGGTCTGGATGTGTCAATAATGGTACCACCGTTAAGCTATCTTTTAAAAGTTCAAATGCTTTTTGACACTCATCATCCCACTTAAATCTAGCGTATTTTCCCGTTAAATTCGTAATAGGTATTGCTATCCTTGAAAAGGCTGGTACAAACCGTCTATAATACGCACACGTTCCTATAAAAGCCCTCACTTCCTTAACGTTAGTGGGAGGAGGTAACTCTTTAATAACCTTTATCTTTTCCTGGTCTGGTTTAATACCTTCCCTATTTATTATATAGCCTAAATATTTTGTTTCTGTCTTTAAAAACTGGCACTTACTAAGCTTTAATTTAACGTCATGCCTTCTTAATCTGTCAAATACTAGTCTAACATGTTTTAAATGATTCTCTACATCTCCTTTCGTAAAAATCAATACGTCATCAATATATGCTAGGGCAAAACTTTGCATACCGTCTAGTACTTCATTTATTAAGAACATATAGTGAGACGGTGCATTTTTCAGACCGAATGGCATACGTAAAAATTCGTACGAACCCATATGAGTACAAAAGGCACTTTTCTTTTGCGCGTCTACTGACATCGGAATACACCAAAATCCTGCCCTTGCGTCCAGCGTTGTGAAATATGTAGAACCATTAAGCAGCCCCAAAATATCATCAATTACTGGCAGTGGGTACGCTACATTCTTAGTAATTTTATTTAACGCCCTGTAGTCACAACAGAACCTGTTCGAACCATCAGACTTGGCCACAATTACCACCGGAGATGACCATTCTGATTTTGATCTTGTTATTATGCCTGCTTTCAACATATCTTCTATTGCCTTTTCTACGACTTCTCTATTTCTTAATGGAGTTCTGTATGGTTTTAAACTAATTGGTGGATGATCTCCCGTGTCTATTTCCATCGTAACTGTTTGTGTCTTACCCAATTCTAAATCATTTATCGCAAACACATCTTGATTTTGCTTTATAAGTTGTTCTAATACTTCCTTATTTTCTGGCGAAGTTTTTAATTGTGATAACAATTCTTTTTCTCTTGTTACTTTGTCTAGTGAATGTATTTGTGCTGTATTTCTTCTAGATGGATGGATCAATTCATCCATTCTTACGTTCCCTTTTCATCTGTATCCGCGTCTATTATTACTTCTTTCATTAGAGGTTTCTGAATAACTTCATTGGCACCTTGCCGTCTTGACAGACGATAGTTTGTGCTCTAAAAAGGCATAATAACTTTTAACTATGGCGGTAGCGAGTGTGACTGATAAGGCCAATTTGCGCTGTAAATGTCCGTTCACAGTGGGTGCATGTGAACACGTGGTCATTTCCACCATCATGCACCATCTTACGTCTCAAACGCTTGGTGTGTGACTTTTCTGCAATAATTTTCTCCTTTGACTTTATTCCATTTCTGATATTTGCCCTCCACGCAACACGTTCAGCGGCGACTTGCTCCCAATGTGCATTATCAATGCCTGTATCAATCATGTCCCGCTTACACACATCTTTGTATCGTAGTAGAGGCCGACCCTGAGATCTCTTACCCATCTGTAATTCACCAAAAAAGATATCCTTTGGTATTCTACCATCATCCATCCTCCTAAGATGTCCTATCCATCTAAGTCTACGAAGACTGAGCATGGAATAAACTGTCACACAACCTGATCTTTCCAATACTTCAGTATTTGTGATTTTGTCTTGCCACTTAATACCAAGAATTCTTCGCAGACACCGCATATGAAAGCTGTTTAAATTGTTCTCTTGGTGTGAGTAAGTTGTCCAGGTTTCACTGCCATAGAGAAGAGTACTAAGGACACAGGCTTGATAGACAAGGACTTTTGTTTTGGCAGTAAGCTTCCTGTTCTCCCAGACTCTTTTTCTTAACCTGTTCATTGTTGTTGCTGCCTTACCAATCCGGATGTTGATTTCCTGATCTAGGGATAATTTGCTATTTACCACTGATCCTAGATATGTAAAATGGTCTACTATCTCTAGTTCGGCGTCGTCAATAAAGATTGATGGTACCCCATGTGCACCTTGTGACATAATCTGTGTCTTCTTTTTGCTAATTGTTAAACCAAATTCAGAACAAGCATTGGAGAATGCAGATAGTAGACATTGCAATTCTTCCTCAGAGTGGGTCGTAACTGCAGCATCATCTGCAAAAAGCAACTCTCTGATCAGTACCCTCCTAATTTTGGTCTTAGCCTTCAATCTCTGAGCATTGTAGAGGCCGCCATCTGAGCGTGAGTGAATGTATATACCACCATCCTGATCACGAAATGCATATTTCAGTAGAAGTGAAAAGTATATTCCAAAGAGGGTGGGAGCTAGTACACAACCTTGCTTAACTCCACTCTTGATTTCAAATTCTTCAGAAGTTGCACCATCAAACTTGATTATACCCTTCATGCCTGTGTGGAACGATTCCACAATGGACAGAAGAGTTGGTGGGCAGCCAATCTTCTTTAGTGCCTTGAACAGACCCTCACGACTGACCAAATCAAATGCCTTTGTGAGGTCGATGAAGGCAATAAACAGTGGTTGATTCTGTTCACGGCATTTTTCTTGCATTTGTCGCAATGAGAATATCATATCAGTGGTAGACCGGTTCTGTCGAAAGCCACACTGTGATTCGGGGTAGACTTGATCTCCTAGGACTTGAAGTCTGCGCAGAACAATTCTGGCAAATACTTTTCCAACAATACACAGAAGTGAGATACCCCTATAGTTGTTACAGTCGCTCCGATCACCCTTGTTCTTGTACAGCGTTATGATGTTTGAATCTTTGAAATCCTGTGGGACTTGTCCTTCACGCCAGCATAGCTCTATTAGCTGGTGGATCTGTAGAGTGAGTGTTTCTTGCCCACTCCTGATAACCTCTATTGGAATCCCATCCTTACCTGGAGCCTTGCCAGATGCAAGTTCATTTATAGCACACTTAACTTCTGTTATGGTGGGAAGTGTGTCCAGGTGGTCAAGAGTTGGTAGAGCCTCTATGGCATTTAGGGCATCATCCGCTAGTTTGGTCTCACTTGAGTAAAGCTCCAAATAGTGCTCTACCCATCTGTCCATCTGCTGTTTCTTATCAGTGATGACTTCTCCAGTCAAGGTTTTCAGCGGTGCACTTCTTTTGATCACTGGACCACAGGCTTTCTTTATTCCTTCATACATGCTTCTTATGTCTCCCTTATCACTTGCGATTTGAATGGACTCACATAACTTGATCCAATAATCATTTGCACACTGCCTGGCAGCCTTTTGCACATCCTTCCTAGCTTGCCTTAGCTCACTCAGAGTGTTACGCGTTGGTCTTTCCTTGTTTCTTAAGAGAGCTTTCTTCTTCTTATCAATCAAGGGCTGCAGAGTCTCGCTGTTGGCCGCAAACCAGTCCTGCCTCTTATGATCCACAGTGCCGTAAACCCCTACGGCAGTTTTATAAAGAGTTTCCTTAATTTGACCCCACTTTTCATTTACTGTACAATTTTCTGGTGTATCAGTGAAAGCGTCTTCAAGTTGCTGTTGAAACTGAAAGCACTTTTCAGGATCATGAGTGTTAATAATATTAATCCTGGGGCTAGATTTGTGTTTAGCTGTGTAGATTCTCTTTGGTCTCAGTCTAACTCTTGCAACAACCAAAGAATGATCTGTATCACAGTCAGCACTGTGGTAACTACGAGTCAATGATATATGGTTCAGATGTTGTCTCCGTGTGATGATGAAGTCCAGCTGGTGCCAATGGCCGGATCTTGGATGTTTCCATGTGACCTTATGCATCTCTTTTGTTTTAAAAAAAGAGTTTGTAATACATAGGTCATTACTGGTGCAATGCTCCAGCAGCCTTTGCCCATTTTCATTCATGCGACCGATGTTGTATTTTCCAAGGGACACTGGCCATGAACTCGAGTCCTTGCCCACACGAGCATTGAAATCACCGAGCATATAAATGTAGTCAGATTTTGGAACTGCCTTGATCACGGAGTCTAACTCCTCATAGAACAAATCCTTCACATCATCAGAGGAATCGAGTGTCGGTGCATATGCAGTAATAATGGTGGCAAACCCACAAGAGGTTGCCAAGCGCAGGGATAATAGTCTTTCATTTCCTCCTGCTGGAATTTCAATCATTCCCAGTAGCGAATTCTTCACTGCAAAGCCCACACCGTGTTGCCTTTTTTCTGCCTGCCTCTCTACCCTTCCAGAAAAAGGTGTAGTTGTTTTCCCTGAGTGACCCTTCCTCAGCGAGGCGAGTCTCCTGCAGGCCAGCAATATCAATGTTAAGACGATTGAGTTCGGCATCAATCACAGCCGTTTTTCTCACATCGTCAATATTGGTCAAGTCAGTGGAAAATCCTGGACACATGGTTCTCACGTTCCAGGTTGCAAGCCGTAGCTTGAGGTTTCTATTTTTATTTTTGTTTGTACCTGGTGCATTGGTTTTACAGCCTGCGATTCAGATTTTGTCCTAGCCCCAAGCACCCATTGAAGCAGGCAGGCTGTGGCGGATCAGCACCCAATTGGCTGGGGGCTGCCCAGCTTGAGGCAGGGCGGTAGCTGATCAGTGACACCTATAGGTGTCTCCCACCGTCAGAGGCAACGCGTGGCGCCCCATGTCTACGCCAACTGACAAGGACTTATAACCCGTAACAGTTGCCTCTCGCTTTGATTCCAAGACCAGTTAAGACCAGGGATGGAGTTATTGCCTCTCCATAGCACAAAGCCTGGGCTAAAATATAGAGATCATGTGTTGCCCATGCAGCATGATCCCTCTCTCGGCCTGCCTAGTTCACTCCAGAGGAAAGGTAACACCCCTACATCTGGAACAAGACAAGCTGCAGAAGCTGCCGGATCAGCAAAGCATTGCTCTAACTGTCCGCCTGTCGGAGCTTCGATCCTAGACCAGTCGCCAACCAAGGCTTAGGGCCTGGTCAGCCCTGCCATGACAATTTTGTCTTTAGCTTGCATTTCCTCGCACCAGGGTAAGGCTTGTACCCTCCCAATTGTGCTCTTCCGCCCGAAGCCGTTGGCACAATGTGGGGTGTCGGGTTTGGTAAGCGCCGCCCAACGTTCGGCGCTAACAGAAACCAGGTAGTACCGTCTACTGTTATACGGTAGCTCAGTCATATCTGACTAAGACCTGACTGTGCTGAATAACTTATGCCTGCCATATTTTACTCTATCTGTTGCCAATATGTCACTAACGTTATGTTCTAGCTTAGCTATTACACATCCTCTGTATAATTTAATTTCTCTACCTGTGTTATTAATAACCATTACTGGAAATGTTAAACTTTTATCTAATTCTATTATTCCATCCGGAACTTCTAAACCTGGCTCATCAATTATTTCATTTTGCAATTCCGTGATTCTGACTATGTTTCCTGCTACATAATACGGGTTTCTCTTCAGTCTTGCTTGTATTAAATTAACTGACTGTGGTTTTAAATTCATGGTCGTTTTGACTCTAACTAGTGTCGACACATGCATATCTTCTTCTAGATCTACGTAAACATCTTGGAATTTTAATTTATGCAAATCAAATAAAAGTCTCACCCCATTTTTCAATAAAAAATCTCGTCCCAATATCATATTTCTATTTAAATCTTTAACCACATGGAACATATGCCTGACATTTATCCCTCCTAATTTCAAATTTATCATCGTTTGTCCTAACACTTCTAATTTTTGTCCCGTTACCGAATGAAGATTCTCCTGAATTCTAAATATTTTACAATTTTTTAACATTCGATATAAAAATGCTTCTTTAATCACGCTAACTTGTGCTCCCGAATCAACTAATGTTCTAACTTTATATTTTCCTATCTGTACTATACATGAGCTAGGATCTACCATATTTAATGACAATTGTTTTACCTCGGCTTGTTTTTTATTTCTAAATGTTCTATTATACTCATCCTTTGGGTTTTTAATATATTGATGCTCTTTTTGGATCTTACTATCTTCCCTCCTACTGCCGATCCTATTCAGTAAGCGGGATGCCAATTTCCCTGGTTTCCTGACCTTCTAAAATTTCTCTGTATTTCTCCAGAATTCCAATTTGCTGGTCTGCCATTTGCAATTCTATTCTGTATACTCGTCTGAACACCTCTACTATTTTGCGTATTCGATGGGCCACTTCTGTTACCACAAAAGCGAAAAATGTGCCCACGTTGGTGACATCCCCAACAAACCACATTCGAGTTATTTGTGTTACCTTCCATGTTTCTTACAGTATTTCTCACTTGTCCTCTTCTATCTTGATTATATACATTCTCGTTTCTTTGCACCATCTGTATTTCTCCTCGTCTTCCTCTCCATCCATGTCTATACTGTCCTATTTCCATAGGTTCTTCAATTCTATCTTCCGAACTACTACCTAACTCTCGTCCTACCCTTAACCTAAACCTCCTCCTCAAGCTTTCCTCTTGTATAGCGATATCTACCTGCTTGTGACAATCTTGCAGGATTCTCTCTTAATAATTTAAATTTCAATCCATCTGACCTAATCCCATCAACAAAAATCCCTACTAACATCCGTTCCACTTCTTCTGCTCGTACATTCTGTCCTAAAAATGACTCTTCAGCTAAATTGATTAACCTGTCACTGTATAACTGAACACTTTCTGTGCTGTTTTGTCTAGTCTGTCGCAATACTGAGAATGCGTGTTGTGGATCAGTAATTTCAGCATATTTTCTTGCGAGATCATCTTTAAATTCTTCCCAGGTTTCACCTCCTGCTGCCTCTAACTTTCTTCTTATAGTGGTCAGAAACTGGACTTGTACTTGTTCTGTATGCCAAATTCTTTTTCTCTCCATCTGTAGCGTTTACTAAATATGCATGTTTCTCAATAGAAATAATCCATTTCTTAAACTGATTTGCTTGACCACTAAATCTTTCAACATCAGTGCTTATATTTTGTTGTCTTAACACTGCATCCAACCTTGATATTGCCCCGCCAACTCCAGTCAGTACCTGTGAAAAATCTTGGGATTCCATCCTAAAATTTATAATTATCAAGCAATATACAAATATTTCAAACAATATTAATTTCAAACTCAGCAACAATACATAATCTGTTAACTTACTCTAATATTATCTAATTATCTTAACTAAAGCCTCCAATCGAAGATCCTGACGAAGAAATATTCCTGTTTCAATCCTGAATTCTGACAAAAGAATTTAAATGACCTCCTGATTCAGAATTACCTACACCACATAAAAAAGGACTCTAATCAAGCTCGTTGAAATGAGCTATAACAAAGAAGAGCCTCTGGATTTCTTTCCTTAATAATTTAATCGAAGTCGAAGTCAGTTCTTTCCAATTATTTCCTGACGTTGATTATGCTCGATATCAGGCTCGCAACAAGACTATTTGATTACTTGCTCGATTACTGTAGATTCCCTTCAAGTAAGGTCACCTTCACGCAAGCGACAACTGCTCACGACTTCAGCAAAAAAAAACTCACTTTCCAGCAGCAATCTGGGATTTTCATATATATATTTCAGCGCAAACGTAATCCAGTCAACAACAATTTGACTTAAAGCTGACGCTATCCAGTCTCTTATTTTCATGTGGGACTCTCGCCATGGTCAGTTTAAATTACTTTATCCAAACCCCGAGTTGAGACAAGTTTCATTTATGCCTTCCTTTAATTGAAGTGACTGTAGAGAGTATTGCAGATCTTGATTTCATAATTATGGAATTTGTACCATAACCTTGACTTCACCTTCAACAGTCCCACGGGTTAAAACTCATAATTTAGTACTGATTTTTGATGCAGAACAGCATTACACAACACCTAGGATCTCAATATACCATTTTGCGTTGGTCAGTTCTCCAGTTAATTTCATAATTATGTAATAACATCAGTCTTTCAAAAAAAATAAGTTTATCAATCAAACCTTTTTTTAGCGCTGTCCTTGAAAATGGATCTCCTTCTTAACCAGGAATCCAGTGAGAACTCAGAACAGCTACCAACAGTCGGCTTTCATCTGTTGCGTTTCTCAATATTTACTTCTCCAGACACGCCAGACATAACCATCTTCTATGGCGGTACTCTTTCTCTCCGCGACCTCCCATGTTTCATAAATTCACGGCACCAAATCAACCTGGTATAACAGTGTTACATACAGGTTAGGCACGTGATCGTACAGGACACAAGTCTTCGCGTTGTTAGAAACATACTTTATTTGCCGAATCGTTCTATTTCAGCACACATGATGGAGACTCACTTCTTGGTGTTGACATCTATCTCGCTGACCCCTAAGTGACATGTGTGTTTACCTAGATACCCTTCTTCATTCGTGCACACACGTTCACTATGGTTTTCCCCCTAGTCAAGGAATGCGCAGCATTCCTTAACTCTTTACTCCTAACCTAATTCCCTCACTGTTACAATGCTGACCGCGTGCCAGGACCTGTTCCACGAGAAGCTCGAGGAGAGTTACAGCCCGTGTCCGAGACACGTTAGAGGGCAGACGCCGACTGGACATCGAACAAGCAACAGGGCTTAACTTAAGGGGGACTTGATAGATTAAACACAAGTGTATTTAGGAGTGTTACTCGCTAAATAGATAGATGATAGTTTGTTGTAATTATTATGTATTATGGCTTTGTTGTGAACTCCTATGATCATGTTCGCCACGTAGCTGGCTGCGAAAACCATTCTTCGCCAGCTTACCGTAAATAAATCATGTCAGATAGTATCAGAACGGAGTTTGTTGCCTGTATGAACCCAAGTTTCATTCCCCTAGGTATCTAGGACGTTGACAGTTACACTGTTAGATCGGCGCGTTACGCCTTTATAAACTCTTCTGTGGTGGTCTTGTTTACTATACCACTAGGTGAAATGAGATGGAGCATTTCTTTCTGTAGGTCGTCTTGCTGTCTGTTTGTTTCAGACCTAGTTATAGCGTTAGCCTTATTGGAATAGGTTTCTCTCCAGTCTTTTATTTCGTTAGTGGTACATTTCTTCACTTCTGGCAGACGCCCGATTATCAGATCAGTACACGGGTTATGCAAGATGGTCGCACAGTAATGTGCCGGATAAGAAAGGAGTATTTATACGAGCTGTGGCTAATGGGTACTTCTCTATATTGCCCGAAAAAGTTCGGCAATTCACGAACTCGCCTGTATAGTCCTCTGGCTTAGCCAGTTCCTTTCTTAGACCGATCAAGGTACTTCCGCTGTCGATCAAGAGTTGGCAAGGCTTATCATTCACCATTCCATAGTGGAACTCTAGTTTGCCTCTGGAGGCAACTGCTGCGTTTGCGTTTTCACTTGAAAACGGCACGGTGTGCCCGCATTTCAGTACATCCGTCTTCATGAAACTGATGACAAGTTGCACATCTATCGTAATTAAGTACATCAATCGCTGCTACAACATTTTCTCCACTCTCTAGCATTTCTCCTTGCTCACTTTCACTTTCACTCGATGAGTCAATAAGTACAGCATTTACCGCTCTCAATCTCTGGCGCCCCTTACAACGTGAACTATAATGCCCGTAAGAATGGCAAAAGAAGCATTTGACAGCACGTCTGTAGGTTTCTCTCTTATTCTGCTGTTTCTTTATCATCATCTCTAGATGAGATGTATAATTTGGATTAGAATCACACATCCCAAACTGGTCGTGCGAAAATTTACAATATGGACACTGAGGTGGAATAGTTTTCTGTCTCTCTCTAAATTTGAAAGGTTTTTGGGGTTTACTACTGGCAGCTGCCACTATCTCACTCTCTTCGATGTTAGCTTTAAATATATCCCTATTAGATGAAAAATAAGCGTATCCCCTTTTCTCTAACTGCTCTAAAGACTCTACATCAGCTTGCTGTAAGAACTTGGCAAAGGGACTTGGGATGGTTGAAATAATTTTGTCCATAATCATTAAGTCCCTAAGTACTTCGTAGTTCTTATTAATCTTTGCAGCGTTCAGCCACTTAGTGTATACGTCTAGCACATGAGAGACGTAGTCAATGAAGGTTTCATTGTTTTTGGGTTTCAATTTGGAAAAATGAACTTGATACCCTGGGGAATCTAAAAGGAAATGCTGCATAATACGATGGTGAATATAATCGTAGTCATTCCTTAGTTCTTGGGGGAATGGACTCTATTACCTTTAAGGGCTCCCCTGACAAGTTCTTCATAGTATATCATGGCCCAGTGTTCTCTTGGTATTTCCTGGAACTTTAACTGAAACTCTACATTTTCGGTCCAAGCAGAAATTGAATCACCTTGGCAGAAGGGTTTCACTATCCCTTTGTATTTGCTATACTTATTTTCCTCTTCTCTACTTTTCAACTTAGTAGTTGCAATGTGCACATGGGACTCTACCTCTAATTCCTTCATTTTTAACTGGGTCTGTGCCTCAATTTCTAGCTGCTTCAATTTGGTGGCTTCAGCCAACTCTAGCTGTTTTAACTTGTTAGTTTCCGCCAACTCCGCTAGCTCTTTTTGATGCAATCGTTCTCGTACACATTCTTCTCTTTCTGCATCTTTTGTCTCTTTGTACCTCTTTCTCTGCCCATAGTTCTAATTTGTCGCACTATACCCTACGTCTTTCCCAGCTTCTATACATTCTTTAATGTTGACATGTGTTAACCGTTATATTACACACGAGTAACTTTTACACTGTTCAATAATAATACAGTTGACAATTTATAATTTTAGACAATAATACAGTTGGCAATTTACAATGTTATATAATAATACAGTATTCAATTTACAGCATCAGAAAAATCAAAAAAAAAAAGAAAAAAAGATGCTGCCTTAATGTACAAGGTCAAAAAATAGGGTACTTATCTGATGCTTTTGACACTTTCAGCTTTTCACGCCGTTCTCGGGAGTTATCTTCTAGTTCTTCCCTGTCACACAACACGGGATGTTAGGCAACACTTTCACTCTGCACTCTGGTGTGTAGAGCAAGAACAATTAATACTCAACGAAGATATTGATAATGCAATGTACAATTTGTCTGTCTAGTCGTTTCTTCAGACAGGAAACCTGAAATACGAAATATTGTTAATTTTGTCTGTCGTCGTGTCTGTTGTCGTATTGTATGTGTCGTGTAGTCTTCACTGGCTTGGGGCATCAACTGAAACGTATTTGTGCAAACATTTTACATAACATAGTTATCACAATTTAATGCGTTTTAACAATTTGCACACTCTCGTAAGTCTTTCCTTCAATTATGCGTACTTTACACTCAAGCAAAACTAGCTATTTCCCACTTATACTCTGATCTCCAACTTTCGTTCTGATCTGAAACATTCATCATAATCGCGTTTACACATTCTTGTAGGTTGTGACTTCATTCGAACTTCTGACACCATGTTTGGCTGCCTGTCAACATCTCAAATTGCATCCAGGCACTCTCGCCACTTCATTCACACCTCAAAGAAACTTCATGTGTGAATGGACTTTATATACTTTATTTCAGGCGAACCTGCTATATTTACACACTCAGGATCAGGCGGTGAATTGCCTGCCTAAATATACAGTGGTCGCCTTTCCTCACAACAACCCGTACATACTCAAATACAATCTCACACTCGCGATCTATAACATGCGCCCTCGTAAACTACACATTGGCTCTCGGAAACAATCACACGTGTCCTGTCTGGAAGACTGTCCGGTCCCGTCTGACTAACTTCAGTCCACTCGCTGCCCTCGTCGTCCTAAACTCCGTGCGGTCAGCAAAACCTCGTGCTGTTCCACTCGTCACGTAGTACAGTAGTCTTGTTCGCGTCAACCTTGGGTTGTTCTACTGCTAACTCTGTTTACGGGTGTTGTCCCGTGAACTAGCGCCCCCTGCCCTATCCTCGGGGTTGGACCCGCTGGTGTCCTAGATATGACACGTCCGTGTCCTCATCTAAGTCCTGTCTTATAACTGTTCTAAGTTATCCCTTGCGGTCTGTCTCTATTCTATCTACTCCCTTGTAGAGGTCCTTATCTACGTCCTATCTGTCCTTACCCCTATTCTGTCTCCTTTCCTATCTATGTCCTACCTAACACTTTGACACTAACTAACTAACTAACTAACTAACTAACTAACTAACTAACTAACTAATAATAACTGATTGAGGATAATGGAAAGCTGGGGGGGGGGGGGGGGGGGGGGGGGGGGGGAAGAGAGAGGGGGGAGAACAGTTAAAGGAAAATTAAAAACAAAAGATGTGTTAATTATCTTAGAATCCTAGACTGTGATACTGAAACTGTTCATTTTCTTTTCATTGTTATCATTTCCCCCCTCATATTTTCATTCTTTAATTGGTTTAAATGTTTCTGCCCTAAAGTAGTGTCCTTCCCGTTTTTATATGTTGTGTTTTGTGTATTTGATTTGTTTTTTGATGCAGGCTAGTCGCCGCAACGTCACATGCTTTCCTCAAGTGTGTTCTGTAAAGCTGCATTACTTCGTGTTACTTAACATGGTTTACATTTTCACAGCTTTCTCGCAGTTCCATTAATTTTATTTATACTTTAATTGCAGAAGAAGTGATTTTGTTAACTGATGAAGGCTTGTCACCGCAACGTCCAATGTTTTCCTCGATTGTGTTCTGTAAAGCTGCATTACTTCGTGTTACTTAACATTGTTTACATTTCCATAGCTTCCCCGCAGTTCCACTAATGTTATTCACACTTTAACTGCAGAAGAAGTAATTAACTAACATACAAACGCCCATATCTAACCGTTTGCACACCTTGGACTCCATGTGATCTTATATAGCACCTTTCACAACAGAACTGAATTGAAAGTCTGCTCCGCCTTCCTAACAAGGATCGATTTATGTTTTATTTTTATTAAATTTCCTAATTCCTTAGATCTGTTTCTGTTGTTCACCAATGAAAATTAGTAATAATCCAAACGTCGTTCGTTGTGTCGTAATGTACTTTTTTTTTTAAAAAATTATTAATTCTGGATATTTTAAAAATTTTACCCCCCCCCCCCCCCCCCCCCCCCCACACACACACTTTCTGTGATTTGTGTTTACTATCTATAGTAGAGCTTTGTAATGTATGCACACTGTATCCTTGTTTAGTATATCTCACGTTTTGGCAGAAATTACACGTACCTAACATTTTTTTGCGCTCGCTCGCTTTAAACTCAAGCGTAGTCCATAATAGTAATACTACTTCTAGTAGCACAGGACTGAATTTTGCGTATGGATTAGCTTTCCCTATTAACAGTGTCCCTGGGCAGCGAGCGAACCCACTCCGACTTCTGAGGTACTTGTAATTTGTGTCCCCAAGTCAAGGAAAACGATGGAGGGGGATGCGAGACAGAGGCAGACCAAGAGAAATTATGCTGGATGGATTGAGACAGTGGCATGATGGAGGAATACCATCAGCAGAGTTGATCCATAACACCAAAGATCTGTGGAGAGCCATGAACGCCTACGCCAGCTGGCAGGGCACTTGATGATGATGATGAAGTCAAGGATGAGAAGTCAACATTTTAGCCCAATCTGACGTTTAAGAATACGTATTACGTTCTTATCCATTCGGCCATGCTGACCTCTCCACTAATTTTATTCATATTTTAACAGCGCCGGCTCCGTGGTGAATGACGTTACGTGTTCGTAATCCGGCATGCCTGAGTCCGAAACCCATCTTCGGGCGATTTGGCAGCAGAGCGCCTTGCGTTGGTTGTTTTACGAAATGGTATGGGCGAAAATGCCGGTCGTTCAGAAATCCATGGCAAACTACTGAACGTAAACTTGCCAAGAGATCACAACAGCAAAAATAAAAAAAAAATTGCAGGTCTTGACTGCGACGTTCTGTAAATGACATGCAATTAACTTTTTTAACTTTAACCGCAGAAAAGAAGAAGGGGAAGTAGAAGAAAAGCTAGCAATGATAATGTCTAATGATGATGTTGAGGATGATGAGAATGATGATAGTGTCGGTAGTCGAGTCCCGCGGTGAAGGAATCGAATACGTGAAGCGTGAAGCAGACGATAGCTTGAGCCAGCAGACGAGAGAATAACGGTCGTGGAGACATGGCGGAGCTGGGTGGTTGAGGTCCCCGTCATGTCCTGGTCTGTCTTCATTATCTACATCTTCTCTCACAATTTTTAACTGCTTCCAGCAACTGCCTCTACTCATCCAGTCGCCGGTAACTGACAACATCGAGCCAGTATCGGACAGCTGCGGGCAGCCAGCAGTAGCTAGCTGACAACACGGTACGCCCACTGCCAGAGCCAAGAGCTGGAGGCTTGTCATTGTGGTCACTGGTCCCTGGATTAACTTCACAGAGCACTTTCTCCACAAACACTTTCCTTTTGGCAGTTTTACAATGTTCTGACTACCAGAGACGGCCAGACGGGACATGGAAAACGATTTCGATGAACTTGACATCAATTCTTTTTATATAGCGCTCCAGGTATGCTTGTCGGTGTCGTTGTCGTCATTTTACTTTTACTTTTTAGTTTTACTATGACTAACTATAACTATAACTAGCGAGTCCCATCATCAATTTAATTTTGAGTATTTACAAATGATACTGCCACGGTAGATAGGCCTTGAAATTCAAAATCTAATGGTACCTCAATGGTGCCTGTATGTCACTTAAGTGAAGATATTCACATCTTTGTGAAGGTGAGACGAGTTGCGGTTTCTCATTCTATTCACCCGTAATGAGAACTCTCTAATGTGTCCCATTACCTCCTCGAACGGGTCTGCGTTGTGTGTGTGTGTGTAAGATAGTCTCAAACGGACATATGAAAACTGGCTTCAAAAATATGTTCCCTCATGTTAAATGATTACAAAATAGTACAAGTATATACAAATTAATTATTAATAATCTTTAAACTTGTATTCTCTTTAACTTTAGTAGGTCAAATCGCACGTTTTATATGTTGAAAAGTGTAGCACAATCGATATGCGTGGCCGTCATGACCCGTGGGGTTCCAATTCACAAAGTCACATCTTCGCAGAAAATCTGTTTTTCAACCACAATTCGAGCAAGTTTAGCGATGAAACTTTGCTGATTCAGGGGCAATATTTTATATGGCAATTAAAATTCGCATTAAACAAAGACATCTATTGGATTCATCGATTCCTATAACGCTGGTGGTTTTCTATTGCAAGCGTCAGAAAACAATTGTTTATGGTTCAATGTGCCGCTTTCATTTTTCTCCGTGCGCGAGGTTGATTTGATCTCAACCAACGGATCATAGGCGGATTATGAAAACTGACTTCAAAAATATGTTCCGTCATGTTAAATGATTACAAGATAGTACAAGTATACAAATAAATTATTTAATAATCTTTAAACTTGTGTTCTCTTTAACTTTTGTAGGTCAAATCGCATGTTTTGTGTGTTGAAAAGTGAAAGAGTACATGCCATGCCGATGCGCAGTCACCATGACGCATGCCATGTGTTTACCCATTCACAAAAACACGCTTCGCCGAAAATATTCTTTTTCATCCACAAGTAATGCATATTTTGAGATGAAACTTTCCAAATGTATGTAAATTTGGATGGAAAGTTTGAAAATCCATCCAAAATTTAAATATATCTATTACCAGTGCCAGAATAATGTTACAAAGTGTACATGCCCATCCGATCAATAAGCCCAAAGAACAAAAACACATCCTCGCAAGAAAGTTTGTTTTCATCAAGAAGTAATGCATATATTGAGATGAAACTTTCCAAATGTATGTAAATTTGGATGGGGAATTTGAAAATCCATCTAAAATTTAAATATATCAATTACATATGCAAAAAAAAATTAATTACGGTAAGTATAAAATATATTCTTTGTTTATATAAAAGTTCACCATGATTTCAACCAATCGCCATGCACGGAATATTAAGCCAACCTTTCCGGGAAAACCCCGGATGATGTGTGTTATTGTCACGTGAGATTTGAATGAATGATGTCGAAAGAATGCATGGTCTGAACTAGCCGAACTGGGAGACCCGGTGAGTCATGGCTATATGATTCCGTACATGATTTCTGTTTTCATTTCCGGTCGTGGCACGATGGAACTCGCTACTATAACTATCCTTGCATATAGATATGGCTTATAAAGGATTTCATTTTATTGTTTTAGTAACTATCTCAGTTTCTCAGTTTCTCAACCGGGAGTTTCCGGTTTTAGGTCAAGATGGCGAGACGTGTTTCTTTCTAGCTCGGCTTAGAACGGTTGATCGGCGGTCCGACAAACCACCATCGTAAAATTTCCCGTTGTTTCAGAACCAGATTTCTGGCTCTAAATGTTATGTTGCTTCGCTGAAATTTGTTGAATTCCAAGGATATTTCATATTGGCTATTGGAACGTTAAAATCCAACCACGTGTGTAGTGAAGTGTGTGTTGTGTTATGAACGGTTACAACCGGACCGGGATATTCTCGCGTGTTTCCTTCTAGCTTGGCTTAAGACGGTTTATCGACGATCCGACTAATCATTTTCCGTTACTTCAAGATCAGTAAATGTTATAATGTGTCGCTCAAATATGTTAAACTCCAAGGATACTTTCAAAATTGGTTACTGGAATGTCAGAACTATGTACCAGACAGGGAAAACGACTCAGGTGTGTAATGTTATGAATGAATACAACCTAGAAATTCTTGGGGTTAGCGAGTGCAGATGGACTGACTCAGGTAAGACATTTCTCAACTGTGAACAAAGACATATAATTTATTCAGGAAGAACCGACAACCATCATTCGAACGGAGTGGCTATCATCATGTCAAAAAATGTTGAAAGATCACTGATCAGCTGGGAACCAGTAAATGATAGAATCATAACAGCTCGTTACCAAACGAAATATTTCAAGCTAACAATCATCCAGTGCTACGCACCTACCAACGACGATACAGACATCAACAAAGATAATTTCTATGAACAACTAATTGGTACCATCAACTCATCTCCCAAGCACGACATTGTTGTTGTAATGGGTGATTTCAATGCCAAGATAGGGTCTGACAATGAGGGTGTTGAAAGATATATGGGAATTCACGGCTTAGGGGATATGAACCAAAACGGAGAGAGACTACTAGAATTCTGTGAAATAGCAAATCTGATAGTAGCAAACTCTTTATTTCCACACAAAGATATACACAAAGTCACGTGGAACTCGCCTGATAGCATCACAAAAAATCAGATAGACCATTTTTGCATTAATGCCAAATTCCGTTCATCAGTACAAGACGTCAGAGCCTACAGAGGTGCAGATGCTGGCAGTGATCACAATCTCTGCATTGCCAAACTAAAAATAAAGCTCAAGACTCTGCACAGATCACCCAGAATTAAGAAAATAAACTCACAGTCCCTACTGACTAAAGAACACCAACTCGCATTCAATTCAGAGGTACAAAGCATCTATGCTAACAAAGAAAGTATATCGAGCAGTGCGAATATTAAAAACAACATTGAAGAAAATTGGAATTTCCTAAAAACTACCTTGCTAAATGCTGCAACAAATACAGTCGGCTACGTACAAAGACAGAAGAAGAAGTGGCTAAGTGATAACACCTGGACGAAGATACAAGAAAGAAAACAAGCAAAACTAATACTTCTTTCTGCAAAAGACACATCTACATACGAAACCCATAAGCAAAAATACTCTATGTTGGATAAAGAGGTGAAATCAAGCGCACGAAAAGACAAACAGAACTTTATTCACAGCCTGGCCTCCGACGCCGAAGCAGCTGCCAGAACTGGAAACAACAGAGCCGTATTCCATATCATGAAGCAACTATGCAATCACTCACCTACACCAAATATACCCATCAAAGACAAACAAGGCAATCAACTGTTATCCGATGACCTTCAAAAGCAACGATGGGCAGAACATTTCAAAGAAATATTAAATAGACCGCAGCCGGACACTGTTCCGAACCTGGATGGAGAAATTACTATGCCCCCACTGGATGCCTCCTGCGAGTCATTCACCATGGAAGAGATTAAAGCAGCCACCAAAAAATTGAAGAACAACAAAGCTGTTGGTGAAGATGAAATCTCAGGAGAAATGCTCAAAGCAGCAGATGAGAACACCTTACAACGTTTGTTACAGCTGATCAATGAAATCTGGCAAAGCGAATCCCCACCACAACAGTGGAAAGATGGTGTAATTTTCAAACTGCCTAAAAAGGGCGATATGTCTGATTGCAATAATTGGCGTGGTATCACTCTATTGTCAGTACCAGGAAAACTTTTTTGTAGCATGTTACTTGAGAGATTGAAAAAGGCGATAGATGAAAGGCTCAGAGAAGAACAAGCAGGCTTCAGACCAAAACGGTCATGCATAGACCACATTTTCACCCTCAGAATAATCATTGAAGACTCCGTAGAATTCCAGTCGAAATTAATCACAAACTTTGTCGACTTTCAAAAAGCCTTCGACAGCATCCACCGTCCTTCACTTTGGAATCTACTTAACATCTATGGTTTTCCTACCAAATATACCAACGTCATAAAATCTTTCTACAAAGAGACACGTTGCTGCGTAAGAACAGAAACAGGCAACTCTGACTGGTTCTCAGTCGAAACAGGAGTGAAACAGGGTTGTGTCTTATCACCGATGCTTTTTGGAATAGCTATCGATTGGGTCATGCGCAAATGCACAAGCAACACAAATATGGGTATCCATTGGGTTGACAAAATTCTAGAAGACCTGGACTTTGCCGACGACATAGTGCTTTTGAGTTCAACACATCCGGATGCCCAAGAGAAAATAAACCACCTCCAAAATGTTTCAGGGCAAATTGGTCTCCAAATTAACACCACAAAAACAAAGACTATTGATCTTACCAACAGTTCAGATGAGACCAAATTGAACAGCTACGTTCTTGAAAAAGTCAACAGCTTCACATACCTAGGAAGCAAAATGACATCCACAGGGGACTCAACACCAGAAATATCATCTAGAATCGCACTGGCATCTAGTGCCTTCAATAAACTGTCAAACATCTGGAAGTCAAAGACACTCAGCAAACACACAAAACTTAAAATCTTCAACTCTTGTGTGATTCCAGTGTTAACGTATGGATGTGAAAGTTGGAAATCAACGGTAGCTTTAGATAATAAATTAGACAATTTTGAGAACAAATGTCTTAGAAGACTTCTAAACATCCACTGGACAGACTTCAGAACCAATTCGCAAATAAGACAAGAGACTAAGCAAGATACAGTATCCAATTTCATAAGAAGACGCCGTTGGAACTACATCGGCCATGTACTCAGAATGGACAAGTCAAGACTCCCCTATCAAGCCCTCATATGGTCACCGGTAGGGAAAAGAAAACGGGGAAGACCAAGAGAGACCCTGCGTAGAACCATCATTAGAGAAGGCTCATTCAATGGCCAAGTAAATATCCAAGATCTACAACAGATAGCAGCGAACCGCCAGGCATGGAGAGACAGGACTTCTGCCCTATGCGCCGCCTTAGGCTCAAGAGGAAAGACTAACTGACTAACTAACTATCTCAGAAGACGGAGTGGGTTCGCTTGATGGGAGGGACACTGGAAGCGAGCACCAACTAAAGAAATAGTTTAGTAACATAACCTACTATACCCATACTAATCTGAACCCCACCCGTCTGTTACTGGGGTAACGCTAGGGAAGCAGAAAATAGTGAACACTGTAACATATCATATGTGTTGCAAGAGTTGGCTTACAAGGAAGGGCTGCCCTTAGGAAAGACTACCCCATCATGTAGAAAACAAAATCAAGCAAGTCACATAAAGAAAAAAAGGAATAACTCAGCCAGGAGAAAGAAGTCTTAAAAGTCGAGATATGATCGACTTCATTGCATCAGGTTATATCACTTATGGCTCGGTCTCTTTCCGCTGGGTGGTCTCCCAAAAGCGTCGCACAAAGCATGAACTCCATAGCTCCAGCAATGACCCCCAGGGGTCTCTGAGAAAAATACACTCATGAACTGAAAGATGTAGCCTGCAATTGAACCCACAACCTTAAGAGGAAAGGAAGCTGTTCTAGAACAGTTATGACACTATTATTAGAGAAAGCCACATGGAGTCTGAAACTCTGATTAACGTCCTGTCACAGAGGAACACCTCCAGGATTGGTTCGTAATATGTTAAAACTGTATAAATGAGGAATTACAGCACTGGTGCTAGATGAAATGAAATATGATAAGATTACCATTTTGGGAAACAAGATGAAACAGCAGGAAAAAAGCTTCAAAGCACAGGTGAAACAGTGCTGTTCTCAAGCCATACAGAGGACAGTGTTCCCACAGTGAAGGGGTGGCCCTCATTGTTATCTAATGAGGCAGAGAAAGCATCAACAGAGTGGGAAGTCATGAGTTCTGGAATAATTTTTTCCCCCCACATATCCTTTACAGGACATTGCTGTCAACACCAGCATTTTACCGCTGTCATTGATTTCTTGGCAAGATTACGTTCAGTAGTTTGCCATTGCTTTCTGAGCGACCGGCTCACTTATCCTGTAAGTTACCAACGTGGCAAGAACTGCTTCCAATTCTCACGTCACCCCACGTGGATAAACGGGATTACGGAGAAAGTTGTTTAACCCTAGGCCAGGGAGACGAGCTCTAGAATAATATCAGCAACATATAAAACCATGTAAATCATATAAAGAGAAAATAAATATGAACATGATATAGTGCTATACACCTGCAAATGATAAAGATGAATTAATTAAGAGGAATATTACGTGAAACTTCAAAGTATAACAGGGAATCAAAGAAATAGCAGCATCAACATTTTGATTGGTGATCTAAATGCCAAGATAGGATCGGACAGGACTGGTTTGCTCTTCCTTTGATAGAATCCAGTTTTTGCTTGTCCTATTCTATTCTTTATCTCTGTGATATATCTTCCATCTGATGTTATCCATATGCTTAGATATTTGACTTTCTATACTTGCCTTGAATTCATGTTCTGCTTTATAGAGCTCTGTGGCAAAGGGGTTACGGACACAATCCATAATCGTGCATACCATGTTCAAAACACAGCTGCGGGCGATTTGGCAGCAGACCGTCTTGCTTTGGTTTCCATACAAGTGGTATGAGTGCCAGTCATTCAGAAAATAATGGCAAACTACTGAAAATAAACTTGTCCAGGAATCACAAACAGCCAAAAAATGCTGGAGTTGACTGCTATGTCCCGTAAATGTTTTTTTTAATAGATCTGACAAAATGAAGAGGAACGTCATTTAAGTCTCTTCGTCAATTCTAAGCAGAGATATTAATGTTGGGTGTCAAATATCAGTTAAAGATATCTAGTAGATAGTTGAGTATTGGCTTCCAATTAACCAGTAGGAGTAGACTGTCAGACAGAGCCAACCCACTGTCACCCAGTGGCACCTCGTCAAAATCTCCGCATTTATTTTCAGAGAAGATATTAATGTTTTTGTGAATTACGTTTCCAGAGTTGTTGAGTTGTATCAAGAACTGACATCACAATGCTCAGGATGTGCTCCATCCTGATCTTCAACAGTCAGTGAAGAGTCCCAGTAGTAATGGACCAGTTGCGGTCTGATTATGTGTCCATCTAGCCTTTCCCCAGGGTACTGATTGTCGGACACATCCTCTGGTCACTCTCTGCAGCACAATTCTTTCTAGGCCATGATGATTAAGTTTCCAGAAAATTCATAAACAGATATTAGAGGCCAGTTTGATAATGTTGTCATGCACATGAACTAGCCAGGATCAGCTGGGGTAAAAGGTTGACTTTGAGAGCACTCACCTTGTAACCATTTTAGGAAACCTTTACCAAGAGGTGTTTGTCTAGGGGATTATAGCTTGAAGTTAATACTGCAGACAGTCATATGTTTACTTCTTCCTCTTCTTCTTCTGCGTTCATCCGGAGTTTCTTTTTCGGACGTGGCTGCGTTGTGCCTGTTTACAGCATAGCTGTGTTCTTGCGCCGTTAGGCCGACACATCCGACTTCTGTGGGCATTTGTTGACCGGGTTAACCTTCCCGGATATGTTTACAACATTGCTCCAACACACAGTTGCCTGGCAGGTGCTGAGACGAATGGACCCACACCCAAAAAAAAAAAACGGCGGCAGCTGACATAACCTTTATTCCTAAAGGATACTAACACCTGGCCGTCTTGACAGACAATAGTTTGTCACTTTGTGCTTCAAAAAAGGCATAATAACTACAACCCATGGCAGGGACCAGGGATGGAGTTATACGTCTCCTTAGCATACAGCCTGAACTAAATTGTAGAGGTGTGAGTTCCATGCCTGGGCTCGTCACTTCCCAGAGTGAGGGAGAGACTGAACACCTATCCCTCCTGGCTCTCAGGCCTACAAAATGTGACAGCGCTGCCACATCACAGACCCATGGCAGGATACTGCTTCGGGAACTTGTAAATAAAAGTGTTGAGCAAAAGATGATCCCTAAATATGTCACATGACTACATTGCTGGACACTTGTAAATAAACGTGTTGAGCAAAAGATGATCCCTAAATATGTCACATGACTACATTGCTGGACACTTGTAAATAAAAGGGTTGAGCAAAAGATGATCCCTAAATATGTCACATGACTACATTGCTGGACACTTGTAAATAAACGTGTTGAGCAAAAGATGATCCCTAAATATGTCACATGACTACATTGCTGGACACTTGTAAATAAAAGTGTTGAGCAAAAGATGATCCTTAAATATGTCACATGACTACATTGCTGGACACTTGTAAATAAAAGTGTTGAGCAAAAGATGATCCCTAAATATGTCACAAGACTACATTGCTGGACACTTGTAAATAAAAGTGTTGAGCAAAAGATGATCCCTAAATATGTCACATGACTACATTGCTGGACACTTGTAAATAAAAGTGTTGAGCAAAAGATGATCCCTAAATATGTCACATGACTACATTGCTGGACACTTGCAAATAAAAGTGTTGAGCAAAAGATGATCCCTAAATATGTCACATGACTACATTGCTGGACACTTGTAAATAAAAGTGTTGAGCAAAAGATGATCCCTAAATATGTCACATGACTACATTGCTGGACACTTGTAAATAAAAGTGTTGAGCAAAAGATGATCCCTAAATATGTCACATGACTATATTGCTGGACACTTCTAAATGAAAGTGTTGAGCAAAAGATGATCCCTAAATATGTCACATGACTACATTGCTGGACACTTGTAAATAAAAGTGTTGAGCAAAAGATGATCCCTAAATATGTAACATGACTACATTACTGGACACTTGTAAATAAAAGTGTTGAGCAAAAGATTGCCATGAGATGGATACGAGAAATAGAGCAAACGTAGAAACTAGATAGATGTCGCTAAGACACATAGTTGAAAAATCAAGTAAACACTGGCATGAGTGAGCGGAGTTAATGTGGTCTCATGATTGCGCCCACGCCAAGACCAGAAAACAGGTGTTCGGGAGACGGCGCTGAGACGGGGAAGAGGAAGGTCGATTGAAAGTGATTTGAAAGCGTTTAAAAGCAATTGAGAGTGATTGTAATAATCTAAGATGCAGTTCAAAGTTAAAGATTGTTCCTGTTGTGAACATTGGCGATGATGGATCAGCACACTGGAGCTGACGCCTGATGAAACACCGACAAGTGGTGGCATGACAGCTGACACTGTTTTTGAGAATAATTCGACCAGAATGGCAGGCAGAGACACGCTGTGACAAAGGCAGGTTGGTTACAAGTGATTGCGTGAGTAGGAATAGAACTGTTAAGTAAGTTAACAAGTGCATTATACATCAGTAAGATCTATACGATGCATCAACCAAAGTTCCTTCATGACGATTAGATTTACCATGCATTGTGTTTGTAAGCAGTGGGTGTGCTGGTCATACGCAGAATGCGGAACGGCAGGAAGCCGGCGGTGTATGACAGCCACGTGCGATACTGTTCTACAATAAAAGTGACTGTGTTGTCTAAGGACGCAAAGAACGTGTGGGTTGTGTGCATAACAGATCTGTGAATCGTAAAGTGTTTGTACGAGCCATTATAAATATTTCACCCTGGACAAATCCCAAGATGTCGGACATGTGGCATCAATTCGGCACTTGGCAATGATGATCCCTACATATGTCACATGACTACATTGCTGGACACTTGTAAATAAAAGTGTTGAGCAAAAGATGATCCCTAAATATGTCACATGACTACATTGCTGGACACTTGTAAATAAAAGTGTTGAGCAAAAGATGATCCCTGAATGTGTCACTTAACTACATTGCTGGACAGATGTCTCTGCTGTAACATGTCATATATGAAAAAGATGTGACATTACTGTGTACAGACACATGCAGACAACAGTCAGACACCTACATTTAACATTACTGTGTACACAACTATCCTACAACAGTCAGACACCTACATCTGACATTAATGTGTACAGACACATGCCGACAACAGTCAGACACCTACATGTGACATTAATGTGTACACAATTGTCCTACAACAGCCAGACACCTACATATTATACATAACATCTGTGTGCACAAACAGCATGTGTGTTAACCTACAAGTTGACAAATAGGAAAGACTGATGGCTCTATTGTCAGTAATTGGTGCTTGACAGAGTCAATACCTGGATCTCTATGAGAGGGCTCAGAAGAACTGCTACCTCCTGTGCATCCCCCAGCATGGCTCCTTCAACCCACAAGGCATCAGCACAGATTTTGTGGGTGAGTCCCAGCTCACATTTCTGGATATGCATTTTATGGATAAGTCCCAGCTCACATTTCAGGAGATGCATTGTATGGATAAGTCCCAGCTCACATTTCTGGACATGCATTTTCAGTGGCAGTGCTGGAGGTGCATGTCATTTCTAGATGGACAGTTACAGGTTTTAACAACAATGTTCTTTGTTTCTAGTTGGTGTTTGGGTTGCTGTTTCTGTCTACAACTTTGTATTCTGGTTTTCCGTTGTCTTTTGTTTGTTGAAAACAAGTGATTGGTTGAAACGTTTGTTGTATGTTGAGGATAGAATATCTTTAAGTATACAACAAAGATTGGTTGAATTGTTTGTTGTATGTTGAGGATAGAATATCTTTAAGTATACGACAAAGATTTGTTGAAATGTTTGTTGCATGTTGAGGATAGAATATCTTTAAATATACAACAAAGATTGGTTGAAATGTTTGTTTGTCGAGGATAAAATATCTGTAAGTATACAACAAAGATTGGTTGAAACATTTGTTGTATGTTGAGGATAGAATATCTCTAAGTATAGAACAAAGAAGGGTTTGAAACACCAGAGGATTGACTTCATTGCACTGGGTTTGATCCCATAAGGCACAGTCTCTGTCCGCAAGGTGGCCCTCCGAAGGTGTCGCACAAAGCTCATGCCTTTAGCAGTCTCAGATAAAATTGCACTCGTGAACGGAACCATGTAGCCTGGAATCGAACCAACACCTTCCGAGTGCAAGGCAGGCGGTGTAACCACTCCCTAAGTATACCACAAAATGGGATGAATAGTGAGGAGGATGAGCAAACAAACAAATCAACTTTATTGTCTAAGGCTCACACCAGTTGGGCACGGCCTGTCTTACATTCAGCCCTTCCAATCACTCTTCTTTCACACACCAATTATCTATCATGAATGTTACATTTACATTGGAAAAAAAGGAAAAAAGCATTGTAAAATGAATGCTGTAAACATACATCAAACATAAACAGTTCGTATATCAACATTATGAGACCAACAAATGAACAGGGGACACCTGGGATATGAGAGCGAGAGAGAGAGAGAGAGAGAGAGAGAGAGAGAGAGAGAGAGAGATGAGGAAATAAAGATGAAGATGATAAGATTAGAACAAACATGTCACTTTGATTATAATACAAAAGCATCATCATCATCACGTGCCATGTCAGCTAACCTAGGTCTTCCTATCTCCCCACAGATCTCAGTCTTTGGTGTTCTGGATCAACTCTGCTGATGATATTCCTCCACGCCCCCGTCTCCATCCATCTAGCATCATTTCTCTTGGTCAACCTCTGCCTCTCTTCTCTTTGATCTTTCCAGTCCTCATAATGTTCTTCAATGTCTCATATGATTTTGCCATCAGTAGCTGGATGACGGTCTGGTGTCACCTGTGGCTCATGACTGTCCTTACCGGACGAGGATGTTCTAAGACAGCCATTAACGTCATTCACTGCCTCTGATATGTGAATATTAATTAAATCTTTGGAAGATAATGTGGTGGTTTCCCCTTGCCTTCCACACCCACTTGGGGATCTTTTACCTGTGGCTTTGAGAGCCATTTATGACTGTCAGGATACTTGGTTCCCAGGGCTGCGTTTGCTACACTGTGGCGTGTTTCCCAAACTCTATCATTGGGAGGTGCAGTTGGGATTTTCCCTTCCTAAAGTTATGGTCTATGATAGTAAAAACTCTCCAGTACTTTTATAGATAATTAATTCATTCATTCAATAGCATGTCCTTTGCAGAACCTCGCTCCTATAACAACCTTCCTGGGCATATACCCCTCCATTATTGTTCTCTCCAAACTTTCATGATACTTCAAGTGACCAAAATATTTCAATTTTCTTTGTTTTATCATCTTTAGTAGCCAACCTTCTTCAATATTCAGCTCTTGTCATATCGATGCATTTGTTCTTTTCTGTATCCAAGATATTCTTAGAATCCATCTATAACATTTATATTCAAAGGCATTTATGCGCTGTTCAGCTAGTTTAGTAAGCGTCCAGGTCTCACAGGCGTATGTTGCAATGGGAAAGATGCATGCTCTTAAAAATCTAATTTGTTTTAGATTTTTTTTAGTGATAATACAGTTTGGAAATGTAAAATGTCATGTAGACAAAATGGTCAGGAATTGAAGATTGATATAAAAAGCTGAAACAAATACACAGTCACGACTCTCTCTTCGGATTGCCAGGTGAAGCTCTTCTTGCCATTTGTAGCCTTGTGCTGGAAACATCAGGCCTGGAGCCATATATTTAGGAGTGTCGGACTCTTGTCGCTGTTTAATAATTCATATTTAAGGAATGCCAGCATGCCCTGCAGTGTGGAATGTCAGCTGTTGTTCCTGTTACATAATTGAGTATAAAACATGTTCTAGTAGTGTCAGGCCAGCTCTTGGACATTTGTGGTAGTCTGGAGGGATTAAATATAGCACCAAACTTCCAATGTTGAACTCTGATGTTCAATCTGTACTGCTGTATGGATCAGACACATGAAGCATTAGAGAATGACTACAGTGATTGTTAATACTGTAGTACTTCACATGGTACGGAACATGGTAGTCAAATACTTGATGGTTCCATTGCCCTGCTACTGAGTTGAGTGCATGTAGCGACACTGTGAGTTGTGAATTTCATGTAGAGTGCTTTTACATCTGTTCATGATTGTTTGTAGCGTGAACTGCATGTTCAGAAAAAAATGGCTGAACTATCTGGGTTCCCTTATGCAGTAATATGTGGTTGCTGGTTTTCTAATGACTGCCGCTTCCATTGACGATGAACTGTATTTTTCGTGGCGGACTTTTGGGTTGGCATTCTGGCAGTGATATTATGCATAGTATACTTGTGCAAGTTGTTGGTTTGTCGAGACTCCTTTGTCAGGTGTTTGTGACAGTGACAATTTGTATTTGTCAAGTGTTTATGACAGTTTGTATTTGTCAGATGTTTGTTGAAAGTGACAGTTTGCTTTTGTCAGGTGGTTGTTGAAAGTGACAGTTTGTATTTGTCAGGTGGTTGTTGAAAGTGACAGTATGCTTTTGTCAGGTGGTTGTTGGAAGTGACAGTTTGCATTTGTCAGGTGTTTGTTGAAAGTGACAGTTTGTATTTGTTTGATGTTTGTTGAAAGTGACAGTTTGTATTTGTCAAGTGTTTATGACAGTTTGTATTTGTCAGATGTTTGTTGAAAGTGACAGTTTGCTTTTGTCAGGTGGTTGTTGAAAGTGACAGTTTGTATTTGTCAGGTGTTTGTTGAAAGTGACAGTATGCTTTTGTCAGGTGGTTGTTGGAAGTGACAGTTTGCATTTGTCAGGTGTTTGTTGAAAGTGACAGTTTGTATTTGTTTGATGTTTGTTGAAAGTGACAGTTTGTATTTGTCAGGTGTTTGTTGAAAGTGACAGTTTGTATTTGTCAAGTGGTTGTTGAAAATGACAGTGTGCATTTGTTTCTTTCCTCCAGAAACACACATACTTCGGTCATCTCCGTATTTCAAAGGGTAAGTGGCCATCTATATGTGTTGTATTGTCTCTAGCTTTATTGTTGACAGAACAGACATCTTCCCAACATAGACTGTGGTATTCATTGTTGAGTGCTTGCCTGCAGGCTATAAGTCCAGGGTTCAGTTCACATCAAGGCAGGCATTTTACAGTAAACATTTCAAACTAATGCTGAAGAAGAAGAATAGGAAATTTAAAAACAAAAACAGAAGCAAAAGCTGCAATGCAAGAGGAAATAAACAAATAGCCCTATTAAAATGACTGTATATGTTATATCTAGTCATACTTATTATTTTCTGGTTCCATGACGAAGGAGTTACGGATGCAGTTTGTAATCTCGCATACCCACATTCAAAACACAGCTGTGGGCGATTTGGCAGCAGACTGCCTTGTATTGGTTTTTTTACGAAATGGTATGGGTGTCGGTTGTTTAGAAAGCAATGGCAAACTACTGAATGTAAACTTACCCAGAGATTACAACAGCAAAAAAAAAAATGCTGGTGTTGACTGCAACGTCCTGTAAAGGATATGTAACTAACTTTAACTTTTATGCTTATTTAACGTAACAATGTTAACTATTGTAATATGTATTGTATCTAGTTATACATGATTTTTTAAAAAAAAGTTATTGCACATCCTTTACAGGATGTAGCAGCCAACCCCAGAATTTTTTGGCTGTTTGTAATTCCTGGGCAAGTTTACATTCAGTAGTTTGCCATTGCTTTCTGAATGACCGGCATCCACACCATTTCATAAAAAACCAACACAGCTGTGTTTCGAACGTGGGTATGCGGGATTATGAACTGGGTCCTTAACCCCTTCGCCATGGAGCCAGCTTACTTGATGTAACAAAGTCAAATATTGTTGTATGTATTGTATCTGGTTATACTTGCTTGACCTAACAGTGTCAAATATTGTTGTATGTATTGTATCTGGTTATACTTAATGTGTTAGAGTTCTCTATTGTTGTATGTGTTGTATCTAGTTATACTTACTTGATGTAACAAAGTGAAATATTGTTGTATGTATTGTACCTAGTTATACTTAATGTGTTAGAGTTCTCTATTGTTGTATGTGTTGTATCTAGTTATACTTACTTGATGTAACAAAGGGAAATATTGTTGTATGTATTGTACCTAGTTATACTTAATGTGTTAGAGTTCTCTATTGTTGTATGTGTTGTATCTAGTTATACTTACTTGATGTAACAAAGTGAAATATTGTTGTATGTATTGTATCTAGTTATACTGATTTATTAGAGTTATCTATTGTTTTATGTATTGTATCTAGTTATACTTACTTGATGTTACAGAGTTATCTATTGTTGCAAGTATTATAACTAGTTATATTTACTTGATGTAACAAAGTCACATTTGTATTGTATCAATTATACTTAGCGTAACAAAGTCAAATATTGTTGTGTGTTGCAGCCAGTTCATGACAACGCATTCCTCCAACATGAAGACTGTCATAATGTCAGAGGATGACCAGACCTTCACCACCTTACAGGGTCAGTTGTACTGCTGTGTTTGGTGATCAATCTCAGTGTGTCCTCTCAGAGTGAACCAAGGTCCTGTCCTTACATTGCTTGTATGGCTGTAACAACGTACTCATTAGTGTACCACCTTAGCAAAACAATAGTCTAGGGTTCCATTCCCAGTGTTTGAGTCTGGTATTCCTTTCACAGAGCTTGTGTTTACTGGCCTCCACACAAAAGGAGTAGAACTGATGTATATAGTGGGAATTTTCTGTCTCAGAAAGTGTTCTACATATAGAACTGCCTGATTATTGGATGCATGTTTTCCATAGGACATATGTGAATTTATACTCAGACATTGTGTTTATTGACCTCCTCACATTTGAAGGTAAATTATACACAGACATTGTGTTAAATGATCTCCTCACAATTGAAGGTAAATTATACACAGACATTGTGTTTACTAATCTCCTCACAATTGAAGATAAATTGTACACATTGTGTTTACTAATCTCCTCACAATTGAAGGTAAAGTATACACAGACATTGTGTTTACTGATCTCCTCACAATTGATGATAAATTGTACACAAACATTGTGTTTACTGATCTCCTGACAGTTGAAGGTAAATTGTACACATTGTGTTTACTAATCTCACAATTGAAGATAAATTGTACACATTGTGTTTACTGATCTCCTCACAATTGAAGGTAAAGTATACACAGACATTGTGTTTACTGATCTCCTCACAGTTGAAGGTAAATTTTACACATTGTGTTTACTAATCTCCTCACAATTGAAGATAAATTGTACACATTGTGTTTACTGATCTCCTCACAATTGAAGGTAAAGTATACACAGACATTGTGTTTACTGATCTCCTTACAATTGAAGGTAAAGTATACACAGACATTGTGTTTACTGATCTCACAATTGAAGGTAAAGTATACACAGACATTGTGTTTACTAATCTCCTCACAATTGAAGATAAATTGTACACATTGTGTTTACTGATCTCCTCACAATTGATGGTAACTTGTACACAAACATTGTGTTTACTGATCTCCTCACAGTTGAAGGTAAATTATATACTTTGTGTTTACTGATCTCCTGAAAATTGAAGGTAAATTATGCACAACCATTGTTTTTACTGATCTCCTCACAATTAAAGGTAAATTATACACAGACATTGTTTTTACTGATCTCCTCACAATTAAAGGTAAATTATACACAGACATTGTGTTTACTGATCTCCTCACAGTTGAAGGTAAATTATATACTTTGTGTTTACTGATCTCCTGACAATTGAAGGTAAATTATGCACAACCATTGTTTTTACTGATCTCCACACAATTGAAGTAGATTGTACACACTGTATTTACAGATCTCCTCACAATTGAAGGTAAATTAAACACAAACATTGTGTTTACTGATCTCCTCTATTGAAGGTAAATTATACACAAACATTGTGTTTATTGATAGGGATCCCCTATTCACAAACATTTGTGAATAATATGACACATTAATCACAAAAGTTTGTGAATAAGACGAGACATTATTAACAAAAATTTGTGCAAGTTATTTTTCTTCAAACCTCACTAAGATGATATTTGCTGACAAGGACACACTCTACGCACAGTGATATTTTATTTGGCAAATAAAATTCACATTTAAACAAAGACATCTATTGGATCCATCGATTCCGACACTCGATCACTCCGCCACTGCCTGGGGGCTGCGCTCCCTGGCAGCTTCCGCAGATCCATAGAGCACACTTTATTTACAAGCTTCGAGTTTCTTAGTTATATATTTTAGTTCGTAATGATGTTTAATATTTTTTATTACAAATATTTTTTTATTAAAATGCCGGCGGGGAGTCGAACCCCAGTCTCCCACGTGACAGGCGGAAAAACTAACCACTACACTACCAAGGACACAATGGTACTTCCACAAACAAAAATGTAGTCAAATGTACGTCACATGACAATTTTTTGTGATTAATGAATCGTAATTCACAAATTTTTGTGAATAGTCACTCCGTTATTGATATCCTCACAATTGAAGGTAAATTGTACGCTTTGTGTTTACTGATCTCCACACAATTGGAGGTAAACTGTACACAATTATTGTGGTTACTGATCTCAACACATCCATCCATCCATCATGTGCCATGCTGGTAAGCGTGGGCGGTCATGTTCTGCCATCTCACTTGATCACCAGAGTCGTGGATCAGCTCTGTGTTCCTGTCTCGACCATGCCACCAGGCCAAGCCATCCAGGTATTTGCTTCTAGGTCTTCCCCTTGGTCTCCTCCCTTCGATCTTGCCAGTTGCCACCATGTTCTCCACACAATTAGAATTAAATTATACACAGACATTGTGTTTACTGATCTCCTCACAATTGCTGGTAATATAGATAATTTGTGTACTGCTCTCATATCTGCTGGTCAATCACACACAGACATTTGTTGTATTGGTCTCCAGGGTTTGACCATAAAGTGACCGTCAGGATACTGGCTGAAGAACTGGCTTACAATAAGGTAACTGTCAGGTGAAGCTTTCTGAAAATAGCCATGTTTGTTCTTGCTTGTCTGAAAGTTGACATGTTTGTTTTTACTTGTCTGAAAGTGAACATGTCTGTTCTTGCTTGTCTGAAAGTGAACAAATTTGTTCTTGCTTGTCTGAAAGTGAACATGTTTGTTCTTGCTTGTCTGAAAGTGAACATGTTTGTTCTTGATTGTCTGAAAGTTATGATCATAGATATTTAATTTTTACATATTAAATGTTATATTGGTCAAAGTTTGCATGTAGCTGTTTGCCATTTCTCTTTGGGAGAGAAGAACCTGTCACTTCTGTTGTTACTGTGATATTGTTGTATGTTGTATAAATGTTGTTACTGTGATGTGAAGAGTATTTCCTAGTGAAAGTTTCACAGTAAGAGGCAGATATTGTTGTATGTTTTATAAATGTTGTTACTGTGATGTGAAGAGTTGTGCTTAGTGGAAATTTCACAGTAAGAGGCGTATATTGTTGTATGTTGTATAAATGTTGTTACTGTGATGTGAATAGTTGTGCATAGTGGAAGTTTCACAGTAAGAGGCAGATATTGTTGTATGTTGTATAAATGTTGTTACTGTGATGTGAAGAGTTATACATAGTGGAAGAGTTGTGCATATGGTAGTTGTGATGATTCATTCACATACATTTGTTGTTTCAATGACATAAATATGTTGTTGTTTGTATATGAGATATGCACACACATACATGTGTTGTTTCACTGACATACATGTGTTGATTCACTGACATATATGTGTTGATTCACTGACATACATGTGTTGATTCACTGACATACATGTGTTGATTCACTGACATAAATGTGTTGATTCACTGACATACATGTGTTGTTTCTCTGACATACATGTGTTGATTCACTGACATACATGTGTTGATTCACTGACATCTATGTGTTGTTTCATTGACATATATGTGTTGATTCACTGACATACATGTGTTGATTCACTGACATCTATGTGTTGTTTCACTGACATACATGTGTTGATTCACTGACATACATGTGTTGATTCACTGACATACATGTGTTGATTCACTGACATACATGTGTTGATTCACTGACATACATGTGTTGTTTCATTGACATATATGTGTTGATTCACTGACATACATGTGTTGATTCACTGACATACATGTGTTGATTCACTGACATACATGTGTTGATTCACTGACATACATGTGTTGTTTCACTGACATACATGTGTTGTTTCACTGACATACATGTGTTGATTCACTGACATACATGTGTTGTTTCACTGACATACATGTGTTGATTCACTGACATACATGTGTTGTTTCACTGACATACATGTGTTGATTCACTGACATACATGTGTTGATTCACTGACATACATGTGTTGATTCACTGACATACATGTGTTGATTCACTGACATACATGTGTTGATTCACTGACATACATGTGTTGATTCACTGACATACATGTGTTGATTCACTGACATACATGTGTTGATTCACTGACATACATGTGTTGATTCACTGACATATATGTGTTGATTCACTGACATACATGTGTTGATTCACTGACATACATGTGTTGATTCACTGACATACATGTGTTGATTCACTGACATACATGTGTTGATTCACTGACATACATGTGTTGATTCACTGACATACATGTGTTGTTTCACTGACATACATGTGTTGATTCACTGACATACATGTGTTGATTCACTGAAATACATGTGTTGATTCACTGACATACATGTGTTGTTTCACTGACATACATGTGTTGTTTCACTGACATATATGTGTTGATTCACTGACATACATGTGTTGATTCACTGACATACATGTGTTGATTCACTGACATACATGTGTTGATTCACTGACATACATGTGTTGTTTCACTGACATACATGTGTTGTTTCACTGACATACATGTGTTGATTCACTGACATACATGTGTTGTTTCACTGACATACATGTGTTGTTTCACTGACATACATGTGTTGATTCACTGACATACATGTGTTGTTTCACTGACATACATGTGTTGATTCACTGACATACATGTGTTGATTCACTGACATACATGTGTTGATTCACTGACATACATGTGTTGTTTCACTGACATACATGTGTTGTTTCACTGACATACATGTGTTGATTCACTGACATACATGTGTTGTTTCACTGACATACATGTGTTGTTTCACTGACATACATGTGTTGATTCACTGACATACATGTGTTGATTCACTGACATACATGTGTTGATTCACTGACATACATGTGTTGATTCACTGACATACATGTGTTGTTTCACTGACATGCATGTGTTGTTTCACTGACATACATGTGTTGTTTCACTAACATACATGGTTGATTCACTGACATATATGTGTTGATTCACTGACATACATGTGTTGATTCACTGACATACATGTGTTGTTTCACTGACATATATGTGTTGATTCACTGACATACATGTGTTGTTTCACTGACATACATGTGTTGATTCACTGACATTCATGTGTTGTTTCACTAACATGCATGTGTTGATTCACTGACATACATGTGTTGATTCACTGACATACATGTGTTGTTTCACTGACATTCATGTGTTGATTCACTGACATACATGTGTTGATTCACTGACATACATGTGTTGATTCACTGACATACATGTGTTGATTCACTGACATACATATGTTGATTCACTGACATACATGTGTTGATTGTTTCTGTTCCATTCTTGACAGGATTATCAGCAGTACAAGATTCTCATACTAGAACAGCCTTTAGATCCCAAGTTTAAGGTCAGCCATGTCTGTGTGTGTGATTAGATTAACTGTGGTCTAGCACTGTGCTTCTGTTTGATTGGTTGATGAACTGTGGTCTGACAGTTCCCTGATGTCTGATTGGTTGATGCACTGTGGTCTGGTATTGTGCTTGTGTCTGACTTATTGATGAGCTGTGGCCTGACATTGTGCTTGTGATTTGTTGATTGGTTGATAAAATGGGATCTGACAGTACCCTGATGTCTGATTGGTTGAAGAACTGTGGTCTGGTATTGTGCTTGTGTCTGATTGGTTGATGAACTGTGGTCTGACATTGTGCTTGTGTCTGATTTATTGATGAACTGTGGTCTTACAGTACCCTGATGTCTGATTGGTTGATGCACTGTGGTCTGACATTGTGCTTGCTTATAGTTGACAGTCAATCAGGATTTCGACCAAAATATTCTTGCCACACGGCCCTAACAAACATGATAGAAAATTGGCACAAGAATATAAATAACAACAATCTATGTGGAGCTGTGTTTATCGATTTCAGGAAAGCATTTGATATGATAGACCATTCCATTTTAATTAAAAAACTAGAGACAATGAAAATTGGCCCTAATGTTGTGACGCTAATAACATCTTTTCTGTCAAACAGAAAGCAAGTAGTATCATACAATAAATCTCTGTCCCAAACCACTACCTTCAATACTGGAGTACCGCAAGGCTCTATTCTTGGCCCTCTGTTATTTGCCGTATATATTAATGATCTACCTTTGTCATATTTCGTCGTCCTGTGATCTATTTGCAGATGACTGTACAGTGTATATAAACTCTGAAAGCAGTAATTTGCTGGAGTCATCTTTGCAACAAGAATTAAATAATGTAGTTAGGTGGAGCTATGCGAACCGTATGCAAATTAACATCACTAAAACAAAATCAATGTTATTAACAACCAGACAAAGACTTCAAACTCTAAATTCACACAGATCACTTCAACTTCACATCGATAACATGCCAGTGGAAAGTGTAATTGAGCACAAAACATTAGGCCTCATCATTGATACAAACCTAACCTTTAATCCTCACGTTCAAGCGCTCACTAAACAAACAGCGAAATAAGTCTACCAACTCGCCAAAATTAAAAATTTCCTTGATGACGACACAAGGAAAATATTCTATACGTCTCACATACAGACACATTTTGACTACTGCTCTACAATCTGGGACAGTTGTTCCAATTCAAGCAACAAGCGACTTTACTCGCTCCAGAAACGGGCCATGAGTTTAATTTATAGCAAACATTCAACTGGCAATCTTAGCCTGCATAAACGCCTTCAGTTACTACCACTCCGCATACGTTTGCTTTTCAATAAGGCCAAACTAATTCACAAAATCCTACATCGGAATGCCCCACATTACCTTTGGCCATTGTTTGAATATAATGCTAGACACAGTAAACGATTAAATATATTACACATTCCAAAGCCTAGGATAGACTTATACAAAACAAGTTTAAAGTACTCTGCAGCTCAGCTGTGGAACAATCTTCCACATGAAATAAAATACATCACCAATCCGTATACATATAATCGCAAATTATTTGAACACTATCTCAGTACGGATTACCTTCCCCCTTAATAATAGAAATAATAATAATAATAAAACCCTAGTATAACAGCCAGTCCCCTTTTGGTAGGCCAGTATATTCCACATAGCTAATAACAAGTGCCACACCAGTTATTACTATTACTGAGTCGTGTAGTATTGATTTTTCATTTTCCACATGCCTTTATAATTCATATCTTTTATATTGTTGCTGTTTTCAGTTAGCCTTGAATGATGTGTGAATGAAATAATGTATGAAAGAAAGTGATAAAAGGGCAGAATGTTAGACGGGCCTGCGTGCCCAATTCTTAACCCTTTCAAAATAAAGTTTTGTTGTTGTTGTTGATTGGTTGATAAACTGGGATCTGACAGTGCCCTGATGTCTGATTGGTTGATGAACTGTGGTCTGACATTATGTTTGTGCCTGATTGGTTGATGAACTGTGGTCTGACAGTGCCCTGATGTCTGATTGGTTGATGAACTGTGGTCTGATAATGTGCTTGTGTCTGATTGGTTGATGAACTGTGGTCTGACATTGTGCTTGTGTCTGATTTATTGATTAATTGTGGTCTTACAGTGCCCTGATGTGTGATTAGTTGATGCACTGTGGTCTGACATTGTGCTTGTGTCTGACTTATTGATGAGCTGTGGCCTGACATTGTGCTTGTGATTTGTTGATTGGTTGATAAACTGGGATCTGACAGTGCCCTAATGTCTGATTGGTTGAAGAACTGTGGTCTGACATTGTGTTTGTGTCTGATTGGTTGATGAACTGTGGTCTGACAGTGCCCTGATGTCTGATTGGTTGATGAACTGTAGTCTGACATTGAGCTTGTGTCTGATTGGTTGATGAACTGTGGTCTGACATTGTGCTTGTGTCTGACTTCTTGATGAGCTGTGGCCTGACATTGTGCTTGTATCTGATTGGTTGATGAACTGTGGTCTGACATTGTGCTTGTTTCTGATTTATTGATGAGCTGTGGTCTCACACTGGGAGGAGAAGAGAATCTGTCGTCCATAGAAAACACTGAAAGAGGCTATTATGATTATTAGATAAGAGTCATTTGCTTGTTTCTGTGACATGGGGATCATTTGTTTGTTTCTGTGACATGGGGATCATCTGTTTGTTAATGTGAGTTGGGAATTATTTGTCTGTGGATGTGAGATGGAAGTCATTTGTTTGCTAATGTGAGAAGGGAATCATTTGTTATATGAGCTTGTCATAAAAGACTGAGAAATCTGCCTTTCATGACTATTCGGGTGGCTTTGACCAGGCACATAACTCTGGGTTTGGAGAAGGGTTGAAGAATGCAGGTGTTTATCTCACTTCATAATGCTGTTGTCAGTTCATCTGTCCTGTTCTTACAGCAGTAAAGAATGTCTACAGAAATGAATTCATTATTGTTTCCTACATTTTAACAAGGACAGATTTTTATATAGGCCAGGTAACAGGTTATTGTACGTTAATTTATAAATTCTTAAGTATGGATTGGCACTCATGGGAGTAGAATAAAGAAGTGGGGATAAGAGGACACACTAGACAACATAAAAATTGAAAGCTTTAGTTAGCATACCGGAATTCAAATCTAGTTAGTTAATTAGTTGACAGATCATCTTCATTGCACATCGAACCATTCAGCCCATAAGTGCTTGGATCTCTTCCTCAGTAAGTCCCGCAGCGTGTAGCGACTAACGACACCAGTTCTGTGTTGGTTTAATAATCTTCTTTGGCTTCCTGCATAGTGTTCTTGTTTGGTCACGCCTGTTTTTATTTGCTGTTCTCACATCCTGACCATGGTTGTAGATTCACAGTCATCAGTTGGTTCTTGCGAACGACTTACTTCTCGTAAAGCATTCAGAATGTCAGCCTGGTCCATGGTACGACCACCTCCCACAGTAGCCTTACTTGCGAGCTTGTCAAATCTGTCGCCCCCAAATGAGGACAGCGCTACACTGCAGGAACAAATGTACTTCGATGCATGGCCACCTAAAAAACCCCTGAAACTGTGTCATCATTAGGCAGGTTGTGGGTTCAGATGGATGATAGACTTGGCTAATGATGACACCTGTTTCAAGGAAGAAGTTGTCTGTTAGATCAGGTGATCAGTTGTATGCTAGATATGGAGAGAGGTTGTTGTATGTTGCAAGTGTTTATGTGATGAAAGTTAGTTGCATATCATTTACAGGATATCACATTCAACCGCAGCATTTTTGTACTGTGATTTCTTGGAAAGTTTATGGTCATAGTTTGCCATTGCTTTCTGAGCGATTGGCTCTCATACCATTTTTATAAAAACCAATGCATGGCAGTCTGCTGCCAAAACACTGTGTTTTGACCGCAATATGTGTCCATAACCCCTTCGCCACAGAGCCACCTTATTTGATGAAACCACACTGCACTTACAACGTTGAGTTATCTCTGCAGTCACACACTCCCATGATCACAGGTAGTCATGCCATGCAAGTCATGGTTTGACGTTATCTGTTTCAGTTGAAAGTGCCCATGTTAAAAGATCAGACAAATAGGAAGCGACACACCCACAAGATTTCTGTCAGGGAGTAAGTTTTATCTGTTGTCATAGTGATCTCAGACTGTTTTATCTGTTGTCATTGTGATCTCAGACTGTTTTATCTGTTGTCATTGTGATCTCTGACTGTTTTATCTGTTGTCATTGTGATCTCTGACTGTTTTATCTGTTGTCATTGTGATCTCTGACTGTTTTATCTGTTGTCATTGTGATCTCTGACTGTTTTATCTGTTGTCGTAGTGATCTCTGACTGCTTTATCTGTTGTCGTAGTGATCTCTGACTGTTTTATCTATTGTCATTGTGATCTCTGACTGTTTTATCTGTTTTCATTGTGATCTCTGACTGTTTTATCTGTTGTCATTGTGATCTCTGACTGTTTTATCTGTTGTCATTGTGATCTCTGACTGTTTTATCTGTTGTCGTAGTGATCTCTGACTGTTTTATCTGTTGTCATTGTGACATCTAACTATTATTAGTGATCTCTGACTGTTTTATCTGTTGTCATTGTGATCTCTGACTGTTTTATCTGTTGTCATTGTGATCTCTGACTGTTTTATCTGTTGTCATTGTGATCTCTGACTGTTTTATCTGTTGTCGTAGTGATCTCTGACTGCTTTATCTGTTGTCGTAGTGATCTCTGACTGTTTTATCTATTGTCATTGTGATCTCTGACTGTTTTATCTGTTTTCATTGTGATCTCTGACTGTTTTATCTGTTGTCATTGTGATCTCTGACTGTTTTATCTGTTGTCGTAGTGATCTGTGACTGTTTTATCTGTTTTCATAGTGATCTCTGACTGTTTTATCTGTTGTCATAGTGATCTCTGACTGTTTTATCTGTTGTCATAGTGATCTCTGACTGTTTTATCTGTTGTCATTGTGATCTCTGACTGTTTTATCTGTTGTCATTGTGATCTCTGACTGTTTTATCTGTTGTCATTGTTATCTCTGACTGTTTTATCTGTTGTCATTGTGACATCTAACTATTATTAGTGATCTCTGATGGTTTTATCTGTTGTCATAGTGACATCTGTTTTATCTGTTGTCATAGTGACATCTGTTTTATCTGTTGTCATAGTGACATCTGTTTTATCTGTTGTCATAGTGACATCTGTTTTATCTGTTGCTATCGTGATCTCTTATTGATCTGTTGTCATAGTGACATCTGTTTTATCTGTTTTCATAGTGATCTCTGACTGTTTAATCTGTTGTCATAGTGACATCTGTTTTATCTGTTGCCATCATGATCTCTTACTGATCTGTTGTCATAGTGACATCTGTTTTATCTGTTTTCATAGTGATCTCTGACTGTTTTATCTGTTGTAATTGTGACATCTAACTGTTTTATCTGTTGCCAAAGTGATCTCTGCCTGTTTATCTGTTGTCGTAGTGATCTCTGACTGTTTTATCTGTTGTCGTTGTGACTTCTAACTATTTTATTAGTGATCTCTGACTGTTTTATCTGTTGTCATAGTGACATCTGTTTTATCTGTTTTCATAGTGATCTCTGACTGTCTTATCTGTTATCATTGTGACATCTAACTGGTTTATTAATGATCTCTGACTGTTTTATCTGTTATCATAGTGATCTCTGACTGTTTTATCTGTTGTCATAGTGATCTGTGACTGTTTTATCTGTTGTCATTGTGATCTCTGACTGTTTTATCTGTTGCCATAGTGATCTCTGACTGTTTATCTGTTGTCATAGTGATCTCTGACTGTTTTATCTGTTGTTGTTGTGACATCTAACTGTTTTATTAGTGATCTCAGACTGTTTTATCTGTTGTTATAATGACATCTGTTTTATCTGTTGCCATCATGATTTCTGACTATTTTATCTGTTGTCATAGTGACATCTGTTTTATCTATTGTCATAGTGATCTCTGACTGTTCTATCTGTTATCATAGTTATCTCTGACTGTTTTATCTGTTGTCATAGTGATTTCTGACTGTTTTATCTGTTGTCATTGTGATCTTTGATAGCATTATCTATTGACAAACATATATATGCCAGTATTACTTGTCAAATTGATCTATTACAGTATTATCTGTTGTTATCTGTAAGTCTCTGTGGCGAAGTGGTCAAGCCGTTTGACTCGTGTTCTGAAGGTTGTTGGTTTGATTCCGGGCCACACCCTTCTGTTTACAAGTTAAATGTTTCGGAGACTCCTGTGGGTCGTCGCTAAAAGCTACGGAGTTCGTGCATAAGGGATAAAGCCCGTTGCAATGAAGTCGACCCTGTCGACTTTTAAGTGACTTTTTTGTTTTATCTGTTGACAGTGTGATCTCTAACATTATTATCATGCTGATCTCTGACTTTTGTCTATGTGCAAGCATATCTATGCCTGTTTTATCTATTGACAAACTGATCGTTGACAGTATTGCCTGTTCTGTTGATTAACAGATCTCTGACAGTATTATCTATTGACTAAGAGATCTCTGACAGTATTTTCTGTTAACAGATCTGTGACAGTATTATATGTTGACACATGGATCTCAAGACAGTATTAACTGCTGACTAATAGATCTCTGACAGTATTATCTGTTGACTAACAGTTCTCTGCCAGTATTATCTTTTGACTAACAGATCACAGATAGTTTTATCTGTTGACTAACTGGACATATACCTTCTGAATTATGTAATTCTGAATTTATTGCAATCCCAAAGAAATCTGGAGTCTTGGAATGTGATCAACATAGAACAATTAGTATAATGAGTCACATCACAAAGATTTTGCTTCAAATTATCATGCAAAGAGTGAGGAAGAAAATACAACCTGAAATAGAGGAAGAACAATGTGGGTTTTTTAGAAGGAAAGAGTACAGTAAATGTTGTGTTTTTGCTGTGTTCAGTTATTGAACGTTCTATAGAAGTAAACAAAGATATACATCTTTGCTTTATTGACTACACAAAGGCTTTCGATAGAGTAAGACATGTCAACATGATAGATATGCTTGTAGATTTACAAATTGATGGGAAAGACATTAGACTTATAAAAAACATATATTGGAAACAACAAGCTGCCATAAGGATTGATAATTGATAATGAAGCCTATTAAGAGAGGTGTTAGACAGGGATGTGTAATGTCTCCAGATCTTTTTTCCCTATACAGTGAGAATATTTTCAGAAATGTTAGTTAGTTAGTTAGTTAGTTAGTCGACAGATCATCCTCATTGCACATCGAACCATTCAGTCCATAAGTGCTCGGATCCCCTCCTCAGCAAATCCCGCAACGTGTAGCGGCTAACGACGCCAGTTCTGTGTTGGTTTATCAATCTTCTTTGGCTTCCTGCATAGTGTTCTTGTTTGGCCACCCCTCTTTTAATTTGCTGCTCTCGCAGTCTGGCCATTGTTGTAGATTCACAGTCATCACTTGGTTCTCGCAAAAGTCTTACTTCTCGTAGAGCATTCAGAATGTCGGCCTGGTCCATGGCGCGTCCGCCCCCCCAGTAGCCTCACCTGCGAGCTTGTCAGCCCGCTCATTTCCTTGTACTCCCGCATGCCCTGGCACGAAGATGAAACTAATCTTTGCCAGTCGAGACCGCTCCAGAGGCAGCAACCATTCTCTTCGGATCGACCCCTCCTCTATCCTCTTGATCATGTTCATTGAGTCGCTAAGGAAACAAGCCCTAGTGAATGTCTGTGTCTCGAGCCATGTTATTGCTTTACTTACTGCCATGACTTCCATGGTCAGGCTACTTGTGGTTTCAGTGAAAGCACCAGAGTCCTCCTTCACAATTCTCCCTCCGGCCCGAGCTGTAAAGGCCCATGAGCTTCTCACATGTCAGACGACCGACCCATCTGTGTAGATGACCGCGTCACCGTCTAGCGAATTCTCGAAAATCAACGCTTGTACTTCAGCCTCAACAGCAGCCGGATTTTCTTGTCTGCATTTTCTATCTAGTTGGATGCAAACTGAAAAGGATGTGCAGAAGTCTGTTGGCACTTGCACCCACTCCTCGCCAGGTTCTAAGTCCTCAAGTGAACACACCTGTTGAAGAATGTCTTCGGCTTGACCCATCCACGACCGTCCTCTTTTTAACCTGCTGCCCTTCACCTTCCTAATTTCACTATGCAGTGGATGTTGTGTGTTTGCGTTAATTCTGAGGTAGGCGCGTGCCTGCAACCTTGTATTCTCTCTTCAATGGTTGGAAAATCAAGAAGGTAGCGCATCGCCCTGCATGCTGTATCTCTTGTACATCCAAGAATAATGCGCATAGCTTCATTCTGTATCCTTTCCATCCTTTCTATCTGCTTATGGCTGAGAGTCAGGATTGCCATTGCATACTCCAAAACAGACATGACCAGCCCCTCATACAGAAGACATAGATGGCGCTGCTCACAGTTTGCTGCCGCCATCACCCGCATCGCTGCCAAACCCCGCTTGGCCTTTGTTCTCACCTGGTCTATGTGCACATTATAAGCAAGGCTTCGATCAAACCGTATCCCCAGGTAATTCATTGCTTGCATTCTTTCCACCGTCTCTGAACACAGCATTACAGTTGGTGTTGGAGTGTTGATAATATGATTATTCAACAAGAACCAAGTCACTGTTGCCTTTGTTGGGTTGACCATTGCCCCAGCTTCATCACACCAAGTACTTATGCGATTGAGTTCGGTTTGTAGTTCCACAGCAACCTCCTCTCTATCCTTACCCTGACGATACACTAAAACATCATCGGCATATGACAATGTCCTGCCAGGTCCAGTGATCTGCTCACTGGTGATTCTCACAGTGTAGGCGTTGAACAGTACCGGAGATAATGGTGATCCCTGTGGTAGGCCAGGATATATTGTTGTTGGTTCCGAAGTCCAACTGCCACATCTAAAAACTACTTTCCTTTGGAAGAGGGCTGCAGCGATCCAACTAAGGAGGAATGGACTTACGTTTAGTTCGAGAAGCTGAAACATTAAAAAATCCAGTGGTACTCTGTTGTATGCGTCCTCAAGATCAATCGCTACAGCAACGGTTTCAGTGCCTGAGTGGAAACCTTCATAGACATCCTGGGCAAAGACTGCTGCATTGGTCCAGGTTTCTCTTTTTGAACGGTACCCACCCAGGGTAGGTGGGAAAACACCTTGCCTCTCTAGTTGGCTTGATATTTTCCTGGCAATTACCTTCTCCAGCAGCTTGCCTATTGTATTCTGCATGGTTATAATTCAATATCCCTGAATTTTTTTGTGGTCTTTGTCAGGCTTCGGCAAGGGAATCAGATAGCTGTGTAACCATTCCTCCTTGATGCTAGCACTCCCTATACTGTTGTTGTACATGTCTGCTAGTTTCTCTAGCTCATTGTCGGTACACCTATTTATGTCGTCGTATCTTATGCCATCAGGACCTGGAGCACTGTTTTTTGATCGTCGAAGCACAGCCTTGATTTCTTTCACTGTCACTGTGTCTTCATCCGAAGTGTTCTGGGCCTTGCATCTGTCTGAGGTGACCTCCTTGGCCAGATTTCACCTCCCATGTCTGTCTGGTTGCTCTGCTCAAGGTAGCGTTCAAAGAGGGCTTTGCCCTTGTCCTCGTCAGTCCTCTGCCAGATGAGGTCAGCACCTTGGAAGTCAGAAATGCTCTTATTCTTGACTACACCACTCATGCTTTTATGTAGTCGCCAGAACAATTTCAGTGACTTGTCTGTGCTTACTCTTTGACACACCTCTGCCCATTTTTCGCTTTTAACAACCTTGACCAGTTTTTTGAAATAGCTTACTTTTGTGTGCATCTCTCTTTCTAAGTGCAAGCAGGGACTAGGATGACCAGCTCTGTTCTTCTTGGCATTTTGCCATCTCCTTACAGCACTACGCTTATCCACCCAAGCCTTCTCCACCTCGAAACTCCACCACGGTGGCTGCTCACAGCTTTTTTTCCTGCCCTGAAACGTTCTGCGCTTGTCACGTCTTATTTTACTCACCACATCTTGCCCTGTACTGTCATGCTGGAACGTCTTTACCTTTAGCTTGTGCTGCCTGGTTCTGCATTTCTCCACCAGTATGCTGCCATGGTGTCCTAGGACACCCCATCTACACACTGTAGTGAGTGAAGGTGAAACTAGCGCCAGATCAATAGCACTGTCCTCATCGCCCGGACGGCATGCTGTCCTGGTGACACAGCCACTGTTGATACAAACCAGGTCGATGGTTTCCAGTGCAGTCTCGAGCTCCTCCCCCTGTGTATTGGAGGAAGTGTTTCCCCATGATCTGCCTTTAGCATTGAAGTCACCACAGAAAATAACATTTCTCTCGTGGCCTAATATGCCACTTAAGCACTGCCACTTCTGGGCGTCCACACTGGCATTGCGGGCATAAACATTAACCAACACGAATGGTATACAGGAATGAACTCTCAACGCCTGTATTTGTATATCGTCACTGTCCCAACTGGACATGTCTAGCTCTGACGCCACCATGCTGTCGCGAACGAGAATCGCCATTCCCAGATGTCGTCTGTTGTAGAAACATTTGAAGCCGGCAATTTGGAGTAGCTGATCGCCCAGTCTCGTCTCCTGGAGTGCTACAATGTCGTTCCTGTAAACTAGGGTTTCTAAAATAGAGCCCCATTGTTTTACACTGGCACAGTTCCAATATAGAATACGGATATTCCTGAGTCCTAGACGGTGACACTTGAGTCTAAAACACCTCAAACCACCACGCTTACCTTGCTTCTTTCTCCCTGCGCGGCTACCACGCTGCTTCGGTATGTTGACTGCTGACCGCTCGAAGAACACACGTTGTTCCGCCATGTTGAAAAAACGTAAACACAGGCTGAGAAAACCACACACGCTGCTGAAAATTCACTCAAGGATGGCTTCGCTCGATGCACGAACTCCGTAGCACCCGCGCAGATCTTGAGTAGAAACTCCTGGTTTTACATCCTGGCACACCAATTACATGCAAGAGATGAATAAATCCATCCCCTACGCGAAAAAGTTAACGAACACAAAACAACACGACCGTCCGTCGCCATCTTAAAACCGGAAGTCCTTTCATTAACCCTTTACAAGGCGTAGCGTCCGTTACCGGCCGGTCTCTAAATACGAGCGTAGCGTCCGATTCCACCCGATACTATTATGCATTGTAAAAACACGATCTCTCGGCTTTCCGACACTTCCGTCGGCTACTTTCACTTTCGCCCATAGCTTGACAACGTGGCCGCCATTTTTAAACGCGCTACAATGACTTTGAACAGACTTTTACGGACTTGTTTTGATAGTTTTTGGGAGTTCTACGCTGTTTTTCAAAATGGATTTCGGCGATTCTTCAAGTGATAGCCGAGATTTCGCTCTGTTCAATTTAAATGACATTAAAGGGCACGAAGTTGATTATTAATCGGAGCTAGATATCAGTGCAAAGCGTTACTTTGCATTAGCAGTCGTGAGTCGGACTTTAAAGAAAGTGATTATGATTCTGAAAATGTGTTTGTAAATTGCCGTATAGATGACGGAAAATCACAAACAACATGCCGTATTTCGTAAATATTTGTGTTCATATATGGATTACCGGCAACAATCACGTGAGTAACATATTCTGCATGCTTTTCCCTTCATTGTGTTGTTTATTTAACCAAAATCGGTTGACTAACACCTTATTTGTGATGTTTTTACTAACGCGACCCGAAATGTTTACAGAACCTGAAAAAATCTTGCCCGTTCAGGGCTACAAAACGGACAAGCATCTGCCCTGTAAAGGGTTAATGTAGAAGATATAAATGGAATCAGCATTGGAAGACGAAACATCAGTAACATTAGATATGCAGATGATACAGTATTGATTGCAGACAATGAGCAGGATCTGCAACAATTAGTAGATGCGGTTGTTGCACACATTGAACAACTGGGATTAGAATTAAATTGTAAAAAGACACAGATTATGGTCGACACTAGGAAGAACGAAATACCACAATGTAATATACAAGTAAATGGGAATATTCTTCAACAAGTGAATCAGTACAATTATCTCGGAACAGTCATAACATCTGATGGGAGATGCCTTGTAGAGATTAGAGCAAGAATCGCCATGGCGAAATTAGCCTTTAGCAAGATGAAAAACATTCTGACCAATAAAAATATGTCAATTGAAACGAGAAAAAGAGTGTTGAGGGGATACATAGAGCCTGTTCTTTTGTATGGATGTGAAACTTGGACAATGAGCTGTCAAGCTAAAAAAAACATCTGATGGCTGCAGAAATGTGGTTTCTGAGGAAAATGCAAAGAATACAATGGACAGACAGAAAAACCAATGACCAAGTACTACAGGAGACAAATGAAAATCGTAAATTGATTAGAGAAATTAGACGTAGACAGTCAAACTTTTTTGGACATGTTATGAGAAGAAATGGATTGGAGAACTTAGTGACAACTGGCAAGATCGAAGGGAAGAGATCAAGGGGAAGACAGAGAAGTAAATACCTGGATGGCTTGGCTACTTGGCATGGTCGAGACAGGAATGCTGAGCTGATCCATGACTCTGGTGATCAAGTGAAATGGTGAGTTATGACCGCCCACGCTTTCTGGCATGGCACATGATTGATTCTTCTTCTTTTCGTTCATCCGGAGTGTTTTTTCAGATGTGATTGCGGTGTGTCTGTTATGCGCCCTTGGGCCGAAACCCGTAGGCCAACTGTCAGAGTCTAGAGTAGTGCAGTGATGCAGTGACATCGTTACGCCCGCCAGGCGACTTAGTCCCCAGCAGGGATGCCGTAACTTCGTTACGCCGCCAGGCGAGTAGTAGTTACCTGCCTGCGAGGTTGCTGGCTGACGAGACGGCCAGCGGTCAGGCAAGGACGACGCAAGACGCACGCATGCCTCGTGAAGCCACTTCAGGTGGGGAGGCAAGTTGCGAGCTATAGGCAGACAGCTCTGGGACGTTGACTCGACTGGACGCATGATGAGAGAAAGGCGTTGTGTGGTTTCTGTGCCTGAAAGTCGAGTGTCTGGACATCTTGAGAGATAGACTGTGAGCGGTATTGTGTATGTAAGTGTATTGAAGTATCAAGTATATCTTGTAGTGATCATCGTACTGTATATGATCTGTAAATAAATCCATTGAACGTTGTGTCGTTGAGTCTTAAGTCAAATCACGTTGTACTTGTACTGTCTCACATGTGTTAGGTTAACGAGCCAAGTTTAAGACCCTGACATGTGTGGACGTGGTGGCATTCGTCCGGCTTTGAGATGAACGTGTTTATATAATTAACATTTAAAACTAGAGTTTGTGAACTTAGAATTTTTGTCAAACTTTATAGTACATGTAAATGTGATCGTTGAAGGCTCATTTTGATATATTACTACATTGTTTAAACATGGAGACTAAATGTAAACGTACAGTGCATACATATTGTTTGATCTTGTAAACGTGTAAAACATCTGTGATTGTGAAACTTGTCACCGTTTTGACCTTGTCGACATTGTGATCTTGTCGCCATTGTGACCTTGTCGCCATCTTGTAAACTTGATGTCTATGTCCTTACTGAATGTCATCTTGATGTAAGTGTTGTGTCATCAATGTTGTAGAGTGTTGAGATATATGTAGATTGTCTTTGTGAATTGAGTTGTGAAACGCAAAAAGTTTTGGGAAAGAAAGTAACTTGTTGTTTGAAAAAAAAAAATTGTTGACTGACAAAATTACGACCTACAATTACACTCAACGCCATACAAACCTAATCAAAACTTAGTGACAAGCAGGCACACCACATCAAATAGACGCTAATTTATTTCCTCCAAAAACAAAGCAGGTTTTCTGTGCCATCTGAAACCCTTGCCCGTAGAGGTCATTTGTGTTTTGAAGTAGCGACCCTACAGTTCCTAATCCAAATTTCAACCGTTCTTCACCGCATCCAGGGCACTTGAGTATATTTTTCTTTTCATATACTTTAGGATGCAAATTTAGGCACGTATTGTCAATAGAACACAATTGTAAATTGTTCACTTTACTAACCACTTGTAACAAATTGTGTGTCTGATATTTCATTTGCATTTTCCATCATGTCATCATTAAATGATTTCATCGATATGGGGTTAAAGTTACAGTTAACAGGTGATGAGTTAACAAAGTGGAGTGAGAAGAAGTACTCTGAATACCACGAACGTGAAGAAAGAGCAGCTGAAAGAGCATTAAAGCAAGCAGAGATGGAAAGAGAAACAGAATTAAAGAAGGCAGAAATAGCAGCTCAGAGTAAGAGAGAAGAACTGGAGGTACAGTTGAAGATGAAACAACTTGATACTGAGACTGCCATTAACAAAGAGTCTAAGAAATCTGAGAGACTGGAGAAAGAAAACCAGTACAAGAAATATCAAGGTATCGTACGTAATTATACCTCGGGTGACTGCATCGCAGCCTTTACCCAAAATTTTGAGACTTTAATGGACCATTACCAGGTTCCACTGTCTGAATGGAATATTATTTATATGAGGAGTTTATCAGGGGAGCCTCTTAAAGTCATTGAGACCATCCCCAAAGACCTCAGAAAAGATTACCATTATCTGAAATCAAAGATTATGGCACATTTTATGTTAGATGAGGCAGGTTACAGAGAACAATTCAGCAAGTTGAGCCCAAAACCGACTCAAACGTTCTCTGATTACCTCTGCTTAGTCCGAGATATATTTACCAAATGGACTTCAGCAGCTAAAATTGATAAGAACTATCAAAGATTAGAAGATCTGATCATCAGAGATAAAGTCATTTCATCCATTCCATCAGCATTTTCAAAATTTTTGCAGGAGAATGAATGCACTAGTGTAGATGAGATTGAGAGACGTGGTTCGGCTTATTACACAGCCAACAAACATTGCTTTGCCAGTGAAGCTACTGACATAAATTTTGTAGCATCGGCTAACTATGACAAACCCTATAGTAGGCAGAAACCTCATAAGCCTACATCTGAGAAGTATAATCACTGTAAATATTGTAAAATTTCACACCATCAAGGTGAGATGTGCGACAAGAACCCCGCATATCATACTTATCTACAAAACATGGTAAACAGACAAGATAAGGAGCGTAGATCCTTCAGAAATTTGCGTAAATGTTTCCTCTGTAAGGCGTACGGACATTATCGCCATGATTGTAAAGGTAGGCAAATGACCAACAAAGCAAATGCCGCCTTGTTTGACAGTTCATCGTCAGATGAAGAACAATCAGAGAAACATCCTGTGAACTCAGCACAGGCTTTTGATATGTTTAACGCAAATAAATGTACTGTTTGTAACACCTTTTATGAAGATGGCATTTTAACATGCGGCCACTCCATTCCTATTGCCAATGAAGAAGCTAATTTGGTAGTAGATTCCAAAGGCAGGATAAACATCCATCACGGATATGTGAATGGCAAGTCTGCTACAGTCCTTCGGGACACGGGAAGCTCACTTATTGGTCTGAAGAGAACGTTCATAATGCCTACAGACTATACAGGCAGGCACGTAACATGCAGAACATTCTCAGGCAATATTGAAAAGTACCCACTAGCATGGGCATATATTGAAACACCTTTCCTCACTGGGAAAGTAAAGTGTGCTGCATTAACAAACCCGGTGTGTGATATTATAATTGGAAATTTACCAGAGGTGAATGATAAACCTCATGACATAACATCTCTTTGTATTGATGATAGCATAACATCACCATCAAATGTCATCATTGATAATGTTACACCACCTAATGAATGTATGGTAGCTAATGTAGCACTAAGATCTCATGACATCATTGATAACATTGTTTCATCACCATCTGATATCATTGAATGTGTGAACGCAGTAACCAGATCTACTGCTAGAGTGCAAGATGAAAGTAATCAAACTGAGGCTATACAAATGCTTAGCCCAGTATCACTACCTCCTAACACCATGAAGGAGACTTTTGTAACAGCTCAAAAGGCTGACCCTTCATTGTCTAAATATTTTAATCTGATCGGCCAAAAGCCAAAGGTAACCAAGAATGCAAAATGGCATTTTGCTGTGAAAAATGGTATCCTCACTAGGTATTACACCAGAGGTGACAACACAACAGAGCAAACTGTTTTGCCAACTAATTATCGTAAGCAAGCCTTACATCTTGCCCATGATATACCTCTTGCAGGGCATATGGCATACGCTAAGACCAGATCAAGATTATTGACACAGTTTCATTGGCCCAAATTTTGCAATGACATTAAACAATATTGCAGAAGTTGTGACATCTGCCAAAAACTGGTAAAAAAAGGTAAACACCCACAGGCAAAGTTACAAGTTACTGACTTAGCCAGTCGACCTTTTGAGAAAATATCTGTCGACATAGTGGGCCCTCTTAATCAAACAACAACTAGAGGGAATAAATATATTCTAACTGTCATTGATCAATGTAGCCGCTGGCCGGAAGCGATTCCGCTAAAGAACATAACTGCCAATGATATAATGGAAGTTTTCTTCCATATATTTTCTCGGATAGGATTTCCAGACACTATCCAATCAGATAGGGGCACTCAGTTTATCGCCGCATCTACCCAAGCTTTCACCAAAATGTTGGGAGTGAAGCAATGTTTCAATTCCCCGTACCATCCTCACTCTAGTGGAATTATAGAAAAATTTAACGGCGATTTAAAGCACATGCTTGCAAAAGTCACGCAAGAGCACCCCAATAACTGGGACGTATATCTACCAGCTATTCTTTTTGCTTATCGCGAGGTACCACATTCTAGTACAGGTTTCTCTCCTTTTGAACTTATCTATGGTGCCAAACCACGTGGCCCATTAACTATTTATCATCAAATGTTAACTGACTCCACTCCAGTACTTAAACCCATATCTTCATATGTATACGTTACATCATTGCGTGAAAGAATCATCAAATCTTGTATAATTGCAAAGAATGCACTAAAATTATCTGGTGCTATATAGACGACATTTGTGTTCACACAGAGACGATGACAGACCACATAAAGACATTAGAACAGACATTTGAACGTATTAGACAGCACGGACTGACGGTAAAGCCTGCAAAAGTAGACATAGCCTACCAGGAAATATCCTTCTTGGGGTACAAAATATCCAATGGTTTTGTCACGACGGACGATAACATTGTGTCCAAGATACTAAAACTCTCACTTCCGACTACGAAAAAGCAAGTCAGAAGTTTGTTGGGGCTTATAAATTATTACAGGCAGTTCATCCCTGATTTTTCTGAACTGACGGAAGTATTTACTAAATTACTAACAAAAGATAAACCGGAGAAAATTGTAAGCAATGAATGCCTAAAATTTGCATTCCAAAAAGTCTTAGCGTGTTTTTCTGATAATAGTTTAAATTATCTTATCCTGAAATTGCCCAATCTTCATTTACCTTTCAGATTGCGTACAGACGCGAGCTCCATGGCGATTGGAGCAGTCTTGTTGCAAGAGCATAATAACATCCTTCATCCTGTGTACTTCGTATCCAGGAAATTGAAACCCAGAGAACGGGCCTGGTCAATACCTCAGTTGGAAGCCCTAGCTTTAGTGGTGGGTATAACTAAATTGTCCAGATTCCTTCTAGGACGCCATTTCATTGTGGAGTCTGACAGCAGCCCGTTGCGATTTATAAATTCAGGTGTACCTTCAAACCAGATGGTAGCGCGCTGGTCTCTTAAGCTCCAAGATTACAGCTTCGAGGTTCGACATATCCCAGGCAGAACCAACACGATTGCCGATCTTTTGTCTCGTTGTCCGACCGACCCAGTAAGCACCAATGTCTGAGTGCAGTGTGTAAAATACACTCAGATCAACACAGCCATCCATCAGTGAATATTTTTTTTTCCATTCACAAAAAGCTGTGTAAAGTCTACTATGTGATGTGATAGGGGTTACTCCCAATATATATAGTGTTCTTATTTTACTAATTAATGTAGTGATTGTCGTGTATAATTGTGTAGTGTGTGGTAGAAAGCGAACTTTATTAATTGTATATATTACGAAACAAGAACAGTGCCACATTCGCTCAAAACTTACCGTAAGCGAACTATCCAATTTGACAGTGGTATCTGCGTTTGGAACTTTCCAGTGATATTTTAAATCCGTGTGTGAAAGTGTGACCTAAACATTGACAGCTACACCACTGCAGTCAACCAGAATCCAGAAGGTTTTACAGTGAAACATCTAACACATGAACTATTAGAACATTGTACATTCCGTAACTACATCAGACCGGAACAAGTGTGTTCTACAAGTTTCAACATCAGCTTTTAGTGTTCGTGTGTACTTCCGGATTAGTTAGGAATTTAGAGCAAAATTAGCAGACGACAAATAAAAGTTTAAAAAGCTATGTCGATTCTAAAATCTTTAGGAATCAACAAAGTTGAATACACGAATTGTGTATTTATATATTTATGTAGTGTAATCTTAGAATCATATCTTGATTAATGTATTCATACTACCGACTTTTTCTCGTTAGTATGAAGAAACATCAAGCAATGACGCTAAGAAATAGAATAATTATTGTAAAATATTATATTTCATAAATTTTGAAATTATTCCCCTTTCATTTAATTGTTATTACATCATTACACAAAGGGCCATAATGTGAAATGTATACGGTTATGTGTTGTATATAAATAGCCATGTTGTTGCCAGATTGTTAACACACCAGGAAGCCATCTACTGGGCATGGTAGAGTGTTGCCGACATTGCAGACCAACACAAGAGCTCCTGGCCAAATGAGGTCAGGGTTTGAGCGTTTAATGCGACTTATGTAAAAGCCGTATTTCGGTCTAGCCAGATGGTTTTTGTTTCAAGAACCATATTATTACGTTTTTTTTTTGGAGGCTGCGAGGTAGATTGCTTGGAAGCTGTTACTACCGATCTGACTGGGTCAATAATGCAATTGAGGTAATCAGCCATCGAGAGGATGAAACCTGACAAGTGTTAAAGGTTGAACACCACATGCCGTTGAATACAACTTCCATTTCTTATATGTTTCTAGGGCAGATGTGTATTTCTATGTATTCTGATACCAATGTATATAACAACAGAAGGGTCGACTCTGACAAGGTTAAAATATTAACCCAGTATGTACATATATTATACATGATAGATGACATCTTTCATGAAGTTGCCGGGGGAGCATGTCAGAGTCTAGAGTAGTGCAGTGATGCAGTGACATCGTTACGCCCGCCAGGCGACTTAGTCCCCAGCAGGGATGCCGTAACTTCGTTACGCCGCCAGGCGAGTAGTAGTTACCTGCCTGCGAGGTTGCTGGCTGACGAGACGGCCAGCGGTCAGGCAAGGACGACGCAAGACGCACGCATGCCTCGTGAAGCCACTTCAGGTGGGGAGGCAAGTTGCGAGCTATAGGCAGACAGCTCTGGGACGTTGACTCGACTGGACGCATGATGAGAGAAAGGCGTTGTGTGGTTTCTGTGCCTGAAAGTCGAGTGTCTGGACATCTTGAGAGATAGACTGTGAGCGGTATTGTGTATGTAAGTGTATTGAAGTATCAAGTATATCTTGTAGTGATCATCGTACTGTATATGATCTGTAAATAAATCCATTGAACGTTGTGTCGTTGAGTCTTAAGTCAAATCACGTTGTACTTGTACTGTCTCACATGTGTTAGGTTAACGAGCCAAGTTTAAGACCCTGACACCAACACATCTGGCTACAGCGTGCTTTTTTGACCAGGTAGCATTCCCGACTCTCACTTTTGTGGTGCCATCTACAACTAAGCTGGCCAAGGTTGAACGGTCGAAGACAACGGTCATCCCTCAAAGGAAGGCAGGGACAGTCCATAGCATTTTCCGCCATCCAAGGTTGCTTCCATAGTTGCAGGGCCGACACATAGCGCCCTGGTTCTGGGTTCACCGAGGGAATCGTCAGTCCTGCTCATGGCTGCTTTAAATCCTCACTTCAATATATTGGTAATTTCGTTTGCCCCGGGCCATTCCTGCACAAACCAGACAAGATTGCAGACGGTATCCACTCAGCGAGTTTTCGGACATGTGCTTGTCGTTGCGCCCGTCAGAGCTGTTCCAGGCACGACAGATATTCGGAAAACTACCTAGTCAGAGCTGTTCCGAACAAGAGCGGCATTCGGAAACTAGGTAGTCAGAGCTGTTCCTAGCACGAGAGACATTCGGACGAGACATTTCACTCGGACGTAATTGCGTAGTGTCAATTTTTAGTTTGCCACCCGTAGGACGACACTTCCGACTTCCGGCGGGCATTTTTTAATGAGGTTAGCATTCCTCTGGTTTCCAGGCACGTTAGACTGTTGTGATGTCGCCAACATCTCAGCTGGTCAAGATAGTACGATCAACGACATCGCGGTCGGCCCTCAAGGGAAGGCAGGGGCAGACCATGGGCATTCCCTCGCTATCCAAGGAAGCTTCCATAATTGCAGAGCCGGCACATATTGCTCTGAGACTGGGCTCCCGAGGAGTTGCCACGTCCTGCTCATGACTGCTTTAGTTCCTCACTTCCATGTGTTGGGAAACTCGCTTGCCACTGATCGCTCAAGCACACACCAGGAGCGGTCAGACTGCGAGCGACATCCACTCGGTAAGCTTTTGCTTTTGACTTCAGACCACGCAATAGGTTCGCTTGCCGCACGTTCCATTTCGCGTCATTGAGACGTTCTTCCACTTTTGTCTACACTCTCTATGAGTTAGATACAGACAGTTTTTGTAACCATTTCCTTCGACTGGGGCACTTTTCTGACTTTTTGTACTCGCTCACAAGGTAGGCTACATGTGCTGCCGGCTCAGCACCTTACCTTCGTGCAGCAGTGAACGAGAAACAGCCTGGCCCTCTCATCCGGGAATCTCTCATATCCCCCAGCTGAGAACCTTCGAACTTGTATCAGACCTGAGCATGTAGCTTGCTCAGTATCACACCTCTATTTTTCGAAAGGTGGGTATCGGCCCGGCTCTCAGATCCGAGGGTTTATGGCTTAGAGGCATCCAGCCACAGCCCTCGACAGGGAGCCTTAAGTGTTTTGTCCGGACCAAGAACTTCTGCCTTCGTGCGCCTGATTTAAACTTCTGACTGTTATCCTCACCTCAGTCTAACCCGCAGAGCAGCAGGTTGTGTCTCTCTTAGTCTGGCCCCTATCCCATAAGCTGTCCGATGTGTAGTTTTCATCCATCGGCAAGCACATGGGGTCAGAGGGACACACAAGCTCCCCCACCGCGGCAAGGTGGAGACACATCGGGGGAGACATGATTGATTGATTATGACGATTAGTTGAGGAGATATCTGATAGTATTATCTGTTGACAGATAGACCTCTGCCAGTATTATCTGTTGGCAAACTGATTCCAGCCAGCTTTATCTGTTGACCAAGACAGAATATGCTAACCTCTTGTCCCCCACCCCCCTCACCCCATGTACTGTTTGTTTGTCTCATTCATGTACATGTGTCTTTCAGTTGTACAGAATTCTTGCAGTCTTTTCCTGAATTCAAAGAGGTAAGATGATCTTTCAGTTTATTTGTATATGAGACATGCTTGTTCTGTTTATGATAAACATAGAACAGTTGGAGATGTGTGTCAGTATGTAACATAAGTACAACTTATGATAAACAGAAAAATTGAAGATGTGTGTAAATGTGTTACATAACTTAAATTTATGAAATATGAAACTGAAGATATGTGTAAATATGTTACATAACATACAGCTGCGTATTTGATGAACATAAAATTATTGAATATATGTGTAACTATATTACATAACATACAATTCAGTTTATTATGAACATAGAATAGTTAAAGATGTATGTAAATATGTTACATAACACACAGTTCAGTTTATGAAAAACATGAAACAGTTCATATTAAGTCATCAATGCACTAACCAGAGATGAGAGATGAATCTGGTATCATGGGATTCCACTGAAAACATAATCTGAGAATATTGTCTGCAGTCTGTGTATGTATTCCCAGTGTCAGCAAGTGAGTGATCAGCCAGCCATCAGTTGCACAGATATAAGTACAGGAGTGCCATCAGCACTGGCATTCAGTGATGTGCATGTATTGTCTACCAGAGTGATAGCCTGGCCCTGAGAGATAATTACTTGTTGTTGATGTTATAGCTGTTGTTGTTGTTGCATCATTGTTGTTGTTGTTGGATTGTTGATGTTATTCTTGCTTCATTGGTGTTAATAACACACACATCTGTCCCAGAGTCTGGACAACTTGGACCGGAAGTTGAAGTATTTCTGCAGTCACTACATGGTTCTAGCTGACTACCTGAATGATGCAGTTTCCCGCCTGAAAGCAATCAGTGCAGACACACTCAAGGTGAGCCATCATTGTTGGCCTTCCTACATTGTCTCTGTTTAATATTAGTTCCTACATTGTCTTTGTTTAACATTAGTTCCTACATTGTCTCTGTTTAATATTAGTTCCTACATTGTCTCTGTTTAATATTAGTTCCTACATTGTCTCTTTGTTTAACATTAGTTCCTACATTGTCTTTGTTTAACATTAGTTCCTACATTGTCTTTGTTTAACATTAGTTCCTACATTGTCTCTATTTAATATTAGTTCCTACATTGTCTCTGTTTAATATTAGTTCCTACATTGTCTCTTTGTTTAACATTAGTTCCTACATTGTCTTTGTTTAACATTAGTTCCTACATTGTCTTTGTTTAACATTATTTCCTACATTGTCTCTATTTAATATTAGTTCCTACATTGTCTCTTTGTTTAATATTAGTTCCTACATTGTCTCTGTTTAACATTAGTTACTACATTGTCTCTGTTTAATATTAGTTCCTACATTGTCTCTGTTTAACATTAGTTACTACATTGTCTCTGTTTAATATTAGTTCCTACATTGTCTCTATTTAATATTAGTTCCTACATTGTCTCTTTGTTTAATATTAGTTCCTACATTGTCTCTGTTTAACATTAGTTACTACATTGTCTCTGTTTAATATTAGTTCCTACATTGTCTCTGTTTAACATTAACTCCACATTGCCTCTCTGTTTAACATTCTCTCCACATTGTCTCTCTGTTTAACATTAACTCCACATTGTCTCTCTGTTTAACATTATCTCCACGTTGTCTCTCTGTTTAACATTATCTCCACATTGTCTCTCTGTTTAACATTAACTCCACATTGTCTCTCTGTTTAACATTATCTCCACATTGTCTCTCTGTTTAACATTATCTCCACGTTGTCTCTCTGTTTAACATTATCTCCAAGTTGTCTCTCTGTTTAACATTATCTCCACATTGTTTCTCTGTTTAACATTATCTCCACATTGTTTCTCTGTTTAACATTATTTCCACATTGTCTCTCTGTTTAACATTATCTCCACATTGTTTCTCTGTTTAACATTATCTCCACATTGTCTCTCTGTTTAACATTATCTCCACATTGTCTCTCTGTTTAACATTATCTCCACATTGTTTCTCTGTTTAACATTATCTCCACATTGTCTCTCTGTTTAACATTATCTCCACATTGTCTCTCTGTTTAACATTATCTCCACATTGTTTCTCTGTTTAACATTATCTCCACATTGTTTCTCTGTTTAACATTATCTCCACATTGTCTCTCTGTTTAACATTACCTCCACATTGTCTCTCTGTTTAACATTATCTCCTACATTGTTTTTCTGTTTAACATTATCTCCACATTGTCTCCCTGTTTAACATTATCTCCACATTGTCTCTCTGTTTAACATTATCTCCTACATTGTTTCTCTGTTTAACATTATCTCCACATTGTCTCTCTGTTTAACATTATCTCCACATTGTCTCTCTGTTTAACATTATCTCCTACATTGTTTCTCTGTTTAACATTATCTCATACATTGTCTCTCTGTTTAACATTATCTCCACATTGTCTCTCTGTTTAACATTATCTCCACATTGTCTCTCTGTTTAACATTATCTCCACATTGTCTCTCTGTTTAACATTATCTCCACGTTGTCTCTCTGTTTAACATTATCTCCAAGTTGTCTCTCTGTTTAACATTATCTCCACATTGTTTCTCTGTTTAACATTATCTCCACATTGTCTCTCTGTTTAACATTATCTCCACATTGTCTCTCTGTTTAACATTATCTCCACATTGTTTCTCTGTTTAACATTATCTCCACATTGTCTCTCTGTTTAACATTATCTCCACATTGTCTCTCTGTTTAACATTATCTCCACATTGTCTCTCTGTTTAACATTATCTCCACATTGTCTCTCTGTTTAACATTACCTCCACATTGTCTCTCTGTTTAACATTATTTACACATTGTCTCTCTGTTTAACATTACCTCCACATTGTCTCTCTGTTTAACATTATTTACACATTGTCTCTCTGTTTAACATTATCTCCTACATTGTATCTCTGTTTAACATTATCTCCAAGTTGTCTCTCTGTTTAACATTATCTCCACATTGTCTCTCTGTTTAAAATTCTCTCCACATTGTCTCTCTGTTTAACATTATCTCTACATTGTCTCTCTGTTTAACATTATCTCCACTTTGTCTCTTTGTTTAACATTATCTCTACATTGTCTCTCTGTTTAACATTATCTCCACATTGTCTCTCTGTTTAACATTGTCTCTCTGTTTAACATTATCTCCACATTGTCTCTCTGTTTAACATTGTCTCTCTGTTTAACATTATCTCCACATTGTCCCTCTGTGTGTCCTACATTGTCTCTCTGTTTAACATTACCTCCACATTGTCTCTCTGTTTAACATTATTTACACATTGTCTCTCTGTTTAACATTATCTCCACATTGTATCTCTGGTTAACATTATTTACATATTGTCTCTCTGTTTAACATTATCTCCACATTGTCTCTCTGTTTAAAATTCTCTCCACATTGTCTCTCTGTTTAACATTATCTCCTACATTGTCTCTCTGTTTAACATTACCTCCACATTGTCTCTCTGTTTAACATTATTTACACATTGTCTCTCTGTTTAACATTATCTCCACATTGTATCTCTGGTTAACATTATTTACATATTGTCTCTCTGTTTAACATTATCTCCTACATTGTCTCTCTGTTTAACATTATCTACACATTGTCTCTCTGTTTAACATTATCTCTACATTGTCTCTCTGTTTAACATTATCTCTACATTGTCTCTCTGTTTAACATTATCTCTACATTGTCTCTCTGTTTATCATTATCTCTACATTGTCTCTCTGTTTAACATTATCTCTACATTGTCTCTCTGTTTAACATTATCTCTACATTGTCTCTCTGTTTAACATTATCTCTACATTGTCTCTCTGTTGAATATTAGATCCTACGTTGTCTCTATTTAACATTAGATTCACATTGTCTCAGTTTAACATGATCTCCTACATTGTCTCTGTTTAACATTAGATTAACATTGTCTCTGTTTAACATTAGATTCACATTGTCTCTCTGTTTAACATTATCTCATGCATTGTCTCTGTTTAACCCTTTACTGGGCAGATGTTTGTCCGTTTTTTAGCTCTGAATGGGCAAGATTTTTGAGGTTCGGTAAAATTTTGGGTTACGTTAATAAAAACATCACATGAAAGGTGTTAGTCAACAGATTTTAGTGAAATAAAAAACAAAATGAAGGAAAAAGCATGCAGATTATTTTACTCACGTGAAATAATTAATCCAATGTTGCCGGTAATCCACACATGAACACAAATATTTACAAAATACAACATATTGTTTGTGATTGTCAGTCTTATACACTATTTACAAACACTCAGAATCAGAATCATTTTCTCCAGAGTCCGAGAGATCCGAAGTGTGTACACTGCCCACACTGGTTTCACTGATATCTAGCTCTGATTCACAGCCAACTTCGTGCACTTCAGTGCCACTTAAATTGAACCCAGCAAAATCTCCACTATCACTTGAAGAATCATCGAAATCCATTTTGAAAAACGAAGCGTAAAAACCCTGAAAACTATACAAAAATCTGATCAAATCGCTTGCAAATGGCGCACATGTGAACTACTTATCGATAACACTGGACGTAAACAATCGGAAGACTTGAAAAGCCACGAGATCGTGTTTTTAGAACACTTAATAATAATGAACGCTTTGGGACGTTTTGTCCGTTCCAGGGTAAAAACGCTCCGGGCCATTCTGCCCGGTAAAGGATTAACATTAGATTCCCATTGTCTCAGTTTAACATGATCTCCTACATTGTCTCTGTTTAACATTAGATTCACATTGTCTCTGTTTAACATTTGATTCACGTTGTCTCAGTTTAACATGATCTCCTACATTCTCTCTGTTTAACATTAGATTCACAACAATTTCTCTGTTTAACATTAGTTACAAGATTGTCTCTCTGCTTAACATTAGATTCACATCTGGTTGGTAGTTCTAACATTGTCTCTCTGTTTAACATTAGGTCCATATCTGGAAGTTCCAACATTGTCTCTCTGTTTACCATTAGATCCATATCTGATAATTCCAACATTGTCTCTCTGTTTAACATTAGATCACACATCTGGAAGTTCCCATATTGTCTCTGTTTAAGAGAGCTGAGAACTGGAGGATTATTATGTTTGTCCAAGACATTCTGTATGGGATGTGAAGACAGGGCGGATGTGTTGTCATGGTCTAGCTGCCAAGTTTCTGTTACCCACTTGTCCATCCATTCTTTCTCTTGGCATAATTCAGATTTCTTGGCCAAACACAGTATTCCTCAGGTTTGCCACACTGCCTACTCTCATGATATGGCTCCTTGTGATGTTTGGCTGTTCCCAAAGCTGAAAAAAAAACTACCCAGAAAGGGACCCTATTAGAGTCATGAGAAGACATTGAGTACGTCACATCGGCCATGCTGTACGTCATCCCCACTGAGACCTTCCTGAAGTGCCTCCAGCACTGGCGGGATGGCTGGGAGAGGTGTGTACAGCCCCTAGGAGAATACTTTGACAGGGCATTAGGGTATCTGGGATGTCTTCTCTACCATGTGCTTCTGTCAACTGTGTGATCAGCCAGTGGTTTGTCTCTCTGTGTCAGGACATGCACAAGAAGATGAAGCCACCTGACAGCACTGACATCAAACTGAGAGAGGTTCTAGCTGGAGCAGTCGAAAGGTAATCAGCCCCATGTTGCACCCATGTCTCCTGTCTTTATTGATTGTCTTGTATCACATCACATGATTTCTGATTCATGTCTCCTGTCTTTATTGATTGTCTTGTATCACATCACATGATTTCTGACTCATGTCTCCTGTCTTTATTGATTGTCTTGTATCACATCAGATGATTTCTGATTCATGTCTCCTGTCTTTATTGATTGTCTTGTATCACATCAGATGATTTCTGACTCATGTCTCCTGTCTTTATTGATTATCTTGTATCACATCACATGATTTCTGACTCATGTCTCCTGTCTTTATTGATTATCTTGTATCACATCACATGATTTCTGATTCATGTCTCCTGTCTTTATTGATTGTCTTGTATCACATCAGATGATTTCTGATTCATGTCTCCTGTCTTTATTGATTGTCTTGTATCACATCAGATGATTTCTGACCCACGTCTCCTGTCTTTATTGATTGTCTTGTATCACCTCAAATGATTTCTGACTCATTTTATTGATTGTCCTGTATCACCTCAGATGATTTCTGACCTATGTCTTCTGTCTTTGTTGATGGTCTTGTATCACAATTGTATCACTATTTTATGTTTCACAATGCATAATATATTTATATTTTTTTCCTTTTTCCATTTTTTCCATGTTTTCCAATTTTTTCCAAATTTTGGAATGTATTTTCCCCATAATCATCAGTGTATGTGTGTGTAAAGTGTAGGAGTTTGTTCATAATAGTTTTAGTGATTATGTGAGGCAGCGTATATGTGTGACTATGTGTGTGGATGGATGGGTGTGTGTGTATATGTGTGTCTATGTGTGTTTGTGCATATATGTGTGTATATGTGTGTGTGCGTGCATGCGTGCATACGCTTATGTGTGTTTGTATGTATGTGTGAGTATGTTTGTATGTGTGTTTATGTGTGTGCATGTATGTGTATGTATGTGAGTGTGGATGTGTGTATATGTGTAGGTGTGTGTATGTGCGTGTTTACGTGTTTGTATGTGTGTATTTTCATGCATATATGTGTATATGTTTGTGTGTGTATGTGTGCATGCATGCAGTGTATGCGAGGGAGTGTGTGTTATTTGTGAGGATGCTCACGATAATCATCTATGTGTGTGAAGTGTGGGAGTTTGTTCATATTAGTTTAGTGATTAGGTGAGGCAGCGTGTATGTGTCTAAATGTGGTAATGTGTGTGTGGGTGGATGGGCTGGTGTGTGTATTGTCTGTTTATATGGGTGTATGTGTGTGTGTGTATGTTTGTGTGTGTGTGTGTGTGTGTGTGTGTGTGCACACGTGTGTGCACATGCATACATGCAGTGTGTGCAAGGGGAGTGTATTGGTATGTTATTGAGTGTGTGCATAACTGTGAGAGTTTGTGCAAATGATGTAATTATGTATGCAGATATGTATTTGTGCATGTGTGTTTATGAATGTCCATGTGTACGTGTGTCTGTCTGTCTTATAATATGGTAATATGCATTTTTATGTTTACAAAATCCATTTGACAATGTTTTTTTCCTTTATGAATGTAACATGCACAATTGATGAATGAAAGATGATTGATTGGAAGGGCTGAATGTAAGACGGGCCTGCATGCCCAATTTGTGACCCTTTTAAAATAAAATTTTTTCATTCAGTTGTTCGTTCAGATGATTTCTGACCCATGTTTCCTTTCTTTGTTGATTGTCTTGTATCACATCAGATGATTTCTGACCATATCTCCTGTCTTTGTTGATTTTCTTGTATTACATCACATGCTTTCTGACTCATTTCTCATGTCTCGTTGATTGTCCTTATATTACATAAGATTATGTGTAACCCATTTCTTATTGGTTTATCTTTTATTAGATAAGATTATTTCTCACTTAGTTTTCATATTATTGTTGATTTTCCTTATACTACATAGTTACAAGATTAATGAAATATGAAGTCTGCCACATGTTTACTATACAGTTACATAAAGTCTGTCACATGTGAACTATACAGTTACATGAATTCTGTCACATGTGTACTATATAGTTACATAAAGTATGTCACATATATACTATACCATTACATGAAGTCTACCACATGTGAACTATAGTTAATGAAGTCTGTCACATGTGAAGTCTGTCACATATATACTATACAGCTTCATGAAGTCTGTCACATGTGAACTATAGTTACATGAAGTCTGTCACATGTGAACTTTACAGTTACATGAAGTCTGTCACATGTTTACTATACAGTTACATGAAGTCTGTCACATGTTTACTATACAGTTACGTGAAGTCTGTCACATGTTTACTATGCAATTACATGAAATCTGTCACATGTGAACTATAGTTACATGAAGTCTGTCACATGTGAACTTTACAGTTTCATGAAGTCTGTCACATGTTTACTATACAGTTACATGAAATCTGTCACATGTGAACTATACATTTATAAGAAGTCGGTCACATATATACTATACAGTTACATGGAGTCTGTCACATGTGAACTATACAGTTATATGAAGTTGGTCACATATATACTATACAGTTTCTTTAAGTCTGTCACATGTGAACTATAGTTATATGAAGTCGGTCAGTTACATATATACTACACAGTTGCATGAAGTCTGTCACATGTGAACTATACAGTTACATGAAGTCTGTCACATATATACTATACAGTTACATAAAGTATGTCACATATATACTATACCATTACATGAAGTCTATCACATGTGAACTATAGTTAATGAAGTCTGTCACATGTAAAGTCTGTCACATATATACTATACAGTTACATGAAGTCTGTCACATGTTTACTATACAGTTACATGAAGTCTGTCACATGTTTACTATACAGTTACATGAAGTCTATCACATGTTTACTATACAGTTACATGAAGTCTGTCACATGTTTACTATACAGTTACATGAAGTCTGTCACATGTTTACTATACAGTTACATGAAGTCTGTCACATGTTTACTATACAGTTACATGAAGTCTGTCACATGTTTACTATACAGTTACATGAAATCTGTCACATGTGAACTATACATTTATATGAAGTCGGTCACATATATACTACACAGTTACATGGAGTCTGTCACATGTGAACTAAACAGTTACATGAAGTCCGTCACATATATACTGTACAGTTTAATGAAGTTTGTCACATTTGTACTCCCCAGTTACGTGATGAATGCAGTGTATCAGAAAGTGTTTGTGGTGGTTCGAAAGCGGTTCTCAAATGAGGACCATCTGCTTCTAACCAAGTGTCACAAATTGAGTCATATTAGACCAGAGGAGATTGGCGTGAGGAAACAGTTCTCCTGCCCGCTACCCACAGCCGTAAGCTTGTAATGTTGTCTCAGGTGCTACCCACAGCTGTAAGTTTGTGATATTATCTCAGCTGCTCAGATGGTTTTCACACTCTTTCAGTTGATATGTTGTGTCTTTTGGTCAGCTGGCTTATGATTTTCATATTGTTTCAGTTGATATAATGGCTTACATTTATGTAGGTTTGTGTAAGTTTAGTGTATGTATTTGAAGCTGCTTAAGTTGATGTGACAGATGTAAGTTTTGTTTGACTTTTAAAAGGTTGCATGTTTTTAAAAGCTACTTTGACACCATTTAAGTTGATGTGACAGTTGTAAGTTTTTACACTTTTAAAAACTGTTTTGACATTCAATTGGGATAGATGTAATTTTTTGGTTGATGTGACAGATGTAAATTTTTACACTTTTAAAAGCAGTTTTGACATTAAATTGTGACAGATGTAATCATTTGGTTGATGTGACAGATGTAAATGTTTACACTTTTAAAAGCTGTTTCCCCCTCTACTGTGTGTTCACCTTGAAGAGGTAGAGGGGCTTGTGTGTTCCAATGACCCCAAGAGCCATGCTGACGGTGGCACAGCTACTGGTAGGGTCACCCATGTCGGGCAGGTCAAGGGAGAGGAATCAGACCAAGAGACACACAAACCTGCTGCCTTGTAGGTAGACTGGGGACAGTGAAAGGCTAGTGAAAGCACACCCGAAAAATACTTGTCGATATGGGATGTACTGAGCCACAGGCTTGGCAAAGCAGTGCAACGTAACTAATCAATTCAAGATGCCACAGATTAAAATTAATCAGTATGGTGCTAATCCTGTGAAGTCCCATCATGCGGTGATAGTTCTTCTTCTTCTTTCGTTCACTTGAAATATGTCTATAACTGCAATGTTGTCTCTTGTATGAATTTAACTGTCTTTTTTAGTTCACTCAGCAGTCCATAGAGTTTATCTTCCACTGTCGTCTCTCTAGGCCAGAAGGTTTGCCTAGACATGTTGTAATTTGGGCAGTCTTGGAGTATGTGCTCTGCTGTCTGCGACAGCCAATCCACATGTGCACATGGCTGATTCACCAATCTTGAATTTTGTATACATGTGGTTGCGTAATCTATTGTGTCCTGTTCTGAGGCGCAGAATAATGACTTGTTCTGGTCTGTCCATAATGTGGTAGTCGTCTTGAGCAGGTTTTGGTGGCTTTCTGACTGATTTGATCATTCTTTTGGTGGTATGTAACGGGCACATCAGGCTGTTCTTGTTTTGCTTCTTCCTTTGCCAATTGATCAGCTCTAGTCATTTCCGGGTATTCCACAATGGGATAGTATCCACTTTATGGTGACCTTATGCTGACTGCTAAGTTCAGAAACTAGTGTCCTTAGTACTGGCAATTTCCCAGACAGGAGCGCCTCAAGTACTGATTTTGCATCTGTCAGTAGCACCATCAGTCACATAGTCAGTATGTATCTATGTCTATGGAAAGATATTGTGCCATGAAGAACATCCAAACTATCTAGGAGTTACCTTTGATCGTCACCTTACATGGAAGACAGGTTGAGAAAAATCAAACAAGAGCAAGGCAAAGAATGGCAATCATGAAAAAGCTTGCTGGTACAACATGGGGAGCAGATGAGAAAGTTCTCAAGAAGTTATACACTGGACGGGTGAGGCCAGTACTGGAATATGGCATCGCAGCTTGGGCAACAGCAGCTAAGTCAAACTTTAACAAAATAAGTAGAGTCCAAAATCAAGGAATGCGGATCATAACTGAAAGCCGGAAGAAAATGCCTATTAACGAACTAGAAAAGATCACTTGTTTACAACCAGTGCAGGATAGAAGAGATAGCAGAGCCCAGCAACAAGCAGAAAAATTTAGAAGATTGACAGACCACCCTATGTATAAAAGGTTTAATGGTTTTGGAAAGGGAAGACTGAAGCGTAGCAACTTTGTAGAAACTGCAAACGAAAGATTAGGGCAGATCCTATACTTAACATATCAACAGTCAAACCCATTTACAATGCACACAAGTTCCCAGCTTGGAGACAGCAGCAACTGCCTGAGATGATAGAAAACATTCCTGGTATTGAGAAAAAGAACACTCAGAATGAAACAGAAAGAAGAAAAATAGCCCTAAACTACATAAAAGAACATTACCCAAGTAGCAATTGGACCCATGCATATACAGATGGATCAGCCAAAAATTCAATAGAAAATGGAGGAGGAGGAATTCTCCTAAATTTAAAAAATGGAGTGAAAACAAAAACACAGTCAGTGGCAACTGGAAAATTTTCAAGTAACTTCAAAGCAGAGGTAGAGGCTTTGAAAACTGCAGCAGAAATGCTCTTGATGGAGGAAAATAAAGAGAAGCAAATAGCTATCTTCACAGATGCAAAGTCAGCTGTCTCAATACTGAAGAGCAAAAACAGCACAGAACTAGCAGACCTAAGAGCAGCACTCCATGGACTATGTCAGAAATCCAAAAAAGTTGTAATACAGTGGATCCCATCACATTGCAGTATACCTGGAAATGAAGAGGCTGACAGACTAGCAAAAGAGGGCGGACGACTACCACAGCCTGACATAGACATAACCTATAATGAGGCAAAGAGGTTTATAAAAAGCACTTATAGAACCAAATGGGAATCAGAGCATCCAGGCCACCAGAAGAATGATGCATATTACAAACTCGACCGAAGTGAACAAGTGGCAATCTTCAGACTCCGCACAGGACATAACAGGCTGAAATACCACTTGTTCAATAAACTAAAGATAGGAGATACCGATGAATGTAATTGTGGAACTGGTAAAATGACAGCTAAACATTTGCTGCAGGAGTGCCCAATATATGCAGAACAGAGAAAGATATTTTGGCCCACGCCTGCTTCATTTGAGGACAAGCTCTATGGAGATATCAACAAGCTCAAGTTGACTACAGCTTACTTTAACCACATTCAGGTTGACATCTAAAGGCGCATGAAGAAGTACTTAGATTGCCACACTTCATACCACAGGTATGTCGGTAGCAAAAGCGTCCCAGAGGCATGAAATGGAATATTGCTTGCTAGCAAATCCATTACTTGGAAAGTCTGAATCAAAAGCTCACTGTGTGGGTGTCATCAAAGGTGGAAAAAGTGTCCTAGGGGCACGAAATGGAATATTGCTTGGATAGCAAATCCATTACATGGAAAGTTCCGAATCGAAAGCTCACTGTGTGGATGTCATCTGCAGACTACATTCTTCTGGTTTCTGTAGGAACAGCCTGTGGTGACTGGAAGCCCAATATACTGGAAGTGAGGCTAAGCAGCCATGTGCAGGACTTGACGATTCCTTGGGTGAACCCAGTACGAGAGCGTTATGTGTCAGCTCTGCAATTATGGAAGCCTCCTTGGATGGCGGGGAATGCCCATGGTCTGCCCCTGCCTTCCGTTGAGGGCTGACCAGGATGTCTTCGGCTGTTCTAAATGGGCCAGCTGGGATGGGGGATAACACTACAACAGTGAGAGTCAAATGTCCTAAGAAAACCAGGGAAGTGAACTCTGTCAACATATGCCCGCAGAAGTCGGATGTGTTGGCCTAGCGGCGCAAGAACGCAGCTCTGCTGTAAACAGGCACAACGCAATCACGTCCGAAAAAACTCTCTGGATGAACGCTGAAGAAGGAGAAAGCTGTTTTGACATTAAAGTGTGACAGATGCAATCTTTTGGTTGATGTGACAGATGTAATTTTTACACTTTTAAAAGCTGTTTTGACATTAACTTGTGACAGATGTAATCTTTTGGTTGATGTGACAGATTAAAATTTTTACACTTTTAAAAGCTGTTTTGACATTGTTTAAGTTGTTGTGGCAAAACCGGCACTGTGGCGAAGGGGGTACGAACGCAATTTGCAATCCCGTATACCATGTTCAAAACACAAAAACACAGGTGTGGGCGATGTAGAAGCAGACCGTCTTGCAGCAGTATTTTCATACAATGGTATGAGTGCCGCTCGTTCAAAAGCAGTGGCAAACTACTGAATGTAAACTTCAAAACATGCATGGGTTGATTGCAACATCCTGTAAAGGATATGCAACTAACTATTGTTTAAAATAGTTGTGCCAGATGTAAGTTTTTACACTTTTAAAAGCTGTTTTGACATTAAGTTGATGTGACAGTTGTAAGTTTTTACACTTTTAAAAGCTGTTTTGACATTAAGTTGATGTGACAGTTGTCAGTTTTTACACTTTTAAAAGCTGGTATGACATTTAAGTTGATGTGACAGTTGTACATTTTTGAGACAAGATAACCTCTGTTGTTGTATACATATGTTGTGCCATATTGATCAGTAAGTTTGTTTGTGAGTTGTTGGTTGCTGATTGTTGTTTTTAATCAAATAGCCAGTCTGTTTGAAAATGTCTCCAGGTTGTAGAGCTGGCCAATTTGGGTTCTCTGACCACACCCCGGGAGAAACTGACCTGTCTCAAGTGGACTGTGGTAAGTGGAGGATGTTTATGAGTGTCTTCTTCTCTTGTCTGTGGTCAGATAGAGTCTGTCTCTGAGTGTCTTCTCTTGTCTGTGGTCAGATAGACTGTCTCTGAGTGTCTTCTCTTGTCTGTGGTCAGATAGACTATCTCTGAGTGTCTTCTCTTGTCTGTGGTCAGATAGACTGTCTCTGAGTGTCTTCTCTTGTCTGTGGTCAGATAAACTGTCTCTGAGTGTCTTCTCTTGTCTGTGGTCAGATTGACTGTCTCTGGGTGTCTTCTCTTGTCTGTGGTCAGATAGACTGTCTCTGAGTGTCTTCTCTTGTCTGTGGTCAGATAGACTGTCTCTGAGTGTCTTCTCTTGTCTGTGGTCAGATAGACTGTCTCTGAGTGTCTTCTCTTGTCTGTGGTCAGATAAACTGTCTCTGAGTGTCTTCTCTTGTCTGTGGTCAGATAGACTGTCTCTGAGTGTCTTCTCTTGTCTGTGGTCAGATAGACTGTCTCTGAGTGTCTTCTCTTGTCTGTGGTCAGATAGACTGTCTCTGAGTGTCTTCTCTTGTCTGTGGTCAGATAGACTGTCTCTGAGTGTCTTCTCTTGTCTGTGGTCAGATAGACTGTCTCTGAGTGTCTTCTCTTGTCTGTGGTCAGATAAACTGTCTCTGAGTGTCTTCTCTTGTCTGTGGTCAGATTGACTGTCTCTGAGTGTCTTCTCTTGTCTGTGGTCAGATAGACTGTCTCTGAGTGTCTTCTCTTGTCTGTGGTCAGATAGAGACTGTCTCTGAGTGTCTTCTCTTGTCTGTGGTCAGATAGAGACTGTCTCTGAGTGTCTTCTCTTGTCTGTGGTCAGATAGAGTCTGTCTCTGAGTGTCTTCTCTTGTCTGTGGTCAGATAGAGTCTGACTCTGAGTGTCTTCTCTTGTCTGTGGTCAGATAGAGTCTGACTCTGAGTGTCTTCTCTTGTCTGTGGTCAGATAGAGTCTGTCTCTGAGTGTCTTCTCTTGTCTGTGGTCAGATAAAGACTCCCTATCTCTATGTGTGTATATGCGTGTGTGTTGTGTGTGTATGTGTAAGTATGCTTGTTTATGTGTGTGTACATGGGTGTGTGTGTTTGTGCCTATGTATGTGTTAATATGGGTGTAAATGTGCGTATATGTTTGCATATGTATGTGTGTGTGTGTATGTTTGTATGTGTGTATGTCTGTATGTGTGTACGTGTATGTTTGTATATGTGTGTGTGTTTGTATATGTGTGTACATGCGTGTATAGGGTATGTATGTGTTTGCTTGTGTGCGTATATGTGCTATGTGTGTGTGTATGTGCGTGTATGTATAGGTGTGTATGTTAGTGTATTTATGTTGGTATGTGTGCATACATGCAGTGTATGCGAGGGAGTGTGTATATGTATGTTATTGAGTGTGAGCATAACTGTGAGAGTTTGTGCAAATGATGTAAGTATGTTTGCAGGTATGTACGAGTGCATGTATATTTATGAATGTGCATGTGTGTATGTGTGTCTGCTTGTCTTATAACATGGTAATATGCATTGTTTATGTTTACAAAATCCATTTGACAATGTTTTTTTTCCTATGTAAATGTAACATTCACAATTGATGAATGAAAGATAAGTAATTGGGAGGACTGAATGTAAGAGGGGCCTGTATGCCCAATTTGTTACCCTTTGAAAATAAAGTTTGTTTGTTCGTTCGTTCAGACAGAGAGTCTGTCTCTGAGTTTCTTCTCTTGTCTGTGGTCAGATAGTCTGCTCATGATTGTCTTCATAAATTATCTGTGGTCAGACAGAATCTGTTGTCTTATCACTTGTCTGTTGTGAGATAGAATGTGTTTGAGTCTTCATGCCTTAACTGTGGTGTTATTGTCTATCTGACAGTCTCACACAACACGTACCAGCTTTGGGTGACAGACTGAAGTTTCTGAACTCATGGGTATTTGTTGACAGTTGCTGTGTGTCTGTGCTAGTACAGCAGACATTTACATATGGGCCTCATCAGACCATCATACATTTATGTTATAACAGATTTATACATATGTTTGCTATCTTAATAGATTTATGTAATAAGATGCTATATGTCATATACAAATATGTTTTGTGTCACAGTCATGCTTACACTGCACTGTTGTTGAAACATGGACAGAGTGATACGAGGACAGAGTATGATGTGAGATGAGTAAAATGTGAATAGAATGATATGTGGAGGGGAGTGACATGTGGATGGACAGAGAAGTGAGATATAGAATCAGTCATATGTGGGTGAAGTGAGGCTGTGTGATTGACAAGTCTTATTTCCACTCACACAGGACAATGTCACAGGATGCATCACAGCCTTTCTTCAGGAGAGGAGGCAGACACAGATGTCTTTTGATAACTTCTTGTCTGGTAATGCTGTTCTTGTTGCTGTATCGTAGTTTGATGCGTGCTCAATGCTACATTTTACTCTTAGCTTTATGGCTACATCTTAACTATTAGGTTTATAGCTAATGCTACATCTTAACTATTATGTTTAAGGTTAATGCTACATATTAGGTTTATAGTTATGCTATATGTTACAGATTACATTTATGGTTAATGCTACATGTTATATATTAGGTTTATGGTTAATGTTACATATTAGGTTCATGGTTAATGCTACAAGTTATTTATTAGGTTTATGGTTAATGCTACATGTTATATATTAGGTTTATGGTTATTGTTACATGTTATATATTAGGTTTATGGTTAATGCTACATGTTATATTTTAGGTTTATGGTTTATGCTACATGTTACAGATTAGGTTTATGGTTAAATCTACATCTTACATATTAGGTTTATGGTTAATGCTACATCTTACATATTAGGTTAATGCTATATCGTACATGTTAGGTTTATGGTTAATGCTGCATCTTATATATTAGGTTTATGTTACATATTAGGTTTATGGTTAATGCTACATCTTACATATTAGGTTTATGGTTAATGCTACATGTTATATATTAGGTTTATGGTTAATGCTACATGTTATCTGCTAGGTTTGTAATTAATGCTACATCTTTGTAGTTTTGTCCTGAATGTTGTTTAATCTGTGGATAAATTTCCCCTGTGTTGTGTAGCAGAGTTTATGAAAGTGATGGTAAACTTTATTCATGCCTAGACAATGTTGCTGTGTTGTGTAGCAAAGTTTATAAAATGTTGGTAAACTTTAGTCATGTTTAGACATTGTCGCTGTGTTGTGTAGCAAAGCTTATGAAAATGTTGGTAAACTTTAGTCTTGTCTAGACAGTGTCGCTGTGTTGTGTAGCAGAATTTATGAAAGTGTTGATAAACTTTAGTCATGTCGAACCAGCATCCCTGTGTGGTGTAGCAGAGTTTATGTAAGTGTTGGTAAACTTTAGTCATGTCGAGACAGTGTCGCTGTGTTGTGTAGCAAAGTTTATGAAAATGTTGGTAAACTTTAGTCATGTCTAGACAGTGTTGCTGTGTTGTGTAGCAAAGTTTATGAAAGTGTTGGTAAACTTTAGTCATGTCTAGACAGTGTCGCTGTGTTGTGTAGCAGAATTTATGAAAGTGTTGGTAAACTTTAGTCATGTGTAGACAGCGTCCCTTTGTGGTGTAGCAGAGTTTATGAAAGTGTTGGTAAACTTTAGTCATGTCGAGACAGTGTCTGTCTTCTTTTTTTTGGTTCAGATGATTTCCATGATGCCTGCATCACAACAGATGATTTGATTCCTATTCTGGTGGGTGAATAACAGTCCTGTGTTTTTAGTGACATGATGTTACCATTGGAAGCTGATCATGGGGTACATTTAGCTCATGTCTGGGACTACTTAACAGAGCAGGGATATCACAGCTGACCTTTCTGCCTGCTCTGTGTGAAGGAGTTACGGATGCAGTTCGCAAACAGCGGTTGAAACACAGCTGTTGGCATTTTGGAAGCAGACCACTTTGTGCTGGTTTTTATACAATGATATGAGTTGTGGTCATTCGGAAAGTAGTGGCAAACTACTGAATGTAGTGGTCAAGAAATCACGAACAGCCAAAAAAAATGCTGGGGTTGACTACAACATTCTGTAAAGGATATTCAACAAACTTTAACCTTGTTCCAGCACAGCCTGGTGGTGGAGTCAGTTTATGCTTGTAGTTGTAGTAATGCCTTAGGATGGCATTTGTCTAGGATAACCTTTTAAAAAAAAACAACCAATGTCTGCGTGTGTAAAGATTTAATATGTGATGCATCTGAGATCTTGTTGGGTTGTACAAGCGATGGGTGAGTGAATATCATCATTCACATTGAGGCTGCAAGTGTCAGATACAGATGGCTGTAACTGTAGAGAATTCAATGTGAGGCTTAAGGAGAGAAAGAGAAGAGACGTGGAAAACAGAATGTGTTTCTTCTTCTTCTGCGTTCATCCAGAATGTTGTTTTAGATGTAATTGCGTTGTGCCTGTTTACAGCAGAGGTGCGATATTTGCACCTTTTGGCTGACACATCCGACTTCTTCAGGCATTCACTGGCCGGGTTACCTTCCTGGGTAGAATGTGTTTGCTGTACACTTGTTGGCTCATTACACTGAACCTTCCTGGGTAGAATGTGTTTGCTGTACACTTGTTGGCTCATTACACTGAACCTTCCTGGGTAGAATGTGTTTGCTGTACACTTGTTGGCTCATTACACCAAGCCTTCCTGGGTAGAATGTGTTTGCTGTACACTTGTTGGCTCATTACACTGAACCTTCCTGGGTAGAATGTGTTTGCTGTACACTTGTTGGCTCATTACACTGAACCTTCCTGGGTAGAATGTGTTTGATGTACACTTGTTGGCTCATTACACTGAACCTTCCTGGGTAGAATGTGTTTGCTGTACACTTGTTGGCTCATTACACTGAGGAGATAGATAGATAGAACAGATGGACATGCTTTATTTTCACAGGGTCACAAAAGATAGATAGACAGGCAGCCAGCTAGGTAGGTAGGCGGTTAGAGATAGAGAGAGAGACAGAGGTTTATTGCAATAGGCTTGCAGATTTCATGAGAACAAGTAGGCGGTCTTGAAACGTGTAGTTGTCATGTAACATAGATTGTACACATTGTATTCTCGATGAAGCGTAGTGTTCACGTCAGTTGTCAACAAGATGTCTGTGTAAGCAGAAATGTAAGAGGTTGTCTCATGTTGCAGGTAACAGTCATAGCCAAGGCCAAGTGCTGCCATCTACACAGTGACCTTTTCTATATTGAGAACTTTGTGTGGGAGTCCAGCGACAGGGACAGGGACGACTTTGGGTGAGTTTCTCCTTCAGTTTCACTTATCTTCATGGCAGTGTCAGAAGTCAAGTTATCTCACACTGGCATTTAGTTATGGGTCTGCCTGGATAAATCCAAGTTAATTGTTGAATGCCCTGGTTCAATCATGAGTGGGACTCCAATCAGTCAGAAATCTTGCCTACGATCGAGCAAGCTAATAAGGTAGAAAATATGTGAAAATTTATGCTGCTAAAATTGTAAGTGAGAATGGCCTAGGTTTGATCTCCGGTCAAAACCCCAATAATACCAGACTAACAGATTTGAAACAGGTTAATTTTTTGAGAGCGAACCAAATTGTCATAGGGTTTATTCCCGGATTCTATCCTGGACTTTTGTCAGAAGTCAAGTTATCTCACACTCGCATTTAGTTATTGGTGCAGGTTCAGATCCCTTACACTCCAGATCCAAGAGAGAAAACTTGGGACAAATGTCTCTTGTATGCTGATTGAAGAAACAGTCCCTAGATACTCAAGAAAACAGCCAAGAAATGGCTCTTTAAAAGGATAGATGTAGCTGCTCTTGGTACTCCCAGGAGTGAAAAAGAGGAATGTTTAGATTATGCAGAATAAGTTTATTGCATAAACACGGCATAGGGCAAGTTAACTCCCTGACTTATCCTGTCCTAGAAAGATATATTTGCTCCCCCACTAACTGTGACTTAAAAGTATAGAAGCACTTAAGCTACACAAAATTTACATACAGTTAGAAATATTATGAAAGAACTATGAGTTTAAACAACTACCACTGTGTTTACCAACTACCAACTTTTCATGATTGTTCAACAGAATGGTTGATATGAATAAATCAAATCTGTTACTGAAACGTTAATATAATGATGATTATAATAGTTAATGTTTTGCTACATTGGTGTTATGCAATGAGAGAATGTTTTCAGCCAATGTGTGGTCTGATACTCTTCTTCTAAAATGATTTTCACATAATGATGACATGGGCAGACTGAGCCCATGACCTTGGATGGAATCTGTCTATAGGAAGCAAATCTGACACAGAAACATGCCGAAGTGGGACACACTTCCCTGTCAGGGGCATAACTATGTGTGACTCACTTCTGTCACAGGAACAAATAAGAAGACCTAAGTATTAATTAAGAGTATTAATTAAGAGTATTAACTAAGAGTATTAACTAAGAGTATTAACTAAGAGTATTAACTAAGAGTATTAACTAAGAGTATTAACTAAGAGTATTAACTAAGAGTATTAACTAAGAGTATTAACTAAGAGTATTAACTAAGAGTATTAACTAAGAGTATTAACTAAGAGTATTAACTAAGAGTATTAACTAAGAGTATTAACTAAGAGTATTAACTAAGAGTATTAACTAAGAGTATTAACTAAGAGTATTAACTAAGAGTATTAACTAAGAGTATTAACTAAGAGTATTAACTAAGAGTATTAACTAAGAGTATTAACTAAGAGTATTAACTAAGAGTATTAACTAAGAGTATTAACTAAGAGTTGTTGAGATTTCAAGAATAAACTCAACAGTGCTTCATCAGAACAGCATGACCTCTGAGCAAGACTCAGTATGTATATGTTAGTCACAAGTGTATGGATGTGGTTCTGATAACAGATATGATGGGTGTCATTGGTTGGTTGACATGTCTATCTATTGTCTGTCCCTGGGCACATGACACCTGCCAGCTATTGCCTGGTGTCCTTCAAGGCTGCAACTCAGTACATGATGGAGACAGACTTCTCATACCTCAAGGAGTCCAGCTTGTCTATGGATAAAGAGGTTTGTGTCCACGTGTGTCTGGCAGCTGTGTGTGTGGTGTATGTAGATGTTATTATGTAGATGTGGCTGAGAGCTGTGTTATGTATGTAGATGTATCTAAAAGCTCTGTGCTGAATGTGGCTGAGTCTGAGAGCTGTGTTGTATGAGGGTAATTTAATAAGTAAGTCACAAATCGCTGTAGAAAATAACTAAATATGATAACTTGAATCCAGTTTATTTTTATACATTGTCCCATAGGTGGCAGCGAGCCGCCACTTATAGAGAGCCATGACGTCTGCCCTATGTGCCACTTTGGGCTCAAGAGGAAAGACTAACTAACTTTGTCCCTTTATTTCTCAACATAATTTCCACCAACATTGATGCACTTATCCCATCGTTTTATCAGCCCTCCCAAACTGGCTGCATAGAACTGCGTGCTTTGTTCTCATTTACCGGCCATCCCACAGAACTGTGTGACTTACTTATTGACTCGCTCTCGTAACTTTTTCTACCCAGCTATGCACCGCTTTACGGGACAAACATTTGTCAGCATAAACACTGACAACCCTCGTATCTATATATATATATATAGATGTGTCTGAGACGTGTGTGCTGTGTGTAGATGTGTATTGCAGCTATGTGCTGTGTGTAGATGTGTATTGGAGCTATGTTTTGTATATAGTTGGGTCTGAGAGCTGTGTAATTATTTAGATGTGTCTAAGAGCTGTGTTATTATTTAGAAGTGTCTAAGAGCTGTGTTATTATGTAGATGTGTCCAAAAGCAGTGATGTTATGTTGATGTGACTGTGAGGTGTAGATTGTATTGAGTTGTGTGTGGGAACTGTGTGTTGTATGTAGATGAGTTTGAGAGCTGTATGCAGAGAGGAACAGAACATTGCCTCTGTTATATCAGTGTGACATTCATCATATCACAGTCCATGTTTTGATAATGAACTACCACTGTCTACCCACATATCACATTACTAAACAGATGAATTGATGCTTCTGTAACTGTCTGCCCACATATCACATTACTAAACAGATGAATTGATGCTTCTGTAACTGTCAGCCCACAAATCACATTACTAAACAGATGAATTGATGCTCCTGTAACTGTCTGCCCACAAATCACATTACTAAACAAAGATGAATTGATGCTTCAGTCATGGTCAGCCCACATGTCACATTACTAAACAAAGATGAATTGATGCTTCTGTCATTGTCAGCCCACATATCACATTACTAAACAAAGATGAATTGATGCTTCTGTAACTGTCAGCCCACATATCACATTACTAAACAAAGATGAATTGATGCTTCTGTCATTGTCTGCCCATATATCACATTACTAAACAAAGATGAATTGATGCTTCTGTAACTGTCAGCCCACATATCACATTACTAAACAAAGATGAATTGATGCTTCTGTCACTGTCTGCCCATGTATCACATTACTAAACAAAGATGAATTGATGCTTCTGTCACTGTCTGCCCATGAATCACATTACTAAACAAAGATGAATTGATGCTTCAGTCATTGTCAGTCCACATATCACATTATTAAACAAAGATGAATTCATGCTTCTGTAACTGTCTGCCCACATATCACATTACTAAACAAAGATGAATTGATGCTTCAGGCATTGTCAGCCCACATATCACATTACTAAACAAAGATGAATTGATGCTTCTGTCACTGTCTGCCCATGTATCACATTACTAAACAAAGATGAATTGATGCTTCAGTCACTGTCTGCTCATGTATCACATTACTAAACAAAGATGAATTGATGCTTCTGTCACTGTCTGCCCATGTATCACATTACTAAACAAAGATGAATTGATGCTTCAGTCATTGTCAGCCCACATATCACATTATTAAACAAAGATGAATTCATGCTTCTGTAACTGTCAGCCCACATATCACATTACTAAACAAAGATGAATTGATGCTTCTGTAACTGTCTGCCCATGTATCACATTACTAAACTGATGAATTGATGCTTCTGTCACTGTTTGTCCACAAATCGAATTACTAAACATATGAATTGATGTTTCTGTCACTGTCTGCCCAGATCAGTATAGAAGACCTGATGGCAGTGACAAGTGTTAAAGATGAAGTACGGACATCCCCTCGCTTGGTGACTGCCTCAGAGCCACAGACCAGGCTGGAGAGGCAGCTCAACAGAATATCAGACATCCTGGAGCTGACCTCACGGGAGATGGGCCAGCAGGGTGTCACCAAGAGACAGGGACAGCTTCAGAGTATCTTTCCAGGTGAGAACTGACCAACACTAACCCCCTGTCTCTGACCAGTCTGACAACATGTCCTGTTATGTCCACAGACTTTCCTTCTCGTAGAAGCATATAGTTGAGAGACTGGTGATTGTCCGACTGCCTAGGACTGCTGTGTATACGTATGACACTGTAGAGAGTGAAGTCCTGATATAAATTTGACACGGACTGAAAGCGAGCAAGTTACAAGACCTAGTGGAACAAGTAAACGGGCACAGTGCAGAATGTGACTTAGATATTAACATCCAAAAAACCAAAAACTGATAATTAGCAGTGAAAAGCAAAGGTCATCAATGAACATCATAGTAAACAGGCAGATACTAGAACAAGTAATAAGTTTCTCCTATCTTGGACATATAATAACAGATGATGGCGGAAGTGAAATAGAAATAAAAAAGAGGATAGGAATGGCCAAAAATGCTTTCAATGGCTTGAAATCAGTTTTAACATCTAGAGAGATTAACAGTGCATTTAAAATGAGAATTGTCAAATGCTACGTATATTCAAAGCCACTGTATGGTGCGGAAGATTGGACATTGAACAAAGAAAGTCGCAGAGGCCCTGGGGATGTGGATATACAGACGAATATGTCGTATTTCATGGAAACAAAAACAATCAAATGCAGAAGTTCTAGAAAAACTGGGAATGAAGGGAGTTGATGAAAGAAATAAAGAGGAGGCAAGTGAAATATTTTGGCCACGTTAAAAGACATGATACACTAATAAAAAACCCTACTGGAGGGCAAGCGAGCAAGAGGTAGACAACGATACAATTGGGAAGATAACATCAAGAGATGGATGAACATCAGCCTGACAAAATGTAGTCAGGGCGAGAGACAAACACGGTGTTGGAGATCCATTGCAGCCAATCTTCATTATGGAGGCGGCATATGATTGATATATATGAGAATTTTTCCAAAATCAACCTATGATTTGGCTGGTACAAATAAACTGGTTGCCATGGTGACACCGTTCATTGCTTCCATCATTCAGTAGTCTTTTAGCTCACTACACATCAACCTACAGTCGCATTTGTTGTGGTTTATAAATCGTGAACGAATAAACATAGACACTGTTATTGCCTTTTCCGCCAGCTGTGAAATTTGTGGTGTGATTCGTTTGTTTGTTTTCTAGCAGAAGGTCAAAATGTGACCAAGATTCATCGTCGATCGTGTTGTGTGTACGGTGATAACATTATGAGCGACAGATCTGTGAGGGATTGGTGCAGGGCATTCAGAGATGGGAGAGGGTGGACGCCGACGACATTCATGTGTGAAAGATGAGCTCATTCAAAAAGTAAACCAAGTCGTAGTGGAAAAGCGCTGTTTCACAATTTCAGATCATTCTAAGGGATTTACACAAATTTCTAGGACTAGTCTATCTTGAATTGTCACTGCAAGGTTAGGTTACTGCAAATTATGTTCAAGGTGGGTACCAAAGCAACTGACTGATGTTCACAAAACTCAAAGAATGGGCTCAGCTTTGACGTTCTTACTGCGCTACTGGAAAGAGGGGGGATGCATTTCTCGACAGAGTAGTGACTGGGGATGAGACATGGGTTCACTTTGTGAATTCAGAAATAGAAGAACAGACAAAATAGTGGTGTATACTCATTCTCCAAACAAGCCCAACAAATTCAAGCGAACATTTTGGCAACAAAAAATAACAGTTACAGTGTTCTGGGACCTCAGTGGCATTTTGTTGATGGAATTCATGACACTAGGGACCACAATAATGTCAGAAGTTTATTGTGAAACACTGAAGAAGCTTCGTCGGTGGATACAAAACAAAAGGTGCATAAGCTCACCAGTGGCGTCATTATCATGCACGACAATGTGCAGCCCCACACTTCTGTTTGTACAAAGGCTTTAGTTGAGCAGTTTAAGTGGGATATTTTCAACACCCCCCCCCCACCCCCCCCCCCCCCCCCCCCCCCCCCCCCCCCAACTTGGCACCAAATGATTATCATCTCTTTGGCAAGATGAAGGTCTGGCTGGCTACCCACCGCTTCGACACTCCAGAGGAGCTCATGGATAAAGTCAACAACTGGCTAAGTACCCTGGTGGCGCCATTCCTCGATGAGTGGTTAGAAATACTCATGCCACAGTACCTCAAGTGCCTGAATGTAGGCGGTGACTATGTGGAAAAGTAATGTAGTGATGTATGTAACTTTTGTATGTATTTAGATGTTATTGTCAATTTGATAAAATTTTTACCAGAGAATCAGAGGTTGATTTTGGAATAGCCCTCTTATATATATGACACTGACAGTAGACAGTGTAGTCCTGATATATGTATGACACCACTGTAGAGACAGCAGTCCTGTGGTATGTATGAAAAGACCAGGGATATATGTACAGAATGTCTCACAAATAAAACTGGTATGAATAAAGTGAAGGGCAGAGCCTGTTTGGTAGCACTAAGAACTAGTGTTCCATTGAAGAGATGAGAGCTGCAGTGATATGGCTGTGTTCCCTACATGTGTGAGATCGCAGAAGTAACAGCATACCAGTAGTTGTTGGTTGAACCAATGATGTCCTATACAACAACCAGTCAGTCTCCACATGTCATGGGGTGTACCATGCTAGACAGAATTCTGGTTGAGCCAATGATGTCTTACACAACAACCAGTCAGTTTCTACACATCATGTGGTGTCTGGGGTGTACAATGCTAGACAGAATTCTGGTTGAACCAATGATGTCCTACACAACAGCCAGTCAGTTTCTACACATCATGTGGTGTCTGGGGTGTACAATGCTAGACATAATTCTGGTTGAACCAATGATGTCCTACACAACAACCAGTCAGTTTCTACACATCATGTGGTGTCTGGGGTGTACAATGCTAGACAGAATTCTGGTTGAACCAATGATGTCCTACACAACAACCAGTCAGTTTCCACACATCATGTGGTGTCTGGGGTGTACAATGCTAGACAGAATTCTGGTTGAACCAATGATGTCCTACACAACAGCCAGTCAGTTTCCACACGTCATGTGGTGTCTGGGGTGTACAATGCTAGACAGAATTCTGGTTGAACCAATGATGTCCTACACAACAGCCAGTCAGTTTCCACACGTCATGTGGTGTCTGGGGTGTACAATGCTAGACAGAATTCTGGTTGAACCAATGATGTCCTACACAACAGCCAGTCAGTTTCCACACATCATGTGGTGTCTGGGGTGTACAATGCTAGACAGAATTCTGGTTGAACCAATGATGTCCTACACAACAGCCAGTCAGTTTTCACACATCATGTGGTGTCTGGGGTGTACAATGCTAGACAGAATTCTGGTTGAACCAATGATGTCCTACACAACAGCCAGTCAGTTTCCACACATCATGTGGTGTCTGAGGTGTACAATGCTAGACAGAATTCTGGTTGAACCAATGATGTCCTACACAACAGCCAGTCAGTTTCTACACATCATGTGGTGTCTGGGGTGTACAATGCTAGACAGAATTCTGGTTGAACCAATGATGTCCTACACAACAGCCAGTCAGTTTCTACACATCATGTGGTGTCTGGGGTGTACAATGCTAGACAGAATTCTGGTTGAACCAATGATGTCCTACACAACAGCCAGTCAGTTTCTACACATCATGTGGTGTCTGGGGTGTACCATGCTAGACAGAATTCTGGTTGAACCAATGATGTCCTACACAACAGCCAGTCAGTTTCTACACATCATGTGGTGTCTAGGGTGTACCATGCTAGACAGAATTCTGGTTGAACCAATGATGTCCTACACAACAGCCAGTCAGTTTCTACACATCATGTGGTGTCTGGGGTGTACAATGCTAGACAGAATTCTGGTTGAACCAATGATGTCCTACACAACAGCCAGTCAGTTTCCACACATCATGTGTCTGGGGTGTACAATGCTAGACAGAATTCTGGTTGAACCAATGATGTCCTACACAACAGCCAGTCAGTTTCCACACATCATGTGGTGTCTGGGGTGTACAATGCTAGACAGAATTCTGGTTGAACCAATGATGTCCTACACAACAGCCAGTCAGTTTTCCACACATCATGTGGTGTCTGGGGTGTACAATGCTAGACAGAATTCTGGTTGAACCAATGATGTCCTACACAACAGCCAGTCAGTTTCTACACATCATGTGGTGTCTGGGGTGTACAATGCTAGACAGAATTCTGGTTGAACCAATGATGTCCTACACAACAGCCAGTCAGTTTCTACACATCATGTGGTGTCTGGGGTGTACAATGCTAGACATAATTCTGGTTGAACCAATGATGTCCTACACAACAGCCAGTCAGTGTCTACACATCATGTGGTGTCTGGGGTGTACAATGCTAGACAGAATTCTGGTTGAACCAATGATGTCCTACACAACAGCCAGTCCGCAAAGTCACCTTCATCTTCGTCCCGGGACATGCGGGAGTCGAGGGAAATGAACGAGCTGATAAATTGGCTGGCTCTGCACCCCCTGTAGATGGCCAGCCCATGGATCGTGCCGATGTCATTAACGCCCTTAAAGATATGGCGAGAACAGAGGATTTTGACGCCAGTGATTCCACATCGCTTTCCAGGATGAAAGACCTGGGAGTAAGAATCGGCACAGCCAGACGCGAGAAGTACATCGGGAAAACAAAGCGCCTCGTCAACCAACACAGAACTGGCACTATTAGCCACCGGACGCTGATGCATATGCTGGGGGGAGGATCTGAGCACCTATGGACATGTCCGGAGTGCAACGAAGATACCCCAACTGATAACTGATAACTAACCGGAACTGATAACAACAGCCAGTCAGTTTCTACACATCATGTGGTGTCTGGGGTGTACAATGCTAGACAGAATTCTGGTTGAACCAATGATGTCCTACACAACAGCCAGTCAGTTTCCACACATCATGTGGTGTCTGGGGTGTACCATGCTAGACAGAATTCTGGTTGAACCAATGATGTCCTACACAACAGCCAGTCAGTTTCCACACGTCATGTGGTGTCTGGGGTGTACCATGCTAGACAGAATTCTGGTTGAACCAATGATGTCCTACACAACAGCCAGTCAGTTTCCACACATCATGTGGTGTCTGGGGTGTACAATGCTAGACAGAATTCTGGTTGAACCAATGATGTCATACACAACAGCCAGTCAGTTTGCACATGTCATGTGGTGTCTGGGGTGTACAATGCTAGACAGAATTCTGGTTGAACCAATGATGTCCTACACAACAGCCAGTCAGTTTCCACACATCATGTGGTGTCTGGGGTGTACAATGCTAGACAGAATTCTGGTTGAACCAATGATGTCCTACACAACAGCCAGTCAGTTTCTACACATCATGTGGTGTCTGGGGTGTACAATGCTAGACAGAATTCTGGTTGAACCAATGATGTCCTACACAACAGCCAGTCAGTTTCTACACATCATGTGGTGTCTGGGGTGTACAATGCGAGACAGAATTCTGGTTGAACCAATGATGTCCTACACAACAGCCAGTCAGTTTCTACACATCATGTGGTGTCTGGGGTGTACAATGCTAGACAGAATTCTGGTTGAACCAATGATGTCCTACACAACAACCAGTCAGTTTCCACACATCATGTGGTGTCTGGGGTGTACAATGTTAGACAGAATTCTGGTTGAACCAATGATGTCCTACACAACAGCCAGTCAGTGTCTACACATCATGTGGTGTCTGGGGTGTACAATGCTAGACAGAATTCTGGTTGAACCAATGATGTCCTACACAACAACCAGTCAGTTTCTACACATCATGTGATGTCTGGGGTGCAATGTTAGACAGAATTCTGGTTGAACCAATGATGTCCTACACAACAACCAGTCAGTTTCTACACATCATGTGGTGTCTGGGGTGTACCATGCTAGACAGAATTCTGGTTGAACCAATGATGTCCTACACAACAGCCAGTCAGTTTCCACATGTCATGTGGTGTCTGGGGTGTACCATGCTAGACCTATATGAGTTGTAGAGTACTGAAGGGCTGGTGTGGTCAGTCTCAGGCCGACTGCCTACACTTCCCCAGATATCCCCGGGTAGGCTGGTCGACCTGGGAGCACAGGCCAATGACAAATGTCTGCTTCCATACAGATTTGAACCCGTGAGCACCTGGTGGGCAGACCACCACACCAGCACAGATCTCCCCCAGTTTATGACAGAATGAACATTCACACCATGTGATCAGTCATACCAGTATTGGTATTTACTATTGTATTGTTCCCTTTGGGCGAGCCAGGGGATGCTCAGTCTCTCATGAGACGTGAATTTATAAATGCATCAATGAACTATGTTCACAGACCGTGTGCGGAAATGTCCTCAACCTGAAGCCACATCTCAGAATGGAGACAGCGATCAGAGCAAGCAGTTGGGGTAAGTTCTGGGCCGTTTGTTGGTTCATCTCTGGCTTGTGTCATATCCTGGGACCAGGCTCATCTCTGGCTTGTGTGATATCCTGGGACCAGGCTCATCTCTGGCTTGTGTGATATCCTGGGACCAGGCTCATCTCTGGCTTGTGTCATATCCTGGGACCAGGCTCATCTCTGGCTTGTGTCATATCCTGGGACCAGATTCATCTCTGGCTTGTGTGATATCCTGGGACCAGGCTCATCTCTGGCTTGTGTGATATCCTGGGACCAGGCTCATCTCTGGCTTGTGTCATATCCTGGGACCAGGCTCATCTCTGGCTTGTGTCATATCCTGGGACCAGGCTCATCTCTGGCTTGTGATATCCTGTGACGAGACTGAACTTTGATCTGTGATCAGGCTCATCTTTGATCTATCCTGTGATCAGGCTTATATCTGGCTTGTGTGCTATCCTGTGGCTCATATCTGGCTTGTGTGCTATCCTGTGGCTCATATCTGGCTTGTGTGCTATCCTGTGATGAGACATCTCTGGCTTGTGTTATATCCTGAGAGCCAGAGCTTTAGTTCTGGCAAGGCAGTAAGTGCAGCAACATTCAGCTGCCACCAGTGAGGTGCTAGTGGAGCTATGTGACGTCAAACATGGCCACCAACCTGTGGCAGGTGTGGATTGTTGTCCCCAAGCACTTTCCTGTTACAAATCTGTGCTATGATAGCACTATTATATTTTGTACACCTGAATGGAGGGATGAATAGGTGGGCATTCTGTTGCTCACTTTAGCAGGTGTGGAGCCCACGCTGGGCTGTGCCCATGACATAATGAGCACAGTTGGCTATCAGCTGTGCCAACATGCCTATTGGGCTGCCATAAATCTCTGGTATATTAGGTGTATATATGCTGGATGTAGCCCAACATGGTCTGGTAGTCACACACACCATCATTGTGTGCCGATTTTATTTTATGAAACAAATATAAACAGACAGAGTAAACCTACATAGGGAACCAACTGAAATGTGAAGCACACTGAACTTTTTTCATCATCTCTAGAGATCTCATCTTGTATTGCCATGTCAGTGTCATCAAGCCATGACACCAATTCTTTCTCTCACACACCCTTTCTGCTACATTTATTCATCAGAAAACACATGGCACATACATAATGCTGTGGTTTCCCCTTGACTTCCACAACTACATAGGTGGTGTTAGTGATAACATTTTTGAGTTTAGAGATGTGTAATCTAATTTTATTCAAAGATAGATCATGCTAACCGTTCTATTTATTGCTGTTTGCTTCTTCACTGTGTATGCAGGGACTTCCTGTCAGCCCTACAGGACGATGTCCTGGACCAGCAGTTTGGCAAGCAGAAGTAGTGTCCAGGAGCCCCCCCCAGACTGGCAGCAGCCGTCTGCTGATGTATTCTGACTTCCTGTGTGTGCGTGGAGGAGAAGAGGAAGAAAGAGAACATACTCATTGCACAAAATTAGATTAGTGGAACGCTTATGCTCATAGCACAAAACTAGATTAGTGGAAAGCTTGTATCAATGAGTAGGGGTGTACAACATTATTGGGAGGGGGACTGGAGAGAGGACAGGACACAGCTGACTGTTATATGCAACACACTGTTGAACATGACTCAATTGACTGATGTACACAACTTAATACTGTCGACTGCCACACACTATATGACACAGCTGACTGATGTACACTACATGATTAAGTTCAAGATGACACTGTTGACGGAGTTAATTAGTGAGGTTCTAGCTTCACGGCAACAGGTCATCACCATTATGCTCCATTCCTGTGCCAGTGAATATCGCACAAAATGTTCCTCACTGTCCAATGTGAAAAGTGGAATAGGCAGGAGTCTCGGCAATCCAACAGCCCGGCCAGAATGCCAACACTAAAGTCATCCACGAAAATTACAGTTCATCGATGTAATCGGCAGTCACCAGAAAGTCTTCATTGACCCGGGTTTTCTCACATGGCTCAGCCTCTTTTCACGACCCCCCAAAAGCGCCTCACAAAGCACGAACTCCATAGCTCCAGCGTCAACCCCCAGGAATATCCTGAAAAATGCACTCATGAACCGAAATGGCAAACCAGTCAATTCAGCAACAGCTGGTAGACACTGTTCCAAACATGCAGTTCACTGTTTACTGATATACACAACATGACTTCTACATATATGATGAAAGCTGAGAGCTATGCCCGTATGTAATAAAAAGTGATACATGTGAATGCAATATAAAACATGCCGTCCACACAACATGCATTAGTGCTACGCACAAAGATGTAGTTTGAATGGCACAAACAACCTGAGCTAACTGTTGTAAGCTACACAGAGTTGACACCAGACAGTCTTTCAATAAACCTGTGATATCAATGTCAGCAACAGTGTCTTGTGTCCTTCATCATGTGCCATGTCAGTAAGCATGGGCTGTCATGGTTCACTATCTGACAGTCTTAGATCTGCGTTACAAGATACTTTTATCTCTGTCTTCCCTTTGCCATCACTTTTTCATGTTCCTCATAGCAAACCCACAAAATCTGGACTGCCTAGTCAAATCATCACCTCAATCTTTGCTGTATATGTAGTGGATGTGAGTGGCCTCATCACAGCCTCAGTCTGTGTGCTATCTATATGGTAGATGTGAGTGGCCTCAGTGTGTGTGCTATCTATATGGTAGATGTGAGTATGTAGTAAATGTGAGTTTAACAGCTCAGCCTCAGCTCATTCTGACTCAAGTCTATGTACTGTTATTGTAGTGCCACAGTTTGTGCAGAGAACACATCTCCAGCTCTGGGAGGACCTCCTGTTGCTCGGTGCGCACACTGAAGACCAGCTATCAGGTGACTTGAATCTGTTCATGTCAGGGACATCAGGCCTCACACACATCCTTGCATGCAATATCAGACACCTCACACTTTCTGACTGACTGACAGCGCTGTCCTGTTGTACTTGACAGCCACTCACTGACAGCGCTGTCCTCAACTCAGTGCTGCGGTCTCTGAGTGATGGCGCCCAAGAACAGCCACATCTGAGGAAAAAGCAACCACATGTCAGAGAACAAGAATGTGTGCCAGTGCCACTGTGTATATATGCCACAGTGTGTATGTTTCAATGTGTAAATGGGCCACAGTGTGTATGTGCCACTGTGTAAATGCATCACAGTGTGTATGTGCCATTGTGTAAATGGCCTACAGTGTGTATGTGCCATTGTGTAAATGGCCTACAGTGTGTATGTGCCATTGTGTAAATGGCCTACAGTGCGTATGTGCCAGTGTGTACATGTGTCACTGTGATAGTGTAGTGGTTGGACACTTACTGCCGACACTGTGGTCATGGGTGTAAAAGAACATTACAGTGGATATTGTAAACTGATTCAGGTCAAGCCAGCCTCACATGTGTACCAGGACATAGAGAAAAATAAGGTGACTGGTATGGCACAACTTCACCCGTCTCCACAGAAATAAAGTGGCTGGTATGGCACAACTTCACCCGTCCCCACAGAAATAAAGTGGCCGGTATGGCACAACTTCACCCGTCCCCACAGAAATAAGTGGCCGGTATGGCACAACTTCACCCATCCTCACAGAATAAGGTGGCCGGTATGGCACAACTTCACCTGTCCCCACAGAAATAAAGTGGCTGGTACGGCACAACTTCACCCGTCCCCACAGAAATAAAGTGGCCGGTATGGCACAACTTCACCCATCCTCACAGAATAAAGTGGCCGGTATGGCACAACTTCACCCGTCCCCACAGAAATAAAGTGGCCGGTACGGCACAACTTCACCCGTCCCCACAGAAATAAAGTGGCCGGTACGGCACAACTTCACCTGTCCCCCCAGGAAATAAAGTGGCCGGTACGGCACAACTTCCCTGTCCCCACAGAAATAAAGTGGCCGGTACGGCACAACTTCACCTGTCCCCACAGAAATAAGGTGGCTGGTATGGCACAAATTCACCCGTCCCCACAGACTCATGATGAGAAATAAGGTGGCTGGTATGGCACAAATTCACCCGTCCCCACAGACTCATAGAAAGACATGGTCGAGTCCCTTCTGTGCTTCACTGTACAATTACAGGTATCAGGGAGCTAATCTCGTGTGCCAACAAGAGTCCACCTGTTCCCGCAGACTCCCGTGTAAGGAATGTTGGAGAATGCAAATCTTCACATTCTCCATCTAAGCCAACAACTGAGTTTGTATTATCTGGTTATCACCCTGTCCCCTAATCTACAGTGCTGATTAAGTGAACTACAGCCATCAGCCTGTGACATGAACAGTGTACAGTACAGCCAAGGCCTCAATTGTCTCCACACCTGAATCACCTGTGACATGAATAGTCTACAGTACAGCCAAGGCCTCAATTGTCTCCACACCTGAATCACGGGTGCTGTAGATCATGTGGGGTTGGCAAGATTCTGGGAGCTGAGGTGGCTGAGTGGCTAGGTGCTGGCTTATGGCCACATGTTGACATCCACAGCAAGGCAGATCCGAACCACCGACTGACCGACGTCCCAGGTAGCAGGAGATGTCTGGGGAAGTGAAGGAGGCTGATGTAATACTGCCCTCGTCACCCTCGGTGTGCTGGTTCATCTACACAACACACAGGTGAAGGCTGATGTAATACTGCCCTCATCACCCTCGGTGTGCTGGTTCATCTACACAACACACAGGTGAAGCACTTTGTGTCTGACACACCTGAAGCCGTGTGAAAGTCCTTTACTAACATACGGCTTAGGTATTCTCATTTTGGAATGCAGTCTGGGTAGTGACCAAGTTGGTTCATGTTGATGTCCTGCCGGCACGGGTTATAGCACATATTCACCATAATTACATGTTCACCATAATTCAATAATTCAGAGATTAAGATGGCGTATTTATCAACATCTTCAAACATGCCTGGTCAGCTGAATTAGGAAGAAACATACAGATGCTCGGATAATGTGACCTTACCTGTCCCTTGCTGAACCTGGCCCCCGAGCCTGTGGCTAACTTGACCTCCGCTCCAACTGGCAGGGAGTTGTGAGGATTGGCTTTCAAGCACTGACCACAGTACAGGAACTGTACACAGATCTCTTCCCGCTCATTGTACTTGGTGTACACACCTGGGTAGAGACATAAACAATAGTTGTAGATATAGACACGTGGTTGCAGACATAAACAATAGTTTTAGATATAGGCACCTGGGGTGCAATAAACAGTCACTTTAGGTATAGACACCTGGGTACAATAAACAATCATTTTAGGTATAGACACATGGGTACAATAAACAATCACTGTATGCATAGACATCTGGATATAGACATAGACAATAATTGTAGGTATAGACACCTTGGTATTGGCACACACAAAAAACAATTATAGGTATAGACACCTTGGTATAGACATAAACTGATTATGTGGTTGTTTCGGGATTTGAAATTTAAATATTGAGCACAACCCACTACTGGCAACGCCGATCGCATTCTGGTATGAACCTAAGGCCTATCATTGTAGGTATAGACCACTTGGTATAGATGTAAATACAAGATTCACCACAAAGAGCACACCGGCCAAGGAAAGTACAGTATACATTATAGACCAGGCACAGTTTGTTACTTCAAATATCAACTTGCTAAAGGAAAGCACCCAGGTACTTTATCATACTGTTGCAATCTCTCACATACCTCCACCCCACATGTGTCAACACCCTCACCTGCCTACACCCCCACATGTGTCAAAATCCCTCACCTGCCTACACCCCACATATATCAACACTCCCCACCTGCCTACACCCCTCACATGCTTACACCCAACATATGTCAACACCCCTCATCAGCCTACATCCCACATATGTCAACACCCCTTACCTGCCTAAACCCCCACATATGTCAACACCCCTCACCTGCCTAAACCCCCACATATGTTAACACCCCTCACCTGCTTACACCCCCACATATGTCAACACCCCTCACCTGCTTACACCCCACATATGTCAACACCCCTCACTAGCCTACATCCCACATATGTCAACACCCCTCACCTGCCTAAACCCCCACATATGTCAACACCCCTCACCTGCCCACACCCCACATGTCAACACCCCTCACCTGCCTACACCTCACTTATGTAAACTATGTCCGACCAGTCACATGACAGACAGCGTTCTATCTCATATCATGACAAACTTGGAAGTGTCACTGCCATGTGCCCTCCACACGAAAGACTTCTTCTCTAGACATGACAGACAGCCAGAACTTAGAATTTCATTGTTTGAGACCACACAACCATAAAGTCCCCAACCTTCCATGCAGCTTTTGATGTCATGGAGAGGACCACAGCTTGTGTTGCCTGGGAAGAATATGGAGCCACTGGTAGAGCTACCATCGCCCTCTTTGAGAAACGAGGGAACCGATCGCTGCTCCTGGAAATCTGGGAAAGGAAACACTCGGGGTTATCACCGGGGTTTCTTTCACTAACTCATCATTGCATCCTGGTACAGCCACAGAGAGGGGAACTATGCATTTATACAATGTTACAACCACACAAGAGGGGAACTATGCATTTATACAATGTTACAGCCACACACAGGGGGAACTTTACATGTATACAATGGTACAGCCACACAGAGGGGGATTATACATTTATACAATGTTACAGCCACACAGAAGGGAACTATACATTTATACAATGTTACAACCACACAGAGGGGGACTATACATTTATACAATGTTACAGCCACACACACAGAGGGGGGGTTATACATGTATGCAATGTTACAGCCACACAGAAGGGAACTATACATTTATACAATGTTACAGCCACATAGAGAGGGGAACTATACATTTATACAATGTTACAGCCACATAGAGAGGGGAACTATACATTTATACAATGTTACAGCCACATAGAGAGGGGAACTATACATTTATATAATGTTACAGCCGCACAGAGGGAAAATATGCATTTATATAATGTTACAGCCGCACAGAGGGAACTATATATTTATATACTTTTCCACACAAGAAAAACAACAAAAAACGTAACATTACTGCAGTTTCAATTGCAAACTTGTACCAACATTTTATTGACAATGCTGATTCACCAACTGCAGTTGGATCTGCAATGCCAGTCCGTAAGAACAGGACCTCTGTAGGGTCTTCTAGCCCAAAGACCAGCGCAATGCAGCTGGATCCTGACTGTTTGATCTGAAATTCGACGAGCTCTGGCATTGACTGGACTGGAGGAAGCAGATGCAAATTGATTCCTAAGATGCGGCGGCCGTATGAAGCAGTCTTCGGCAGCAGTTGTGATTCTGGGTCTTCCACTGTGCGGCCGGTCTGAAACTTGAAATCGCCTCCAAAGGCAACTAATAGTGCTTCTAACCACATTAAATTCTCTGGCTACTACACATTGTGACTGCCAAGCCTGTAAACGTCCAATGATGATGAGCTGTTGTTCTGTAGTGAGATGAGCCATACTTGCACGTGGAATTTTCAACTGAATTTATTCGAGGAGCATTAATCTTTTAAGGGCATTCAATAATATGGTCAGAGAGCTTTGTGTTCAGTAACTTTCACGGGATTATCATGAACCTGTCACGAGTTATTGTCAAAAATGTTTTGACCTTGACCTCTTTCGACCTCATAAATGATGAGGTGAGTACAATTCAGGTAGCCACGAGAAGTTAATGACCAGATGGACACGGTCGATAGGTTGACTGATTGATTGATTGATCTAGGAACCGACATCACAGCATTCGGGGCATTCCCATATGCACTCCGTCCCCATCCTCAGCAGCCAGCGAAAGAGTTCCAACACCAATAGTACCAGTAGCAATCTGATTATATGTCCATCTCGCCTTTCCTCTGAGCGTCGACCAGATCCCCTCATCACTCCCCGCTGCCTCATTCTTGCCAGACCATGATGATCCATTTGCTCCTCCGAGGTGTACATGTGCTCCCACAAGGTCGCAACCATGCCAGCCTTGTCATGCATCAATACTCCACCAAGTTTTGCAGAGCCAGCCAATTTGTCCGCCTGTTCATTCCCCAGCACACCGGCATGCCCCGGAGAAAAGATCCAGGCCATGCTTGCCACCCGTGACTTCCGAAGCGAAGCAAGCCACTCTGCATGAAGCATGCCTGTCCTCACCTTCCTCAGCATACTTTCTGAGTCAGTTACAATCACGATGTGTGCGTATCGTATTCTCAATCCAGCGAAAAGCTGCAGTGACTGCCTCCACCTCCATTCTTAAGCTAGATGTTGTGGTATCATATGCCAGGCTCCCCTGCACCAAACGTCGGCCATTAGCTTTTGCTATGAACCCCCAGGCACTTCTCCTACCTCTCGACACCGAACTATCTGTGTATATAATCACATCACCCGAGTGAGCATTACCCTGAATTAGCTGCTGGATTTCCACTTCCGTGGCCCCTGCTGGCCACTTCCTGCACTCCCGGCTCAATGTGATTATAACTCTGCACAAGTCTGACTGCTCTGCTGGCACTCTGACCCACTCCTCTCCTCGTCTAATGTTCTCCAAGATGCACACATGTCTATTCGTATCCTCCGCCTGAGCCATCCATGATTTCCTTCTTATCAGTCGCTGACCCTTAACTGCATTCAGCGCCTCATACAAAGGGTGATCTGTGTCTGCAGCTACTCTGAGGTATGCCTTCGCTTGCATCACCTTGTGCCTACCAGCAACAGTTGGCAGACCAAGGATGTAACGCATACACACTACTGGGGTGTCTCTGGTGTATCCCAGAATGACCCGCATAGCTTCGTTCTGTAAGCGCTCTAACTTCACCAGCTGACTCTTTGAGACAGTGAGCAGTCCTAGTCCATAATCAATCACTGAGAGGATCAAGTGCTGGTATAGTGTGAAAAGCATTCTCTGCTCTGTGTCCATTGCAGCGATAGTTTTAAGTGCATTGAGTCCCTTTTGAGATCTTGTCACAACCGTTCCACATGGTCCTTGAAGGACAAGCTTCTTGTCAAATGTGATTCCCAGATACTTCAGTTTGTTCTCTCTGTTGATGTTTCTACCATCTATCATGAGGCTTGGGACATCAGCACTCACAATCCTGGTGTCCAAAAAGCACCACAAAACAGCCGCCTTTTCCAGGTGGATGACAGCACTCATTTCAGTGCACCATGAACCTGTCACGAGTTACTGTCAAGTAGACCATGCTTGGAAAGCAAAGAGAGCTGCAGTGAAGCAGCTAAGGAAAGTGCGACAGACACCTCGAAGCGTCACGAGAGGAAGTGGACACAGCGGAAAATGTCAAGAAAGACAAGGTGGGGGTTTTCAAGCGCTGTGCTGCAGAAGCCAAAAACGCAAAATGGGAATGTTTCATGAAGGAGATTGGAGGTGATAAAACACTGCGAAAATTCTGGAAGCTGCACAGACAAATACAACGAAAAAATCGGCCTATGTACTAAGATTTGACGGGACCAGGAATTAAATATCTGAGCATCATGTCCAATAAACTTTTTCCTGATGCTGTGACATATTGTTCATGGCATGATGCCTAACATTGTGTGAGGAGGGTCGTAGCTTGGAAGATAGCATAAATCGGCGTTACCTTCGGTCTGTGCTGAGTCCCATAGCCAAACAGGGTACAAGTTCATATACGACACTAGACATATGACAGCAAAGAGTGATTCATGTAGCACACACTATATTACTACGAAGCCAAGCATCTTGCCATCACAAAAATATTTTACCAAATAAAATAAAATTACATAACATTATTAGGTCTTTGACACACACAAAAAACAAAACCATACGTTAATATCCATTCACATTAATTGAAAGTGTGCCACTTTCATAGGGAGGGGGAGAGTGTCACAGACCCAAGGGAACCCAATACAACCTAGTATAGCCTAAGACAGGAGAGACAGGTTAGCTGTAGGGGCTGTAGTATATTAACGACAGGTAGACAGGTGTACCGAGAAAGGTCACCGCTGTTTACGTCAAGTGCAGGTGAGCCTGTAACTGGGGCTAGACCAGTGTCCAGCGGGCTATGCCAGGCAACACCAGATTCACGGGGGCATGACAGCTCGTGATACAGAAGAGCGAAAGTAAAGTCAGACGGGTTAAGGCTAGCGACATGGACGGACGTAGAGTTGTGGTTGTGTTTCCTGAATGTGTGCACGATTGAATGAGCCTGTACATACGACTGTTAATGCGATATTGCGAGTCTGATTAATGAGTGCACGTCTGCATGTGACCAATTTATTGTGTATATATTAAGAAGTAAGAAGAATGATGTGTTAACGATTCCAGCAGTGAGCGTGGAATCGAACCAGTACATACCTGTTAATCACAATCTCTGCGAGATTGTGGCGTGTACGTTATTTCAGCACATTAAATTAGACTATTTTGAGCCAACTTATCTTAAGAGTGCTGTTTGTGCAAGTGCAATCATCTATCTCTGCCTTAGACTGTCATCTGAGATCTATTGAGAGAGTGAGTTCATGACACTAGGACAGTGGGAACAATTTACAGAGATGATGGTGTGCGCGTGACAACAGACAAAGAGAAAGGGGAGGCACTTCTACAGAGATTTTTAGAGCAGACCAATCATAATGATGCGGACACCAGGGATGCAGTTACAGAGGAGTTATCTGGCACCATGAAGAATATGCATTATGAAGACATCATACGGGTTGAAGATGTTAAACATATTTTGAAAAAAGCAAAAGACATGGCACCAGGGCCCGATGGGGTTAGGTATGGCCACATGAAGGCTTTGAGCGATGCAGACCTGAAGGAAATGACCGACTGCTTTAACCAGAGCATTAGGACAGCATCAGTACCGCAGGATTGGGTACACAGATATCTCATCCCTCTCCCAAAACCATTGAAGGATCATTCAAAGCTTAGCGGCTTCAGGATCATCACCCTTCAAAATACATTTGGGAAGGATTTAGAGAAGATAGTCGCTGTCAAGCTGCAAGAGTTTTTGGAAAAGGGGAAGCTTCTTCCAAGAGGTTTGGGGAGCTACAGGCCAGGAAAAGATACCTGGTCAAATACAGCCACTTTTGCCTTTGACGTTTATGAGGGGTTCCAGAGTAGACAGGAAACGATGGCGGTGGCGCTTGATCTCGAGGATGCATACAATAGGTTGACTGATATCCAATCAGCGAATATCTTTTATAAAAGTAACACCAAAAATGTTGCGTTTCTTTTTTTTTTTTGAACAGTATACAATGTTACAACCACACAGAGAGGGGAACTATACATTTATACAATTTACAGCCATACAGAGAGGGGTACTATACATTTATACAATGTTACAACCACACAGAGAGGGGAACTATAAATTTATATGTTACAACCATGAGAGGGGAACTATACATTTATACAATGTTACAGCCATACAGAGAGGGGAACTATACATTTATACAATGTTACAGCCACACAGAGAGGGAAACTATACATTTATACAATGTTACAAACACACAGAGAGGGGAACTATACATTTATACAATGTTACAGCCATACAGAGAGGGGTACTATACATTTATACAATGTTACAACCACACAGAGAGGGGAACTATACATTTATATAATGTTACAACCACACAGAGAGGGAAACTATACATTTATATAATGTTACAACCACACAGAGAGGGGAACTATACATTTATACAATGTTACAGCCACACAGAGAGGGGAACTATACATTTATACAATGTTACAGCCACAATGCCTCCTCAGCTAACAAAGCAGTGATTGAAGGGCCCGCCACTTACCAGACTTGTCAACACTTTGCACCAGCAGCGAGTCACAGACAGAGCAGACCATCACAATCTTGACTTGTTTCTGAGCAGATCAGAGAGAGGAAATAAATGGGATATATACACGTTTCTGAGCAGATCAGAGAGAGGAAATAAATTAGATATATACACGTTTCTGAGCAGATCAGAGAGAGGAAATAAATGATATATATACATGTTTCTGAGCAGATCAGAGAGAGGAAATAAATGAGATATATACACGTTTCTGAGCAGATCAGAGAGAGGAAATAAATGAGATATATACATGTTTCTGAGCAGATCAGAGAGAGGAAATAAATGAGATATATACATGTTTCTGAGCAGATCAGAGAGAGGAAATAAATGAGATATATACATGTTTCTGAGCAGATCACAGAGAGGAAATAAATTAAGATATATACATGTTAATATACAGATAAAATGTGTAGTGAAGACATCTGGAAATAACTCACAAAGAGAACTGGTTACTTGCATCAGAAGAAGACAGATATGATCACCAATGCCACACAGCATGGATTATAATGATCGTGGCAGTACACGAGACAGAAGGCTGTGGACAGACATGATCACCAACACCACACGGCATGGACTATAAGAATAATGGCAGTACACGAGATAGAAGGCTGTGGACAGACATGATCACCAAAGCCAGTGTCTATAAGATGTGCTATTTATGTTAATAATTTAAACACATACAAAACCCCAACAAAGCCACCAAAATACACCCCCTCACCCCTTACAAACATAAACCAGACAAAGCCACCAACACACACCACACAAAGCCTCCAATACACACCACACAAAGCCACCAATACACAACACACACAAAGCCACCAATACACACAACACACAAAGCCACCAACACACACAACACACAAAGCCCCAACACACACAACACACAAAGCCCCAACACACACAAAGCCACCAACACACACACCACACAAAGCCACCAATACATACAACACACAATGCCACCAACACACACAACACACAAAGGACATGCATCACACTCTATCTGACACTGACACACCCCCACAAACAGAGAACACAAATCACTCTCTACCTGACATGCTGTATCCTCATCCTCCTTGGCTGTAGCCTCAAGACCCGACCTTGACATATATTTTCTCTTGGTGCCTCTGTTCTTCCTGCGGACGTGCAGCCTGTCCTGCTGGTCCCCACTCTGGCAGCCTGCCATCCCTGCAGGGCTCTGTCCACTGGAAGCTGTGTTACCTAGTGGCCTAGGGCTGCAACATGTGTGTGAAGCGGATTTATCCTTGGATACAGGTGTGGATATACTTGGCAATTTATCCTTGGATACAGGTGTGGATATACTTGGTAATTTATCCTTGGATACAGGTGTGGATATACTTGGTAATTTATCCTTGGATACAGGTGTGGATATACTTGGTAATTTATCCTTGGAAGCAGCGGTGGTTCTATTAGTTGATTTTGATTTGTCCTTGTGTACAGGTGTGGATGGTATGAATTCATTCTCGGATACTGGTCGATTTGCTGTGGCCTTATCCTCACATACAAGCAAGGATGTGTTTGCGGATGGCATGGATTTATCCACGGATACTGAATCAGTCCTAGTTGCATCATCAGCTCGTGAACGCCTAAACAAAAACTTTTTATTTGAAGACAGTGGTCTAGTCCCTGCCATGGAAGATCTCCGGCTGTGGCTGTCAGGTGTGACATCTTCAGCAGGTCTCCAGCTGGGCAGCAGGCGCAGAGAGATGACAAGTTTGTTCGTCGGGAGAGATTGTTTGTGTGTCCAGTGACACAGATGGGACAGCAGTCGCTGCAGTTAAGTGTGCTGATGTTGATGGCTGTGCATTGATACTTGTAGAAGATTCGCTGTGTGCTGACTCAGCAACATGTGTTGTAGTGTTCAGCATTACCTGATCATTTGTAAGATTAGTGTCACCAGCCACCAATTTGTCAGTGTCATGAGTTAAGCTGTCAGTGTCACGAACCAAGCTGTCAGTGTCATGAGCCAACATGTCAGTGTCACAAGCCAATCTGTCAGTGTCATGAACCACCAATCGTCAGTATCACAAGCCCAATCTGTCAGTATTCATGAACCACCAATCTGTCAGTATCACAAGCCACCAATCTGTCAGTGTCACGAGCCAATATGTCAGTGTCATGAACCAATCTGTCAGTGTCATGTGCCAAACTGTCAGTGTGAGAGTTAGTAGTTGGCCTCAGCTGTGACACCAATGTGTCACTGACTGCGCTGACAACACCTACAGAACGAGAACCATGTCCATGTGTCCCTCTGCCAGTTGTTGATGCTGCCTGCTGGTTGTCCAAGGTGCTGACTCGTGCTGCTCTCTGTCCTCACAGAACTTCCCATGCTGAAGATGGGAAATGGCTGCAAGTAGATAAAACAAGCACTACAGAAGATGGGAAATGGCTGCAAGTAGATAATACAAGTACTACAGAAGATGGGAAATGGCTGCATGTAAATAAAACAAGCTCTACAGAAGATGGGAAATGGCTGCAATGGTCCCCATCAGTCAATCATGTTTCTGAATTACTCTTGTTTCACTTTGGATTTTCCAGTTACAGGTTCACATTTCAAGGGTTTTCATCTGTTTTCTTCTGACATCTCTGTTTCCTCTCCCTCCCTCTCTTTCTGTGTGTGCCTCTGTCTCTGCCCAACATCTCTCTTTCACTCTGCCTCTCTCAATTTGCCTCTCATCCCTTCACCTCTGCCCCCTTGCCCTTCTCTCTCTCCATGTCTCTCTCTCTCTCTCATACAAAACTATCTCTCACCTTGACAGGTGCCTTTATGTCCATCGCCTGTGCCGAAGTTTTCACGTCTGTGCCATTGAGGCACGGTGACCTGGTCAATGGGCTGGACATGAATGTCCCGAGATCCATGGGCACCTTTGGTGACATGGTCATTTCTGGACTCTTTGACAGAGATACATCCAGGCTGTGGACAAGGTGAGGTCAACAGGTGTCATTAGGACAAGTTCAGGTCAACAGATGTCATTAGGACAAGTTCAGGTCAACAGATGTTATTAGGACAAGGTCAAGTCAACAGGTGTCAGGACAAGGTCAAGTCAACAGGTGTCAGGACAAGGTCAAGTCAACATGTGTCGGGACAAGGTCAAGTCAATAGGTGTCAGGACAAAGTCAAGTCAACAGGTGTCAGGACAAGGTCAATTCAACAAGTGTCGGGACAAGGTCAAGTCAACAGGTGTTAGTCCGGCCACCACAGCTCCAGTCCAGTCACTATGATGACCACAGAGATTCAGTCTCATTAGTCAAGTTGGTTTAACCGGTCAGACTCACTTCAGGACACAGCTGACCCTACAGACAGCTGATCCTACAGACAGCTGAACCTATAAACAGCTGACCCTACAGACAGCTGAACCTATAAACAGCTGACCCTACAGACAGCTGAACCTATAAACAGCTGACCCTACAGACAGCTGAACCTATAAACAGCTGACCCTACAGACAGCTGAACCTATAAACAGCTGACCCTACAGACAGCTGAACCTATAAACAGCTGACCCTACAGACAGCTGACCATACAGACAGCTGAACCTACAGACAGCTGACCCTACAGACAGCTGACCCTATAAACAGCTGACCCTACAGACAGCTGAACCTATAAACAGCTGAACCTATAAACAGCTGACCCTACAGACAGCTGAACCTATAAACAGCTGAACCTATAAACAGCTGACCCTACAGACAGCTGACCCTAATGACAGCTGACCCTACAGACAGCTGACCCTACAGACAGCTGACCCTACAGACAGCTGACCCTACAGACAGCTGAACCTATAAACAGCTGACCCTACAGACAGCTGAGACTACAGACAGCTGAACTCACAGACAGCTGAACATACAGACAACTGAGCCTACAGACAGCTGAGCCTACAGACAGCTGAGCCTACAGACAGCTGAACCTATAGAAAGGTAAGTCTACAGAAAGTTGAGTCTTCAAATAGCTGAGACTACAGACAGCTGAGTCTTCAGACAGCTGAACCTACATACAGCTGAACCTAGAGACAGCTGAGACTACAGACAGTTGAGTCTACAGACAGTTGAACTTAAAGACAGCTGAGCCTACAGACAACTGAGACTACAGACAGTTCAGCCTACAGACAGCTGAACCTACAGAAAGGTAAGTCTACAGACAGTTGAGTCTTCAGACAGCTGAACCTACACACAGTTGAGCCTACAGACAGCTGAGACTACAGTCGGCTGAGCCTACATACAGTTGAGCCTACAGACAGCTGAGCCTACAGACAGCTGAGACTACAGTCAGCTGAGCCTACATACAGCTGAGCCTACATACAGTTGAGCCTACAGACAGCTGAGCCTACAGACAGCTGAGCCTACAGACAGCTGAACCTACAGACAGCTGAACCTAGAGACAGTTGAGACTACAGACAGCTGAGCCTACATACAGCTGAGCCTAGTCACTCACAGATGATACAACACAAACAACATTTGACCACGCTGAACAAATACTCGCACAGAAAACTGACCTGGCTCTGCTGTCCATCACTGCCAGTTGTCCAGTCGTGAACTTTGACAGCGACTCCATGGCCACTGAACAGTCTTGGTAGGTCTTGATTTTGTTTCTCACCCACTTGGACAGACCTGTCAGATGTAGATGTGATAGTTGGACAGGGCTGTCAGATGTAGATGTGATATTGCACAGAGTTGTCAGATGTAGATGTGATACTGGACAGAACTGTCAGATGTAGATGTGATAGTTGGAAAGACCTGTCAGATGTAGATGTGATACTGGACAGAACTGTCAGATGTAGATGTGATACTGGACAGAACTGTCAGATGTAGATGTGATAGTTGGAAAGACCTGTCAGATGTAGATGTGATAGTTGGAAAGACCTGTCAGATGTAGATATGATATTGGACAGAACTGTCAGATGTAGATGTGATACTGGACAGAACTGTCAGATGTAGATGTGATAGTTGGAAAGACCTGTCAGATGTAGATGTGATATTGGACAGGGCTGTCAGATGTAGATGTGATAGTTGGAAAGACCTGTCAGGTCTAGATATGATATTGAACAGGGTTGTCAGATGTAGATGTGATAGTTGGACAGGGCTGTCAGATGTAGATGTGATAGTTAGACAGGGCTGTCAGATGTAGATGTGATATTGGATAGAACTGTCAGATGTAGATGTGATAGTTGGAAAGACCTGTCAGATGTACATGTAATAGTTGGAAAGACCTGTCAGATGTAGACGTGATAGTTGGACAGAGCTGTCAAATGTGATATTGGACAGAACTGTAGGATGTAGATGTGATAGTTGGACAGACCTGTCAGATGTAGATGTGATAGTTGAACAGACCTGTCAGATATAGATGTGATAGTTGAACAGACCTGTCAGATGTAGATGTGATAGTTGGACAGACCTGTCAGATGTAGATGTGATAGTTGAACAGACCTGTCAGATGTAGATGTGATAGTTGGACAGACCTGTCAGATGTAGATGTGATAGTTGAACAGACCTGTCAGATGTAGATGTGATAGTTGAACAGACCTGTCAGATGTAGATGTGATAGTTGGACAAACCTGTCAGATGTAGATGTGATAGTTGGACAGACCTGTCAGATGTAGATGTGATAGTTGGACAGCCCTGTCAGATGTAGATGTGATAGTTGGACAGACCTGTCAGATGTAGATGTGATAGTTGAACAGACCTGTCAGATGTAGATGTGATAGTTGGACAGACCTGTCAGATGTAGATGTGATAGTTGGACAGACCTGTCAGATGTAGATGTGATAGTTGGACAGGGCTGTCAGATGTAGATGTGATAGTTGGACAGAGCTGTAGGATGTGGATGTGATAGTTGAACAGAGATGTAGTATGTAGATGTGATAGTTGGACAGAGATATATGTATATGTGATAGTTGGACAGAACTGTACTATGTAGATGTGATAGCTGGACAGTGATGTAGATGTGATAGTTGGACAGAGATGTAGATGTGATAGTTGTACAAAGATGTAGATGTGATAGTTGGACAGATGTGATGGTTGGAAAGAGATGTAGATGTGATAGATGGACAGAGATGTAGATGTGATAATCTGACAGAGATGTAGATGTGATTGTTGGACAGAGATGTAGATGTGATAATCAGACAGAGATGTAGGATGCAGATGTGATAGTTGGACAGAGATGTAGATGTGATAGTCGGTCAGAGATGTAGATGTTATAGTCGGACAGAGATATAGATGTGATAGTTGGACAGATGTGATAGTTGGACAGATGTGATAGTTGGACAGAGATGTAGATGTGATAGTCGGTCAGAGATGTAGATGTTATAGTCGGACAGAGATATAGATGGGATCGTTGGACAGATGTGTTAGTTGGACAGATCTGTAGGATGTAGATGTGATAACTGAACAGAGCTGTAAAACAGATATGAAGACAGATATATTAATAGTTATGTTAGAACAATGAATGTTGGAATGTTAGAACAATGAATGCAGATGGAAAGTTGGAGGACATCAAAAAAGAAATGGAGAGAGAGAAGATTAACATATTAGGAATATCGGAAACGAGATGGGAGGAGCAGGGATAAGGACAGGAGAGGATTGTAAGATTATTTACTCGGGGGAGAAGAACAGCAAAGAGGTGTAGCCATTATATTAGATAAGCAAACATCAAATTCTGTCAAAGGATATTGGGCTGTGTCAGACAGAGTTCTATTAGTAAAATTAAACGGAAGACCTTTTAAAATAAATGTAATTCAAGTATATGCCCCAACAAGTGAAAGCAGTGAAGAAAGTATAGAGGAATTTTATAATGACATGGAGTCTGCTTTGAAGAACTGTAAAAAATCAGAAATAAATATCATAATGGGTGATTTCAACGCAAAAATAGGAAAGCAAAGCGATGGATGCAGTGTAGGCAACCATGGTTTGGGAGAGAGAAATGAAAGAGGTTACAGACTTGTAGAATGGGCAAAAGAACAAGAAATGGTTGTAGGAAACACCTGGTTTAAACAACATCCTAGAAGATTATGGACATGGAGGAGTCCAGACAGCAGGATTAAAAACCAGATAGATTACATCCTGATAAGCAAAAGGTTTCGAAATGCATTAACAGTTGTAAAAACAGTTCCAAATGCAGACTGTTACAGTGATCACAGATTAATTACTGGCACATTGAGGGTAAAGTTAAAGAAAGTCAAGTATACAGCAGGAAACCCTAAATATGACTTGTGCAAATTGAAAACTGACAAAGAAATACAAGATAATTTTAACATAGAAGTAAAGAACAAATTTGATTTATTGTCTGATCTAGAGATCCTATTTCAAGATGTAGATGATCAATGGGAAATGCTGAAGAATTCAATCAGTTGTGCAGCAGAAAAAACTATTCCAAAAGTAAAGAAAGTGGGCCGTAAGACATGGATGACTGAAGAAATTTTACAACTAATGGAAACAAGAAGACAGAACAAAAATAATCCTGCCAAATATGAAGAAATTCACAGAAAAGTCAGAACCTTATGTAAGGAGGCTAAAGAAACATGGCTTGAGAAAAATTGCAGAGAAATTGAAAAACAACACAACAGTAAAAATGCGAAACTAATGCACAAAAGAATTCAGGAGATTACTAATCAAAGAACACGTACATCAGCAGGCTGCCTAAAGACAAAAGATGGAAGAGTCATAATAGAAAAAGATCAGATTTTACATGTATGGTCAGATTACGTGAAAAACCTTTATGACGATAACAGAGACGAACAATATATTGTTCAAAATAACAATGAAGGGCCAGCAATTTTGAAGATAGGAGGTTCAGAATGCTCTTAATCATATGAAATCTGGCAAGACCCCTGGTCCAGACAGCGTCACAACAGAAATGATTAATGCTTTAGAAGAATATGGAATAGATAAAGTTACCAGTCTGCTTAATACAATATATGATACTGGAAATATACCTCATGAGTTATGTAATTCTGTATTTATTGCAATCCCAAAGAAATCAGGAGCCTTGGAATGTGATCAACATCGAACAATTAGTATAATGAGTCACATCACGAAGATTTTGCTAAGAATTATCATGCAAAGAGTTAGGAGGAAAATACAACCTGAAATAGGAGAAGAACAATGTGGGTTTGTAGTAGGCAAGGGTACAGTAAATGCTGTGTATATACTGAGAACCGTAATCGAACGTTCTATAGAAGTAAACAAAGATCTACACCTTTGCTTTATTGACTACACAAAGGCTTTTGATAAAGTGAGACATGTCAACATGATAAGGATGCTTGAAGATCTACAAATTGATGGGAAAGACCTTAGACTTGTAAAAAACATATATTGGAAACAACAAGCTGCCATAAGAGTTGATAATGAAGTAAGCCAATATCAGCCTATTAAGAGAGGTGTGAGACAGGGATGTGTAATGTCTCCAGATCTGTTTTCCCTGTACAGTGAAAATATTTTCAGAAATATTGAAAATATGGAAGGAATCAACATTGGGGGACGATGCATCAATAACATTAGATATGCAGATGATACAGTCTTGATTGCAGACAATGAACAGGACCTGCAAAATTTAGTAGATGCGGTTGTTACACACAGTGAACAACAAGGGTTAGAATTAAATTGTAAAAAGACACAGATTATGGTCGTCACTAGGAAGAACGAAATACCACAGTGTAATATACAAGTAAATGGGAATATTCTTCAACAAGTGAATAGGTACAATTATCTCGGAACAGTAATAACATCTGATGGGAGATGCCTTGAAGAGATTAGAACAAGAATCGCCATGGCAAAAGTAGCCTTTAGCAAGATGAAAAACATACTGACCAATAAAAAGATGTCAATTGAAACGAGAAAAAGAGTGTTGAGATGCTACATAGAACCTGTACTTTTATATGGATGTGAAGCTTGGACAATGAGCAGCCAGGCTGAAAAACATCTGATGGCTGTAGAAATGTGGTTTCTGAGGAAAATGCAAAGAATACCATGGACAGCCAGAAAGACCAATGAAGAAGTCCTTCAAGAAACAAATGAAGATCGTAAAATGATCAGAGACATTAGACGTAGACAGTCACAATTTTTTGGGCATGTTATGAGAAGAAATGATTTGGAGAACTTGGTGACAACTGGTAAGATCGAGGGGAACAGACCAAGGGGAAGACCTAGAAACAAGTATCTGGATGGCTTGGCCTTGTGGCATGGTCGAGACAGAAACACGGAACTGATCCACGACTCTGTTGATCGAGTGAGATGGCAGAACATGACCGCCCACGCTTACCGGCATGGCACATGATGGATGGATATTAATAGTCTGCCATACAAAAGTACAAAAGACATCAGGTGCAGGATATACAACCGTAGACAATACAAAATTAGATATCTGAGATACAATATTACCTTTGCAATATTTCTCCGCCGTCCTGACAAACCGGTCGTCGACAATGATCAAGGCGCCCCAGTCATGCCTGGATGAGTCCGCGTCCAACACAAGGTCATACACCAACCACGTCCAGAACATATGGGTTCAAACAACGCAGGGGAGAAATGTGTTTTCTGTTAGAGTTTTGTCACTGAAACAAGTCTCTGTCTTCCTCTTACAGTCAGTCACACACTCTCTAACACAGTCTCTCACACACACAACTGTGATAAGGCACTTGCAAAATGTAGTTGTGGACGGCATTCTGATGACAGTCTAAGTGGACCTATGCCTGGATACATTCTACAAGGATCTCACAGTTTCACGTCTGTCTACAACAACCTGTACACATGATTTAATAATACAAAGAGCCACAATGAAGAAATATAATGGATACAGATCCAGGGAAAGATCACGCCAAAGATGGATGAATCATCATCATCATGTGCCATGCCAGTAAGCGTGGGCGGTTATGTTTTGCCATCTCACTCGATCACCAGAATCGTGGATCAGCTCAATGTTCTTGTCTTGACCATACAACGTGGCCAAGCCATCCAGGTATTTACTTCTCTGCCCTCCCCTAGTTCTCTTCCCCTCGATCTTGCCAGTTGTCACCAAGTTCTCCAGTTTATTTCTTCTCATAACATGACCAAAAACTGTGACTGTCTATGTCTAATTTCTCTAATCAGTTTACAATTTTCATTTGTTTCTTGTATGACTTGGTCATTGGCTTTTCTGTCTGTCAACGGTATTCTTTGCATTCTCCTCAGAAACCAGATTTTCACAGCCATCAGATGTTTTTCAGCTTGACTGCTCATTGTCCAATAATCATTGAATACCTACTTACAAACAACATTAGAACTAGCACATAAAAGATCTTGATATCTCTCTTGTATGGGTGGGGAGATTGTGCGTGGGTGGGGATGTGTGTGTATATGGGTAGGGATGTGTGGCTGGGGGAATGGGTGGATGAAGGATGTGTGGTTGGGTGGAGGAAGTGTGGTTGGGTAGAGGATGTGTGGGTGATTGTATATGAGTAAGGGTGTGTGGTTAAGGGATGTTTGGTTGGGGGATGGGTGGGTAGAGGATTTGTGGGTGGGTAGAGGATATGTGGGTGGGTGAGTGTGTGCAGGTTAGGAGATGGTGGGGGATGTTTATAGGTGTGGGCTCGGGATCTGTGAGTGGGCTGAGGGAGATGGGAGATTATGTGGGTGAGTGCGGAATTTGTGTGTGGGTAGGTGCGGAATATGTGAGTTGACGGGGAGATGTGTGTGTGGCTGAGGAATGTGTGTTTGGTTGGGTGGTTGGAGGTGTGTGGGTGGAGGAGGATATTGGGTGAGTGATTGTTGGTGGGAAATGGGACGGGTAGAGGATATGTGAGTGGGTGGGGAGATGTGTGTAGGTGGGGGATGTGTGGGTTATTGAATGTATGTGTGCTTGGGGTGTGGGTGGATGGGATGTGTGGTGGGTGAGAGGTGTGTGTGGGTGGGGAGATGTGTAGGTGTAGGGATGTGGTAGATGGGTGGGGGAATGTATTGTATGTGTGTGTGGTTGGGTGGGTGGGGGAGTTGGAATGAATGAGGGGGTGTGTGTGTGTGTGGGTGTGTGTGTGTGTGTGTGGGTGGTGGATGTGTCTCATAACATAGTAATATGCATTGTTTATGTTTACAAAATTCATGTGACAATGTTTTTTTTCTATGCACTGTTGATGAAAGAAAGATGAGTGATTGGAAGGGCCGAATGTAAGACGGGCCTGCGTGCCCAATTTGTTACCCTTTGAAAATAAAGTCTGTTCGTTCATTCGTTCGTTCGTTCACCCAACATCTGACTGTGGTCAATGGAGGAGGAGGAGGAGAAGATGAACAAGGAGGAGTAGGAGGAGAAGAAGATGAAGAAATAGAAGGAGGAGGGGAAGAAGAAGAAGAAGAAGAAGAAGAAGAAGAAGAAGAAGAAGAAGAAGAAGAAGAAGAAGAAGAAGAGGAGGTGGAGGAGGAGAAGGAGTAGAAGAAGGAGGAGAAGAAGAAGGTTAGTATCAAAGTCCTTATTTTAGTCCAGTCACAAAGCCTCGTCTAAGCCCTGGTAGCATAGCGGCTAGACAGACACTCGCCTGCCATTCCAGAAGTCTTGGGATGAACCCACAGCTGGACCAATTTGTATTTTAAAACATATACGTGGGTTCCTGGGTGGACCCGGCCTAAAGTGGGTTCCCAGCCGGACCCGGCCTAAAGTGGGTTCCCAGCCGGACCCGGCCTAAAGTGGGTTCTAGGAAATGTCTGGGGGAATAAAGACGACCAAAATGATACTGGCATCATCACCTGCCAAATGCTGATTTATCTATACAAACACGGGTTGAGCACCATGTGCCTTAAGGCATGAAAGAGTTCTTTAATTGTTAAAATACTGTAATACAATGGTAACTGTGCTACGTGGCCAAGGGGTTACGGACGCAGTTTGTAATCCCACATACCCGCGTTCGAAACACAGCTGCGGACGATCTGGCAGCAGACCGCCATGCGTTGGGTTTTTACGAAATGGTATGGGTGATGGTCGTTCAGAAAACAATGGCAAACTACTGAACATAAACTTGCCAAAAGATCACACCGGCAAAGACTGCTGGTGTTGACTGCGACATCCTGTAAAAGGATATGCAACTAGCTTTAACTAACTGTACAACAGCTGTGGCCAGTCAACATCATAAGTCTTACCAGTGTCTGATGCAGCGCCACAGGGCCTGGTTTAATGCCCTAAAGGCTTGGATCTCATACCACTCATTGCCAGATAACATAAGTCTTACCGGTGCCTGATGCAGCGCCCCAGGGCCTGGTTTAATGCCCTAAAGGCTTGGATCTCGTACCACTCACTGCCAGACAGCAGGCCCCGGCTGTGTCGATGCTGGTCGTTGTACTTTCTCTTCAGCTCCACCTGGGATAGATGGAGACACATTCATTGTCACAGATGCTTATAGTTTAATGTCTGTGATTGTAGTTTAATGTCTATGATTGTAGTTTAATGTCTGTGATTGTAGTTTCTTGTCTGTGATTGTAGTTTAATGTCTGTGATTGTAATTTAATGTCTGTTATTGTAGTTTCATGTCTGTTTTTGTAGTTTCATGTCTGTGATTGTAGTTTCATGTTTGTGGTTGTAGTTTCATGTCTGTGATTGTAGTTTTATGTCTGTGATTGTAGTTTCATGTCTATGATTGTAGTTTCATATGTGGTTGCAGTTTCATGTCTATGATTGGAATTTCAAGCCTATGACTGGCAAATTCAAGGGGATGATTGTGGCTTCATGTCAATGATTGTAGTTTCATGTCTATAAATGATGTGTTAACCACATTATAACTAGACTGGACAGATGTTCTTCCATATAACACAAAAAACAATTTGACGTATACAAGGCAAAACTCACCTGCACGTCCTTGAAGTTTGGGTACGGGACACCCACCTGTGGGGACACCAGCATATGTATGTCACACCAGAATATGTATGTCACAATGAACTGTATGTTTACGTGTGTCAACATATAACAATAAACTGTACGTTTACGTGTGTCTACATATCATACCAATAAACTGTTTGTTTTTTGTGTCTACATGTCATTACAATATACTATGTTTATATATCTCTGCATATCATAACAACAAACTGTATGCTTACATATGTCTACATGTCATAACAACAAACTGTATGTTTATGTGTCTACATATCATAACAAACTGTATGTTTACATATAATAACAATAAACTGTGTTTACATAGCATAACAATAAACCTGTATGTTTATGAGTGTCTACATGTCATTACAAGAACCTGTATGTTTACATGTGTTTACATATAATAACAGTAAACTGTATGTTTATGTGCGTCTACATATCATAACAACAAACCTGTATGTTTATGAGGGTCTACATGTCATTATAAGAAACTGAAAGTTTATGTTTGTCTACATACCATAACAACAAACTGTATGTTTACAAGTGTCTACATGTCATAACAACAAACTGTATTGCATGAACATTTAAATATCATAACCACAAACTATACTGTATGAACATCTAAATATCATAACCATGAACTATACTGTATGAACATCTAAATATCATAGCCATGAACTATACTGAATGAACATCTAAATATCATAACCACAAACTATACTGTATGAACATCTAAATATCATAACCATGAACTATACTGTATGAACATCTAAATATCATAGCCATGAACTATACTGAATGAACATCTAAATATCATAACCATGAACTATACTGTACGAACATCTAAATATCATAGCAACAAACTGAGTATTTTAACAAGACACAAACTGATGTAGTAATCCGACAGTAATAATTCCACTCAAGATCTCTGCAGTGTGGACACTACAGCTTCCTATTAGGAGTGTTCATTTGAAATCCGTTCGTGCCGCACCGCGTGTAATTGCGTTCATTGAACATGATCATGTCATAGTCATGTGATAAGTACTGACTAATAAATAAAAGAGAACGTGTTTATCGTCCCATGATGCATAGGTTTTGTTTCTGACCATTGAGAAAATGGCAGGGTTGATCCACAATCCGTCCAAGGAAACTCGAAGAGCGATGATTCAGTTTCTGTCACTTGAAAGATGTCGACCAGTGGAAATTCATCAAAGAATGCAGGCAGCATACAGTAACAAATGTGTGTCGAAGACAACAGTGACATCAAGAATAAACGACCCGGCATGCTTTCTTGCGGTGTGATTTTGTTGCACAATAATGCTCGTCCGCATGTTGCAAAGATTGTGCAGTGGGAAGCATTAGCTAGGAAGAAGTTGGAAATTATGCAACATCCAGCCTATAGTCCTGATTTGTCACCATGTGATTTTCATTTGTTCGGACTTCTAAAAAAAGCTCTCAAGGGGCACGATTTCACACAGATGCAGACAGTAATGAACGCGGTAAACATTCGGTTCAGTGAGCAACCACAATCCGTTTTTGCGGACGGCATTCGCCGCCTACCTAAGCAATGGGGTACTTGCCTGAATGCCTACGGCGACTTCTTCTGACCAACCCATGGTGCATAATTCATTCAAAATGAATGCTTCATTTAATTCTACCACATCTGTTAATGTTTCTTTCATGCTTTTGTAATAAAGCCATTGGAAGGGGTTTCAAATGAACGACCCTAATATCTTTATGTTGTCAAGTGTGTCCTCTAATATCTACTTCCTTCTTCTGCTTCTATGAGCAACAATCAATGTGTATGAGTTTGTTTATGAGCTCTATACTTACAGTAATCTAGCAGTAAATATTTCACACCATACGGCAGAGAAAAGTTAATTGCATATCTCTTACAGGATGTTGCAGTCAACACCAGCATTTTTGCTGTTATGATCTCTTGGTAGTTTACGTTCAGTAGCTTGCCATTGCTTTCTGAATGACCGGCACACATACCATTTCATTAAAAACCAATGTAACGCGGTCTTCTGCCATATCGTGCTCAGCCGTGTTTCGAACACGGGTATGGGGGATGATAAACTGCATCTGTAACTCCTGCACCACAAAGCCGGCATTCAGCAGAAACATACAGTAATTTCTAGAAACAAGACCAGAATTAGTAATTACTTCAAAAACAACCACAGACTTACACTGATGACAGACTTACACTGATGACAGACTTACAGTGTTGAGAGACTTAAGTGATGACAGACTTACAGTGATGACAGACTTCAGTGATGACAGACTTACAGTGATGACAGACTTACAGTGATGACAGACTTACAGTGATGACAGACTTAACTGATGACAGACTTACAGTGATGACAGACTTAAGTGATGACAGACTTACAGTGATGACAGACTTACAGTGATGACAGACTTACAGTGATGACAGACTTAAGTGATGACAGACTTACAGTGATGACAGACTTACAGTGATGACAGACTTAAGTGATGACAGACTTAAGTGATGACAGACTTACAGTGATGACAGACTTAAGTGATGACAGACTTACAGTGATGACAGACTTACAGTGATGACAGACTTAAGTGATGACAGACTTACAGTGATGACAGACTTAAGTGATGACAGACTTACAGTGATGACAGACTTACAGTGATGACAAACTTACAGTGATGACAGACTTACAGTGATGACAGACTTACAGTGATGACAGACTTAAGTGATGACAGACTTAAGTGATGACAGACTTAAGTGATGACAGACTTAAGTGATGACAGACTTACAGTGATGACAGACTTAAGTGATGACAGACTTACAGTGATGACAGACTTACAGTGATGACAGACTTAAGTGATGACAGACTTACAGTGATGACAGACTTAAGTGATGACAGACTTAAGTGATGACAGACTTAAGTGATGACAGACTTAAGTGATGACAGACTTACAGTGATGACAGACTTAAGTGATGACAGACTTACAGTGATGACAGACTTAAGTGATGACAGACTTACAGTGATGACAGACTTAAGTGATGACAGACTTAAGTGATGACAGACTTAAGTGATGACAAACTTACAGTGATGACAGACTTAAGTGATGACAGACTTACAGTGATGACAGACTTAAGTGATGACAGACTTACAGTGATGACAGACTTAAGTGATGACAGACTTAAGTGATGACAGACTTACAGTGATGACAGACTTAAGAGATGACAGACTTACAGTGATGACAGACTTACAGTGATGACAGACTTAAGTGATGACAGACTTACAGTGATGACAGACTTAAGTGATGACAGACTTACAGTGATGACAGACTTACAGTGATGACAGACTTACAGTGATGACAGACTTACAGTGATGACAGACTTACAGTGATGACAGACTTAAGTGATGACAGACCTTACAGTGATGACAGAATCTTACAGTGATGACAGACTTACAGTGATGACAGACTGTACAGTGATGACAGACTTAAGTGATGACAGACTTAAGTGATGACAGACTTAAGTGATGACAGACTTACAGTGATGACAGACTTACAGGTGAATGACAGACTTACAGTGATGACAGACTTACAGTGATGACAGACTTAAGTGATGACCAGACTTACAGTGATGACAGACTTACAGCTGAAAGGCAGACTTACAGTGATGACGACTTACAGTGGATGACAGACTTACAGTGATGACAGACTTACAGTGATGACAGACTTACAGTGATGACAGACTTAAGTGATGACAGACTTAAGTGATGACAGACTTAAGTGATGACAGACTTACAGTGATGACAGACTTAAGTGATGACAGACTTAAGTGATGACAGACTTACAGTGATGACAGACTTACAGTGATGACAGACTTACAGTGATGACAGACTTACAGTGATGACAGACTTACAGTGATGACAGACTTACAGTGATGACAGACTTACAGTGATGACAGACTATCAGTGATGACAGAATTACAGTGATGACAGACTTACAGTGATGACAGACTTACGTGATGACAGACTAAGTGATGACAGACTTACAGTGATGACAGACTTAAGCTGATGACAGACTTACAGTGATGACAGACTTACAGTGATGACAGACTTACAGTGATGACAGACTTAAGTGATGACAGACTTACAGTGATGACAGACTTAACTGATGACAGACTTACAGTGATGACAGACTTACAGTGATGACAGACTTAAGTGATGACAGACTTACAGTGATGACAGACTTAAGTGATGACAGACTTAAGTGATGACAGACTTACAGTGATGACAGACTTACAGTGATGACAGACTTACAGTGATGACAGACTTAAGTGATGACAGACTTACAGTGATGACAGACTTACAGTGATGACAGACTTACAGTGATGACAGACTTAAGTGATGACAGACTTAAGTGATGACAGACTTACAGTGATGACAGACTTAACTGATGACAGACTTACAGTGATGACAGACTTAAGTGATGACAGACTTACAGTGATGACAGACTTAAGTGATGACAGGACTTAAGTGATGCAAGACTTACAGTGATGACAGACTTACAGTGATGACAGACTTAAGTGATGACAGACTTACAGTGATGACAGACTTACAGTGATGACAGACTTAAGTGATGACAGACTTAAGTGATGACAGACTTACAGTGATGACAGACTTACAGTGATGACAGACTTACAGTGATGACAGACTTACAGTGATGAGACTTAAGTGATGACAGACTTACAGTGGATGACAGACTTAAGTGATGACAGACTTACAGTGATGACAGACTTACAGTGATGACAGACTTACAGTGATGACAGACTTACAGTGATGACAGACTTAAGTGATGACAGACTTACAGTGATGACAGACTTACAGTGATGACAGACTTACAGTGATGACAGACTTACAGTGATGACAGACTTACGTGATGACAGACTTACAGTGATGACAGACTTACAGTGATGACAGACTTACAGTGATGACAGACTTAAGTGATGACAGACTTAAGTGATGACAGACTTACAGTGATGACAGACTTAACGATGACAGACTTACAGTGATGACAGACTTACAGTGATGACAGACTTACAGTGATGACAGACTTAAGTGATGACAGACTTACAGTGATGACAGACTTAACTGATGACAGACTTACAGTGATGACAGACTTACAGTGATGACAGACTTACAGTGATGGACAGACTTACAGTGATGAAGACTTACAGTGATGACAGACTTACAGTGATGACAGACTTAAGTGATGACAGACTTACAGTGATGACAGACTTAAGTGATGACAGACTTACAGTGATGAAGACTTACGTGATGACAGACTTAAGTGATGAAGACTTACAGTGATGACAGACTTACAGTGATGACAGACTTAAGTGATGACAGACTTACAGTGATGACAGACTTAAGTGATGTTAACAGACTTAAGTGATTGACAGACTTAAGTGTGACAGACCTTAAGTGATGACAGACTTAAGTTGATGACAGACTTACAGTGATGACAGACTTACAGTGAGGACAGACTTAAGTGATGACAGACTTAAGTGATGACAGACTTCAGTGATGACAGACTTAAGTGATGACAGACTTACAGTGATGACAGACTTACAGTGATGAAACTTAAGTGATGACAGACTTAAGTGATGACAGACTTAAGTGATGACAGACTTACAGTGATGAGACTTAAGTGATGACAGACTTACAGTGATGAGACTTAAGTGATGACAGACTTAAGTGATGACAGACTTACAGTGATGACAGACTTACAGTGATGACAGACTTAAGTGATGATAGACTTACAGTGATGACAAACTTACAGTGATGAGACTTAAGTGATGACAGACTTAAGTGATGACAGACTTAAGTGATGACAGACTTACAGTGATGAGACTTAAGAGATGACAGACTTACAATGATGAGACTTAAGAGATGACAGCGACTCAGTGATGAGACTTAAGTGATGACAGACTTACAGTGATGACAGACTTACAGTGATGACAGATTTAAGTGATGACAGACTTACAGTGATGACAGACTTACAGTGATGAGACTTAAGTGATGACAGACTTACAGTGATGACAGACTTACAGTGATGAGACTTACAGTGATGAGACTTACAGTGATGACAGACTTACAGTGATGAGACTTAAGTTATGACAGACTTACAGTGATGACAGACTTACAGTGATGACAGACTTAAGTGATGACAGACTTACAGTGATGACAGACTTAAGTGATGACAGACTTACAGTGATGACAGACTTACAGTGATGACAGACTTACAGTGATGAGACTTAAGTGATGACAGACTTACAGTGATGAGACTTAAGTGATGACAGACTTACAGTGATGACAGACTTAAGTGATGACAGACTTACAGTGATGACAGACTTACAGTGATGAGACTTAAGTTATGACAGACTTACAGTGATGAGACTTAAGTGATGACAGACTTACAGTGATGACAGACTTAAGTGATGACAGACTTACAGTGATGAGACTTAAGTGATGACAGACTTACAGTGATGAGACTTAAGTGATGACAGACTTACAGTGATGAGACTTAAAAGTTATGACAGACTTACAGTGATGAGACTTAAGTGATGACAGACTTACAGTGATGAGACTTAAGTGATGACAGACTTACAGTGATGAGACTTAAGTGATGACAGACTTACAGTGATGAGACTTAAGTGATGAAAGACTTACAGTGATGAGACTTAAGTGATGACAGACTTACAGTGATGAGACTTAAGTTATGACAGACTTACAGTGATGAGACTTAAGTGATGACAGACTTACAGTGATGAGACTTAAGTGATGACATACTTACAGTGATGATACTTAACCCTTTACAAGGCGTAGCGTCCTTTACCGGCCGGTCTCTAAATACGAGCGTAACGGCCGATTCCGGCCGATACTATTATGCATTGTAAAAACGCGATCTCTCGGCTTTCCGACACTTCCGTCGGCTACTTTCACTTTCGCCCATAGCTTGACAACGTGGCCGCCATTTGTAAACGCGCTACAATGACTTTGAACGGACTTTTACGGACTTGTTTTGATAGTTTTTGGGAGTTTTACGCTGTTTTTCAAAATGGATTTCGGCGATTCTTCAAGTGATAGCCGAGATTTCGCTCTGTTCAATTTAAATGACATTAAAGGGCACGAAGTTGATTATTAATCGGAGCTAGATATCAGTGCAAAGCGTTACTTTGCATTAGCAGTCGTGAGTCGGATTTTAAAGTAAGTGATTATGATTCTGAAAATGTGTTTGTAAATTGCCGTATAGATGACGGAAAATCACAAACATGCCGTATTTCAGTAAATATTTGTGTTCATATATGGATTACCGGCAACAATCACGTGAGTAACATATTCTGCATGCTTTTCCCTTCATTGTGTTGTTTATTTAACTAAAATCGGTTGACTAACACCGTGTTTGTGATGTTTTTACTAACGCGACCAGAAATTTTTACAGAACCTGAAAAAATCTTGCCCGTTCAGGGCTACAAAACGGACAAGCGTCTGCCCTGTAAAGGGTTAAGTGATGACAGACGTACAGTGATGAGACTTAAGTGATGACAGACTTTGTGATGAGACTTAAGTGATGACAGACTTACAGTGATGAGACTTAAGTGATGACAGACTTACAGTGATGAGACTTAAGTGATGACAGACTTACAGTGATGAGACTTAAGTGATGACAGACTTACAGTGATGAGACTTAAGTGATGACAGACTTACAGTGATGAGACTTAAGTGATGACAGACTTACAGTGATGAGACTTAAGTGATGACAGACTTACAGTGATGACAGACTTAAGTGATGACAGACTTACAGTGATGACAGACTTACAGTGATGACAGACTTACAGTGATGAGACTTAAGTGATGACAGACTTACAGTGATGAGACTTAAGTGATGAGACTTAAGTGATGACAGACTTACAGTGATGAGACTTAAGTGATGACAGACTTACAGTGATGACAAACTTACAGTGATGAGACTTAAGTGATGACAGACTTAAGTGATGACAGACTTACAATGATGAGACTTAAGAGATGACAGACTTACAATGATGATACTTAAGAGATGACAGACTTACAGTGATGACAGACTTACAGTGATGACAGACGTGCAGTGATAACAGACTTAAGTGATGACAGACTTACAGTGATGAGACTTAAGTGATGACAGACTTAAGTGATGACAGACTTACAGTGATGACAGACTTACAGTGATGAGACTTAAGTGATGACAGACTTACAGTGATGAGACTTAAGTGATGACAGACTTACAGTGATGAGACTTTAGTGATGACAGACTTACAGTGATGAGACTTAAGTGATGACAGACTTACAGTGATGACAGACTTACAGTGATGAGACTTAAGTGATGACAGACTTACAGTGATGAGACTTAAGTGATGACAGACTTACAGTGATGAGACTTACAGTGATGACAGACTTAAGTGATGACAGACTTACAGTGATGAGACTTAAGTGATGACAGACTTACAGTGATGAGACTTACAGTGATGACAGACTTAAGTGATGACAGACTTAAGTGATGACAGACTTACAGTGATGACAAACTTACAGTGATGAGACTTAAGTGATGACAGACTTACAGTGATGAGACTTAAGTGATGACAGACTTACAGTGATGAGACTTAAGTGATGACAGACTTACAGTGATGAGACTTAAGTGATGACAGACTTAAGTGATGACAGACTTACAGTGATGAGGCTTAAGTGATGACAGGCTTAAGTGATGACAGGCTTAAGTGATGAGACTTACAGTGATGAGACTTAAGTGATGACAGACTTACAGTGATGACAGACTTAAGTGATGACAGACTTAAGTGATGACAGACTTACAGTGATGAGACTTAAGTGATGACAGACTTACAGTGATGAGACTTAAGTGATGACAGACTTACAGTGATGACAGACTTACAGTGATGACAGACTTAAGTGATGAAAGACTTACAGTGATGAGACTTAAGTGATGACAGACTTACAGTGATGAGACTTAAGTGATGACAGACTTACAGTGATGAGACTTAAGTGATGACAGACTTAAGTGATGACAGACTTAAGTGATGACAGACTTACAGTGATGAGACCTAAGAGATGACAGACTTACAATGATGAGACTTAAGAGATGACAGACTTACAGTGATGAGACTTAAGTGATGACAGGCTTACAGTGATGACAGACGTGCAGTGATAACAGACTTAAGTGATGACAGATTTAAATTATGACAGACTTACAGTGATGACAGCTCGAGCAAAGTTGTCAGCAAAATCCAGACCTTCGCTGACTTTCCCACGACAGACAGCGAAAAATATTGCTCCATCTGTGAATAAGTACAAACATATCTCTTCAACTGGCACACATCATGAATTGTAATGCACCATTTGTAGATGGAGCAACACTTCATTAGCCAGCAATCACACACAACACTGAATTATTGACGCGAATGTAGACATGACTTGTCAGAAACACAGCTTGTCACAGATGTAACCTGTCACAGACGTGAGCTGTCACAGACACAACTTGTCACAGAGACATGAGGGCAGGCTGGCTCAGAGATGCTGCATCCAGCTGTAACTTGAGCATGACTTGGTTCAATCCTTTCATGGTGTGGTCAGTATGAACTGACCACATCCTGCGATGCTGGACAAGTGGACAGGACATCCAGTCATTTCTTCACACAAAGGTGAACATCTCTGGAAGATCCATATGCAAGTTCACAAATCCCTCCGTAGTTGGAAATTTTAAAAAAAGTATGCATAACAGGCAGCTCCTCCTTGTGTCTGTGATCTCCCAATGGATTGTTGGATTTTCCCCCCAGGACATGCTGGTATGGTGGGAAACGTGCAGGCAGAAAGATTGGCTGGCTCTACACCATTGGGTGGGGTATTGGTGCATGATAAGGCAAGATAAGGTCAAAACTGTTGGGATCGTGTGTGTAACAAGGATGAACGGGTAGTTCATCACAGCTTGGAGAGAGTGACCACAGGATCTGGCCGACACTCAGGACTCTGAGAATGGTGCTGGAGGGAGTGACCACAGGATCTGGCCGACACTCAGGACTCTGAGAATGGTGCTGGAGGGAGTGACCACAGGATCTGGCAGACCCTCAGAAAGGCCAGATAGACACACAATCAGACTGTTACTGGCACCATTATAATTGGGACCCTTCTCTGGCTGTTGTGCGGATGAGGACGGAGCATGTACAGGAATGTCCGAGCACTGTGATGTCAGTTCTGGACTCAACTCTCCCAGTGCAGCACAGGTACTCAACTCTCCCAGTGCAGCACAGGTACTCAACTCTCCCAGTGCAGCACAGGTACTCAACTCTCCCAGTGCAGCACAGATACTCAACTCTCCCAGTGCAGCACAGTTACTCAACTCTCCCAGTGCAGCACAGGTACTCAACCAAGTCTCTTATCTGTGGCCATCTCCTTAAGCTCACTCCCTGTATTACCAGGAGGCTTCAAGTGAAAACCTTACAAGTGTGAAAACAATTACAATAACCATGCCATTGTTTTGTAACCTGTCAATATTGTGTTCTGGATGTCAAGAGTGTTAAATGCATGACATCACAGTGCAGATGAACATAGTGATTTCATAAGGACAGTTTAAAGATGGCCGCCCCACTTTTGACATGCACCAAAGTGGAGCAGCGTTCTATTATCCGGTTTGTGATCAGTGAAGGTGTGAAACCTGTGTCCGCCAAATCCTCAAGCAATTGTTTAAACATGCTTTGTTATTTTCCCTTTCTTCTATTTTGTGAAGGGTTTTGGACATCTATGATTTATGCTTTTATGTCATTCTTCCAAGAAAACGTCTACACACAATTTCCTGCAACTGCTCGGGGTAGTAATGCCGTATGTATTCATGGTGAACTTGAGAAGCCACCAGTTGTGCAGACACATGGTTGTTTATACGACTTGATATGATATCCCAGTTGACAATATCAGATAGGATGACTTGTCATCTTCACATCTAAAGTTGGTATCAATCAATCAAACAGCAAATCACAACACAGAGCAAGTGGTTGTCAATAGAGAAACTGGCATGTCCTAACAGCCACACAGACACATCACACAGCCACATCACATCACATAGCACAAGACATCACACAGACACATCACATCACATAGCACAAGACACACCACACAGAAAACAGTGCTAGTCCTGTAATTGTACTTGTCCTAGCAGCCACATCACATAGAAAACAGTGCTAGTCCTGTAACTGTACTTGTCCTAGCAGTCACACCACATAGAAAACAGTGCTAGTCCTGTAACTGTACTTGTCCTAGCAGCCACATCACATAGAAAACAGTGCTAGTCCTGTAACTGTACTTGTCCTAGCAGCCACATCACATAGAAAACAGTGCTAGTCCTGTAACTGTACTTGTCCTAGCAGTCACACCACATAGAAAACAGTGCTAGTCCTGTAACTGTACTTGTCCTAGCAGCCACATCACATAGAAAACAGTGCTAGTCCTGTAACTGTACTTGTCCTAGCAGCCACATCACATAGAAAACAGTGCTAGTCCTGTAACTGTACAACATGTCCTAGCAGTCACACCACATAGAAAACAGTGTTAGTCCTGTAACGGTACATGTCCTAGAAGCCACACAGACACACCACAGAGAAAACAGTGCTAGTCCTGTAACTGTACTTGTCCTAGCAGCCACATCACATAGAAAACAGTGCTAGTCCTGTAACTGTACAACATGTCCTAGTAACCACACAGACACACCACATAGAAAACAGTGCTAGTCCTGTAACTGTACAACATGTCCTAGCAGTCACACTTGATGACAGCTGACCTGTGTCCGTGCCTGCCCCTGTGTCTGGCTGCGGGGTCAGGGCCTCATAGAACTGGTTGAGCTGGTCCTCAAAGCTCAGCTTGTCCGAGTTTTTGGGTTCTCTGATGACCAGCTTACACTGGTCCAGTTTGCTCTTCAATCCGGTACTCTGGTGATGTCACATGTATAGATGACTGGTCATGACATATGGACAGATGACAGAGGTAATGATGACACATGGACAGATGACAGAGGTAATGATGACATATGGACAGGTGACAGAGGTAATAATGACATATGGACAAATGACAGGTAATGATGACATATGGACAGATGACAGAGGTAATGATGACATACAGACAGAGGTAATGAAGACATATGGACAGATAACAGAGGTAATGATGACATATGGACAGGTGACAGAGGTAATGATGACATATGGACAAATGACAGGTAATGATGACATATGGACAGATGACAGGTAATGATGACATACAGACAGAGGTAATGAAGACATATGGACAGATGACTGGTCATGACATATGGACAGATGATAGAGGTAATGACATATGGATAGATGACATATACTGACAGTGTAGTTGTTATGGTCATGGGTTCAACAACTCTATGGCTGTCCTCTAGTTCGGAGTTGGTTCGCCTGACACGAGGGTCACTGGTAATAGGGAAAGCTAATCTACACACACACATCAGTCCAGTGCTCTAGAAGAAGTAGCACGTGTGTGCACTACACAAAGCAAGCGCAGGCAAACAGAAAACAACAACAAATAACTACAGGTAAGAAATCATCTGTGGTCCAGACAACTGGTATCCTGAGTCAGTACCTACCTCCCACCTGTACACAACTGGTATCCTGAGTCAGTACCTACCTCCCACCTGTACACAACTGGTATCCTGAGTCAGTACCTACCTCCCACCTGTGCACAATTGGTATCCTGAGTCAGTACCTACCTCCCACCTGTACACAACTGGTATCCTGAGTCAGTACCTACCTCCCACCTGTACACAACTGGTATCCTGAGTCAGTACCTACCTCCCACCTGTACACAACTAGTATCCTGAGGCAGTCCTACCTCCCACCTGTACACACCTGGTATCCTGAGGCAGTACCTATCTCCCACCTGTACACAACTGGTATCCTGAATCAGTACCTACCTCTCACCTGTACACAACTGGTATACTGAGTCAGTACCTACCTCCCACCTGTACACAACTGGTATACTGAGTCAGTACCTACCTCCCACCTGTACATAACTGGTATCCTGAGTCAGTACCTACCTCCCACCTGCGCATGAGCTTGTCCAGGACGTTGTATGAGGGCAGGAAACACAGGACTCCATGTGGAACTATCTGAAAGCAGCCAGAGATCACCCACATCAGCACCAGTCTACACACAACGCTGCCCATCATTTGACCTCTCACATATGTTGATGCTGCCCATCATTTGACCTCTCACATATGTTGATGCTGCCCATCATTTGACCTCTCACATATTTGATGCTGCCCATCATTTGACCTCTCACATATTTTGATGCTGCCCATCATTTGACCTCTCACATATTTTGATGCTGCCCATCATTTGACCTCTCACATATTTTGATGCTGCCCATCATTTGACCTCTCACATATTTTGATGCTGCCCATCATTTGACCTCTCACATATTTTGATGCTGCCCATCATTTGACCTCTCATATACTTTGATGTTCAAGTCATCATCCTTCTCACCTTCTCTCTCTCTGACATATCTGCTAGCCTCTCTTTTTCTCTCAACATGTTTGTCTATCTCTCGCACACATACATATGAATGTATCAATCTATTTTTCTCGCAAACATATGCTAATATACAGACTGTCTCTCTCACACACACAGAAATGTTACAATACCAGTCTGTCCATCTCTCTCACACACAGACATGTTACAATACCAGTCTGTCTGTTCATCTCTCTTACACACAGACATGTTACAATACCAGTCTGTCTGTTCATCTCTCTTACACACAGACATGTTACAATACCAGTCTGTCTGTCCATCTCTCTCACACACAGACACGTTACAATACCAGTCTGTTTCCACATATACATGATGTATAAGTCTGTTTATCTCTCACACACACACTGATGTATCTCTGTATCTTTCTCTCTCTCTCTCCTACACACAGAGATCACCACACATAGTGCCACAATTTCTAACACATCACCACAAACATTACCACAACTTCCAACACATCATCTCACAGACTACCACAACTTTAAACACATCACCACACACACCACCACAACTTCCAAAACATTACCACAAACACTGCCACAACTTCCAACACATCACCACAAACACTGCCACAACTTCCAACACATCACCTCACAGACTACCATAACTTCCAACACATCACCTCACAGACTACCACAACTTCCAACACATCACCTCACAGACTACCACAACTTCCAACACATCACCTCACAGACTACCACAACTTCCAACACATCACCACAACAACAACTTCCAACACATCACCTCAGACTACCACAACTTCCAACACATCACCTCACAGACTACCATAACTTCCAACACATCACCTCACAGACTACCACAACTTCCAACACATCACCACAACAACAACTTCCAACACATCACCACAAACACTACCACAACTTCCAACACATCACTCACCTGACAAACCTTCAGCACCAGGTTACCCAACTCATCTTGAAAAGCAAAAGTTTCCAGATTTCGAAACACTGCCTGTAAAGTTGACCCAGAGGGTCCTCGTCCTAGAGTGCCAACCCAGACCTGAGACATAAAGCAGACATTTGTTGACAACCCAGAGCTGGGACAGAAAGCAGACATATGTTGACAACCCAGAGCTGGGACAGAAAGCAGACATTTGTTGACAACATACAGCTGAGACAGAAAGCAGACATTTGTTGACAACCCAGAGCTGGGACAGAAAGCAGACATATGTTGACAACCCATACCTGAGACAGAAAGCAGACATTTGTTGACAACCCAGAGCTGGGACAGAAAGCAGACATTTGTTGACAACCCAGAGCTGGGACAGAAAGCAGACATATGTTGACAACCCAGACCTGAGACAGAAAGCAGACATTTGTTGACAACCCAGAGCTGGGACAGAAAGCAGACATTTGTTGATTTCTTCTTTTGTTAGCCTGAAATATGTTTATAACTGCAATGTTGTCTCTTATATGAATCTAACAGTAAAAGTTTATCTTCTACTGTTGTCTCTCTAGGCCAGAAGGTTCGCCTGGACATTTGCTGACAACCCAGAGCTGAGACAGAAAGCAGATATGTGCTGACTACATACTAGAATTCTGGGAGACTACACAATACCCTTGAATGTTATCACTGATGAAAGACAGAAGAGAAGGCAGACTACTGAACTAGTTTAGTTTAATTTAGTCGATGGATCAACATCACTGCACACGGGTGTAACCCATAAGCGCTTCGTTCTCCTCTTAACGCAAACCTGAGTTTGGAGAAACTCAGCCCAGTGCACGAACTCCGTAGCACACGGAGAGGATCCTGAAATACTTTGGGTAGATTTTTAACTCGAAATTTGCCCCAGGCAGCGCCGTTAGGCTACTCTTTTTTGATTTCCAACTGCCAAGGGATTTTTTATGTGCGCAACAATACACACGGGCGTCCGATCTCACTACCCAGAGACCAGGGGAAATTTTACTATAAGTCCACTTGAAAAAATCCCAGCCCTCACCGGGGCTTGAACCTGGGACCTCCAGCATCGAGGCAGACACCATACCCCGAGACCACGCATCCCCTACTGAACTGGGAGATGACAGACAGAAGAGAAGACAAGGCTACTTGACTTGGGAGATGACTGACAGAAGACAAGACAGACTACTGACCTGGGAGATGACAGACAGAAGAGAAGACAGACTCCTGACCTGGGAGATGACAGACAGAAGAGAAGACAGACTACTGACCTAGGAGATAAAGGACAGAAGAAAAGACAGACTACTGACCTAGGAGATAAACGACAGAAGAGAAGACAGACTACTGACCTGGGATTCATTAATGACATGGTTGGCCTCCAGCTGGATTTTAAACTCCAGACCCAGCTCTGACTGGAAGGAAGACAGCGGTGACAGTGTCCCGCTGGTGAGGACAATGCTGCGTGTCTCCGAGAAATCCGAGAATGCCTGAAATAAACAAAACATCTCAATTGTCCACATACAACTTGTGGCTTTGGTACTAAACCATCAACAACTGAACCATCAACAACTGGGACAGCTCAACTGTGCTGGGTACTGAACCATCAACAACTGGGGCAGCTCAACTGTGCTGGGTACTGAACCATCAACAACTGAACCATCAACAACTGGGACAGCTCAACTGTGCTGGGTACTGAACCATCAACAACTGAACCATCAACAACTGAGGCCATTCAACTGTGCTGGATACTGAACCATCAACAACTGGGACAGCTCAACTGTGCTGGGTACTGAACCATCAACAACTGAGGCCACTCAACTGTGCTGGATACTGAACCATCAACAACTAAGGCCACTCAACTGTGCTGGATACTGAACCATCAACAACTGAGGCCACTCAACTGTGCTGGGTACTGAACCATCAACAACTGAGGCCACTCAACTGTGCTGGATACTGAACCATCAACAACTGAGGCCACTCAACTGTGCTGGATACTGAACCATCAACAACTGAGGCCACTCAACTGTGCTGGATACTGAACCATCAACAAATGGGGCAGCTCAACTGTGCTGGGTACTGAACCATCAACAACTGGGACAGCTCAACTGTGCTGGATACTGAACCATCAACAAATTGGGCAGCTCAATTGTGCTGGGTACTGAACCATCAACAACTGGGGCCGCTCAGCTGTGCTGGGTACTGAACCATCAACAAATGGGGCAGCTCAACTGTGCTGGGTACTGAACCATCAACAACTGGGACAGCTCAACTGTGCTGGATACTGAACCATCAACAACTGGGACAGCTCAACTGTGCTGGGTACTGAACCATCAACAACTGGGACAGCTCAACTGTGCTGGGTACTGAACCATCAACAACTGGGACAGCTCAACTGGGCACTCTTCCGAATTCCGGTCCCAAATAGGGCGGCAGTGAATAAGTCAAGGGTTAAGGGTTAGAGTCAGTGTTGTTAACACTGACTCTAACCCTTAACCCCTGACCTATTCACTGCCGCCCTATTTGGGACCGGAATTCGGAAGAGTGCCCTCAACTGTGCTGGGTACTGAACCATCAACAAACTGGGACAGCTCAACTGTGCTGGATACTGAACCATCAACAACTGGGACAGCTCAACTGTGCTGGGTACTGAACCATCAACAACTGGGACAGCTCAACTGTGCTGGTACTGAACCATCAACAACTGGGACAGCTCAACTGTGCTGGGTACTGAACCATCAACAACTGGGCAGCTCAACTGTGCTGGGTACTGAACCATCACAACTGGGACAGCTCAACTGTGCTGGGTACTGAACCATCAACAACTGGGACAGCTCAACTGTGCTGGGTACTGAACCATCAACAACTGGGACAGCTCAACTGTGCTGGGTACTGAACCATCAACAACTGGGACAGCTCAACTGTGCTGGGTACTGAACCATCAACAACTGGGACAGCTCAACTGTGCTGGGTACTGAACCATCAACAACTGGGACAGCTCAACTGTGCTGGGTACTGAACCATCAACAACTGAGGCCACTTAACTGTGCTGGGTACTGAACCATCAACAACTGGGACAGCTCAATTATGCTGGGTACTGAACCATCAACAAATAGGGCAGCTCAACTGTGCTGGGTACTGAACCATCAACAACTGAACCATCAACAACTGGGACAGCTCAACTATGCTGGGTACTGAACTATCAACAGCTGGGACAGATCAACTGTGCTGGGTACTGAACCATCAACAACTGGGACAGCTCAACTGTGCTGGGTACTGAACCATCAACAACTGAACCATCAACAAATAGGGCAGCTCAACTGTGCTGGGTACTGAACCATCAACAACTGGGACAGCTCAACTGTGCTGGATACTGAACCATCAACAACTGAGGCCACTCAACTGTGCTGGGTACTGAACCATCAACAACTGAGGCCACTCAACTGTGCTGGATACTGAACCATCAACAACTGAGGCCACTCAACTGTGCTGGATACTGAACCATCAACAACTGAACCATCAACTACTGGGACAGCTCAACTATGCTGGGTACTGAACCATCAACAACTGGGACAGCTCAACTGTGCTGGGTACTGAACCACCAACAACTGGGACAGCTCGACTGTGCTGGGTACTGAACCATCAACAACTGGGACAGCTCAACTGTGCTGGGTACTGAACCATCAACAACTGGGACAGCTCAACTGTGCTGGGTACTGAACCATCAACAACTGAGGCCACTCAACTGTGCTGGGTACTGAACCATCAACAAATAGGAGCAGCTCAACTGTGCTGGGTACTGAACCATCAACAAATAGGGCAGCTCAACTGTGCTGGGTACTGAACCATCAACAACTGGGACAGCTCAACTGTGCTGGGTACTGAACCATCAACAGGTGGGGCAGCTCAACTGTGCTTGTCTGGAGGTGGAAGTGAGAGAGTCAATCTAAAGTATGTGTCATCATTATCATCTTCACTTTTGCCATCAAGCGCATTAATAAATGCAAGGAGGAATAAATGGCATTCCAGCGCCCGATGGGTGGCACTGAATAGTGTGGTTGTACAAGTTATTGATGTCATCAATTCATTTTCTTCTTTTTTTGATGTAGGGCCAGTGCTGGTAGTTGATGGTGTTGTATTCTAACGACATGACCAAACCATTCAATCTTCTATCTTTCAGTATATGTGGCACACAGCACTGATCCCCCTGTCTGTCTGGTAATACCGTTTCTGACTCGGTCTCGGACAGTTAAGTTGGCAGCTCTTCTCAAGCATCTCATCTAGCAGGTCTTTATTTTGCACATGTGTCATTTAGAAAAGGGGTTACAGATGCAGTTCATAATCCTGCATACCACATTTGAAACACAGCTATGGGTGATTTGGCAGCAGACCGCCTTGCATTGGTGTTTTATAAAAGGGTATGAGTGTCAGTCATTCAGAAAGCAATGGCAAACTACTGAGCGTAAACTTGCCAAGAAATCACAAACAGCCAAAAAAATTCTAGGGTTGACTGCGACATCCTGTAAAGGATATGCAACTTTGACACTGGTAGCATAGGGTTGGAGTGAACTGGCACCTTTCTGTCTTGACAGACGATAGTTTGGTACATTGTGCTTCAAAACGGCATAATAACTTCAACCTATGGCGGTGGCGAATGTGGCTGATAAGGCCAATTCGTGTTGTAAATGTTCATAAATGTTAACTCTCACTTTGATTCCTGACACCAGTTAAAACCAGGGATGGAGTTATTGCCTCTCCATAGCACAAAAAGCCTGGGCTAAAAAATAGAGACCATGTGTTGTCGATCCAGCATAATCCCTCTCTCAGCCTGCCTAGGTAACACCTATACATCTGAAACAAGACAAGCTGCAGAAGCTGCCAGATCAGCAAAGCAATGCTCTAACTATCCGCCTGTTGGAGCTTCGATCCTAGACCAGCTGCCAACCAAGGCTTAGGGCCTGGTCTGCCCTGCCATGACATTTTGTCTTTAGGTTGCATTTCCTTGCACCAGGATAAGGCTTGTACCCTCCCAATTGCGCTCTTCTGTCCGAAGCAGTTGTCACAATGTGGGGTGTCGGGTTTGGTAAGGCCACCCAACATTCGGCGCTAACAGAAAGCAGGTAGTCCGTCTACTGTCATACGGTAGCTCAGCTATATCTGACTAAGACCTGACTTATTGTTGGAGTGAATATACTATTTATTATCTGTCATTTTGTGGTCATAGATATATTTGGAAGTTTTAGTATGGGTGATAGTTGATATGTAAGAGCACTTGCTTTTTTGACATCTGATTTAAATTTCTCTGTCTATTCTATCTTCTGTGATCATAACTCCAAGATATTTAAATTCTTTAACTTTTTTCAGGGGATTACTATTTATCTGTAGAATTGAAACATGTTACACAGGAAACAGAGTAGAGGGGAGACCGGATAAAGAGGAGACAAAGTAGTGGGGAGATGGGATAAAGGGTAGACACAAAGCAGAGGGGGTAGAAGATAAAGAGGATACCGGATAAAGGGGAGACAGAGTAGAGGTCAGACCGGATAAAGGGGAGACAAAGTAGAGGGGATTAAGGATGAAAGGGAGATGGATAAAGGGAAGACTAAGTAGAAGGAAAAATGGATAAAGAGGAGACCAGATACATGGGAGACAATGTAGAGGGGAAACAGGATAAAGGGGAGGCCAGATAAAAAGGAGACAATGTAGAGAGGAGACAGGATAAAGGGGAGACGTATAGGGGAGATAGGATAAAGGGGAAACATGGTAGAGGGGAGACAAGATAAAGGGGATACAGGATAACAGGGAGACAAAATAAAGGGGAGACAGGATAAAGAGAAGATAGGATAAAGGAGAGACAGGATAAAAGGGAGACAAAATAAAGAGCAGACAGGATAAAAGGAAGACATGATACAGAGGAGACAAAGTATAGGGGAGACAGGATAAAGAGGAGACAGATAAAGAGGAGACACAGGGGAGACAGGATAATGGGGAGACAGGATAAAGGGGAGGTGGGATAAAGAGAAGACGGGATAAAGGGAAGATAGGACACAGAGGAGACAAAGTAGAGGGAAGACAGGATAGAGAGGAGACATGATAAAGGGGAGACATATAAAGGGAAGACAGGATAAAGGGGAGACAAAATAGAGGGGAGACAAAGTAGAGGGGAAATAGAATATAGGGGAGACAAAGTAGAGGGGAGACAGGATAAAGGAAAGACACTGTAGCAGGGAGACAGGATACAGGGGTGACAAAGCAGAGGGGAGACAGGATAAAGAGACAGGATAAAGGGGAGACAAAGTAGAGGGAGACATGATAAAGGGGAGACAAAGTATAGGGGAGGTAAGATAAAGAGGAAACAGGATAAAGGGGAGACAGGATAAAGGAGAGACAAAGTAGAGGGGAAACAGAATAAAGGGGAGACATGATAAAGAGGAGACAGGATAAAGGGAAGACAAAGTAGAGGGGAAACAGAATAAAGGGGAGACATGATAAAGAGAAGACAGGATAAAGGGGACAGGATAAAGGGAAGACAAAGTAGAGGGGAGACAGGATAAAGAGGAGACAGGATAAATGGGAGACAAAGAAGAGGGGAGACAGGATAAAGGGGAGACAAAGTAGAGGGAAGACAAGATAAAAGGGAAACAAAGTACAGGGGAGACAGGATAAAGAGGAGACAGGATAAAGGGGAAACATATTAGAGGGGAGACAGGGTAAAGGGGAGACAAAGTACAGGGGATAAAGGGGAGACATATTAGAGGGGGCAGAGGATAAAGGCAAGACATATTAGAGGGGAAGTAGGATAAAGGAGAGACAAAGTAGAGGGGAAACAGAATAAAGGGGAAGACATGATAAAGAGGAGACAGGATAAAGGGAAGACAAAGTAGAGGGGAGACAGGATAAAGGGGAGACCAAGTAGAGGGAAGACAAGATAAAAGGGAAACAAAGTACAGGGGAGACAGGATAAAGGGGAGACAAAGTAGAGGGGAGACAGGATAAAGAGGAGACAGGATAAAGGGGAGACAAAGTAGAGGGGAGACAGAATAAAGGGGAAACAAAGTACAGGGGAGACAGGATAAAGGGGAGACAGGATAAAGAGGAGACAGGATAAAGGGGATACAGGGTAAAGGGGAGACAAAGTACAGGGGAGAGAGGATAAAGGGGAGACATATTAGAGGGGACAGAGGATAAAGGCAAGACATATTAGAGGGGAGACAGGATAAAGGGGAGAAAAAGTAGAGCGGAGACAGGATGTAGGGGAAACAAAGTAGAGGTGAGACAGGATAAAGGAGAGATGTGGTAGAGGGGAGACAGGGTATAGGGGAAACAAAGTAGAGGGCAGACAGCATGAACTGGAAACAGGATAAAGGGAGACAGGATAAAGGAGAGAGAGGATAAAGGGGAGACAAAGTAGAGGGGAGACAGGATAAAAGGGGACAAAGTAGAGGGGAGACGGGATAAAGAGAAGACAGGGTAAAGGGGAGACAAATTAGAGGGGAGACAGGATAAAGAGGAGACAGGATAAAGGGGAGACAAAGTAGAGGGAAGACAAGATAAAAGGGAAACAAAGTACAGGGGAGACAGGATAAAGGGGAGACAGGATAAAGGGGAGACAGGATAAAGAGGAGACAGGATAAAGGGGAGACAGGGTAAAGGGGAGACAAAGTACAGGGGAGAGAGGATAAAGGGGAGACATATTAGAGGGGACAGAGGATAAAGGCAAGACATATGAGAGGGGAGACAGGATAAAGGGGAGAAAAAGTAGAGTGGAGACAGGATGTAGGGGAAACAAAGTAGAGGTGAGACAGGATAAAGGAGAGATGTGGTAGAGGGGAGACAGGGTATAGGGGAAACAAAGTAGAGGGCAGACAGCATAAACTGGAGACAGGATAAAGGAGAGACAAAGTAGAGGGGAGACAGGATAAAGGGGAGACAAAGTAGAGGGGAGACAGGATAAAGGGGAGACAGGATAAAGGGGAGACAGGATAAAGGGAGACAAAGTAGAGGGAAGACAAGATAAAAGGGAAACAAAGTACAAGGGGAGACAGGGTAAAGGGGTAAAGGCAAGACATATTAGAGGGGAGACAGGATAAAGGGGAGAAAAAGTAGAGCAGAGACAGGATGTAGGGGAAACAAAGCAGAGGTGAGACAGGATAAAGAAGAGATGTGGTAGAGGGGAGACAGGGTATAGGGGAAACAAAGTAGAGGGCAGACAGCATAAACTGGAATCAGGATAAAGGGGAGACAGGATAAAGGGGAGATGGGATAAAGGGGAGATGGGATAAAGGAGAGACAAAGTAGAGGGGAGACAGAATAAAGGGGAGAAATGGTAGCATGGAGACATGATACAGGGGAGACAGGATAAAAGAGACACAAAGTAGAGGGGAGACAGAATAAAGGGGAGACAGAGTAGTGGGCAGACAGGATAAAGAGGAAACAGGATAAAGGGGAGACAAAGTAGAGGGGAGACAAGATAAAAGGGAAACAAAGTAGAGGGGAGACAGGATAAAAGGGAGACAAAGCAGAGGTGAGATAAAGTAGAGGGGAGATGGAATAATGGGAAGACAGAACAAAGGGGAAACAGGTTAGAGAAAAGCATGTCTAGGGACAGGTGACAAGTCAATGTGACTATAAATAGATACCTGCACAAGTCAACCTACTGCCATACTTACCACTCCAGGATTCATACACCAGAAGTTGAGAGTATAGACATCTACCTGTGTGTGCCCGCGACCTGGTCAAAGATGTAACACATACTGTCATACCTGTGACACATACTGTCATACCTGTGACACAAACTGTCCATACCTGTGTCACAAACTCTGCACCACTCTTGTCAGTTTGATTCAACATCCAGCATCATCATCACGTGTCATGTGGATAAGCATGTGCAGTCACAGTTCACCATCTTACACACTCACCAAAGTCTCTCAGATAAGGTCCATACTCTCATCCCAATTATGCCATGTGGCCAAGCTATCCAGGCATTTATCTATGTATCTTCCCCTGGCTCTTTCTCCACCAGGTCTGTCAACTGTCACTAAGTCTATCTATAAGACAGCAGGTTTGTGTCTCTCTATGTCTGGTCCCTAGCCTTTGACAGTTCAACCAAGGCAGCAGGTTTGTGTCTCTCTTCATCTCTTCCATAGCCTTTTGACTTTTTCCCAGTCTAAATATAGCCTGTGACACTGACTTCACCACCCCATGACACTGACCTCACCACCCCATGACAATGACCTCACCACCCCATGACACTGACCTCACCACCCCATGACAATGACCTCACCACCCCATGACAATGACCTCACCACCCCATGACACTGACCTCATCACCCCATGACACTGACCTCATCATACTGACCTCACACCCCAATGACAATGACCCTCACCACCCCATGACGATGACCTCACCACCCCATGACAATGACCTCACCACCCCATGACAATGACCTCATCACCCCATGACAATGACCTCATCATACTGACCTCACCACCCCATGACAATGACCTCATCACCCCATGACACTGACCTCATCATACTGACCTCACCACCCCATGACAATGACCTCATCACCCCATGACAATGACCTCACCACCCCATGACAATGACCTCATCACCCCATGACACTGACCTCATCATACTGACCTCACCACCCCATGACAATGACCTCACCACCCCATGACATTGACCTCACCACCCCATGACAATGACTTCATCACCCCATGACACTGACCTCACCACCCCATGACAATGACCTCATCACCCCATGACAATGACCTCATCACAATGACCTCACCACCCCATGACAATGACCTCATCACCCCATGACAATGACCTCATCACACTGACCTCAACACCCTGTGACACTGACCTCATCACCCTGTGACACTGACCTCATCACCCCATGACACTGACCTCACACCCGGTGACACTGACCTCATGACAATGACCTCATGACACTGACTTCACCACCCCATGACACTGACCTCACCACCCCATGATAATAACCTCACCACCCCATGACAATGACCTCACCACCCCATGACAATGACCTCATCACTACATGACAATGACCTCACCACCCCATGACAATGACCTCATCACCCCATGACACTGACCTCACCACCCCATGACAATGACCTCACCACCCCATGACAATGACCTCACCACCCCATGACGATGACCTCATCACCCCATGACACTGACCTCACCACCCCATGACAATGACCTCACCACCCCATGACAATGACCTCATCACCCCATGACACTGACCTCATCATACTGACCTCACCACCCCATGACAATGACCTCACCACCCCATGACAATGACCTCACCACCCCATGACAATGACCTCACCACCCCATGACACTGACATCATACTGACCTCACCACCCCATGACAATGACCTCACCACCCCATGACACTGACCTCATCATACTGACCTCACCACCCCATGACATTGACCTCACCACCCCATGACAATGACCTCATCACCCCATGACACTGACCTCACCACCCCATGACAATGACCTCACCACCCCATGACAATGACCTCATCACAATGACCTCACCACCCCATGACAATGACCTCATCACACTGACCTCATCACCCCATGACACTGACCTCATCACCCCATGACACTGATCTCACCACCCTGACCTCACCACCCCATGACAATGACCTCACCACCCCATGACAATGACCTCATCACCCTGTGACACTGACCTCATCACCTCATGACAATGACCTCACCACCCCATGACACTGACCTCACACCTGATGACACTGACCTCACACCCAGTGACACTGACCTCATCACCCTGTGACAATGACCTCACCACCCCATGACAATGACCTCATCACACTAACCTCAACACCCTGTGACACTGACCTCATCACCCCATGACAATGACCTCACCACCCCATGACACAGACCTCACACCCAGTGACACTGACATCATCATCCTGTGACAATGACCTCATGACACTGACCTCACCATCCCATGACAATGACCTCATCACACTGACCTCAACACCCTGTGACACTGACCTCATCACCCTGTGACACTGACCTCATCACCCCATGACACTGACCTCACACCCGGTGACACTGACCTCAAGACAATGACCTCATGACACTGACCTCATGACCCCATGACACTGACCTCACCACCCTGTGACACTGACCTCATCACCCTGTGACATTGACTTCACCACCCCATGACACTAATCTCGTCACCAGGAGTCCAGCTTCTAACGTGCCTTAGATGGGTAAGAGGGACCTTTCAGCCTGATCTACCCAAGATTAATCCCCTCTAATCTGCTTCATTCTGTGTGTGTGTGTTTGGGTGTGTGCTTGTATTTATGAGCAATTATGTGTTAGTATTTGTGAGTGGGTGTGCGTGAGGGAGCAGGGTGTGGTTTTTGTTAGTATATGATTGTGTAAGAATATGTTAATAGTGTGTGAGTATAATAGCATGTGAGTGAGTGAATAACTGTGTGATCATATGTATGTGTAATAAAGTGAATATGTATATATGTGAATGAGTGTGTGGACTAGTGTGTTTGTGTGTGTGAAAAAATAAGTGTGTATGTGAGAATATGTCAGTGTATGAATATACTGATGTATGTGTGTGCATACATATATGTGTGTGTGTTTGAATGCATACCTCACATTCTAGTGTATACTATTGTTGCGCTCAGTAATCTTCTACATGAATGTACCAGGCATAATAGATAGCAGATAATTGATGTATGAAAGATGAGTGATTGAAAGGGCCGAATGTAAGACAGGTCTGCGTGCCCTATTTGTAAACCTTTGAAAATTAGAGTTCACTGTTCAACACTCAAATATATCAGGTAGAGTACATGAGGTTCATGTTTTCACTCAAATGTGACAGGTTGAGTACATGAGGTTCATGTTTTCACTCAAATGTATCAGGTTGAGTACATGAGGTTCATGTTTTCACTCAAATATACCAGGTTGAGTACATGAGGTTCATGTTTTCACTCAAATATACCAGGTTGAGTACATGAGGTTCAGGAATCATTAGTTTAGTTTAGTCGATGGATCAACATCACGGCACATGGGTGCAACCCATAAGTGCTCCGTTCTACTCCTAACTCAAACCTGAGTCTGGAAAACTCAGCTCAGTGCACGAACTCCGTGGCACCGGCGAGGATCCTGAAATACTTTGGGTAGATTTTTAACTCAAAATTTTGCCCGGGCAGCGTCGTTAGGCTACTCTTTTTCGATTTCCAACTGCCAAGGGATTTTTTACGTGCACAGTAATACACACGGACGTCCGATCTCACTACCCAGAGACCAGGGGAAATTTTATTACTAGAAGTCCACGTGAACAAGTCCCGGTCATCACCAGGGCTTGAACCCGGGACCTCCAGCACTCGAGACGGACACCATACCTCGAGACCACACAGCCCCCCCCCCCCTCCCCAGGGGTTTAGTCAGGAATCGTGCAACTACTCACCTCCATGTGCACTTTTGGAGTTGAGCCACTGGTTGTCCTGCAACACAAACCAGATAATACAACATCACACCAACTGTCTTTTCTAGGTACAGGAGACATGCTGTACTGACATTCATAACATCACATCAACCATTTGTTCAAGGTACAGGAGACATGTTGTACTGACATTCATAACATTACACCAACAGTTGTTCAAGGTACAGGAGACATGCTGTACTGACATTCATAACATCACATCAATCATTCGTTCAAGGTACAGGAGACATGTTGTACTGACATTCATAACATCACGTCAACCATTTGTTCAAGGTACAGGAGACATGTTGTACTGACATTCATAACATTACATCAACAGTTTGTTCAAGGTACAGGAGACATGATGTACTGACATTCATAACATAACATCACATCAATCATTCGTTCAAGGTACAGGAGACATGTTGTACTGACATTCATAACATCACGTCAACCATTTGTTCAAGGTACAGGAGACATGTTGTACTGACATTCATAACATTACATCAACAGTTTGTTCAAGGTACAGGAGACATGATGTACTGACATTCATAACATAACATCACATCAATCATTCGTTCAAGGTACAGGAGACATGTTGTACTGACATTCATAACATTACATCAACAGTTTGTTCAAGGTACAGGAGACATGATGTACTGACATTCATAACATAACATATCACATCAATCATTCGTTCAAGGTACAGGAGACATGTTGTACTGACATTCATAACATTACATCAACCATTTGTTCAAGGTACAGGAGACATGTTGTACTGACATTCATAACATACATCAACAGTTTGTTCAAGGTACAGGAGACATGATGTACTGACATTCATAACATAACATATCACATCAATCATTCGTTCAAGGTACAGGAGACATGTTGTACTGACATTCATAACATTACATCAACCATTTGTTCAAATCAAATCAAATCAAATCAACTTTATTAGGGTCACAAATTGGGCGCGCAGGCCCGTCTTACATTCGGCCCTTCCAATCACTCGTCTTTCGTTCATCAAGAGCATTATACATTTGCATAGGAAGAAAAATAAACATTGTGAAATGAATGTTGTAAACATAAACAAGGCTAATTACCATGGTATGAAGCCCATCTCCCACCTATCCATACATCACCCCACCCACACAACACCCCCACCTACCTACACACATGCGCACCAAGGGACACATACACACCCCCACCTACCGACACACACGCACACCAAGGGACACATACATACCCCACCAACCGACCCATCCCTCTCCCGCACATCCCCCACCCACTGCCCTCACCTGATCCCCCCACCAAAACACACTCGCCACCCACAAACATTCCCCCACCAACCCACACATCCCACGCCCATCCACATTCTACTCCACACATCCTCTCCCCACCCACACCTCAAACCACCCTTCCCCCAGCCACATCTCCATTGACAACATATTCCCCACCCACACACACAATCCCCCACCAACCCAGTCATCGCACATCCACTCACACATCCCCAAACCATACACACACATCCCCACCAACTGACATGTCCCTACCCCCCCCCCCCCCCCACACACACACACATCTCCCTAACCACCCATACATCCCCAATCCACTCACACACACACCACCACCCACACATACAACTTCCACCCACTCACACATGCCTTAACCTAATCCCCCACCACACAATCCCCCACCCGCACATCACATACACCCCCTACCACGCACTATTTCCAACCCACGCACCACACACACACATATCCCTCACCAACACATCCCCACTTACACACCACACACATATCCCCACCCACACCCACACAGATACCCTTACCCATCCACCCCACATACCCCCACTCACACACCACAAAAATCCCCCACCCACACACAATAACCTCACCCACACAATATCACCAACCAACACACCAGACACCTCTCCCCACCCACACACGCATTCCCTACCCGTCCGCCAACACACCCAACCAAACATCTCTCGATCACAATACCCCTACCCCCACACACATCCTCCACCCACTCACACATCCCACCCCGACACATACAACTCCCTCACCCACCTACACATCCCTAAGCCACTCACACACCCCCACCCACACATTCCCCATCCACATACACACATCTCCCACCCACACTCCCCCACATACTTCCCCCAACCACCACAATCCCCTGCTCACCCACACATATACCCCACCCATACGCACATCCCCCACACCACACACTATCCTCCACCCATACCACCACAAACATACCCTCCACCCACACATCATTCACACATCCCCCACCAACACACCGCACACATATCTCAAACCCACACACCATACACTTCTCCCCACCCGCCCTTCCATCCCAAATCCACCCAACACAATCCCCTACCCACACAACCCCGCCTCCCACACATACTTCCTCAAACCATCCACACATCTCCATCCACATAAACACACATCCCCTGCATCCGTCCCATACACATATCCTCCACCCATACACACATCCCCCACACCCATTCCAACACCCGTACTTTCACCCCACACATCCATCCACACATCCCACCAACACCCACAAATACCACTACCCACCAAAACCCACACACCCCAACCCATCCAAATGCATACCCCCACCCACACACCCCCACCCACACATATCCCCACACTCACACACATCCTCCACATACACTCACACTTCCTCACATCTAGACACATACAAAATGTCTCACGTTAGTATTGAAACTAGTATGAACAAACTCCCACACTTTACTCACACACATACACTGACACTTGTCATGAGCAGTCTCATAAAAATGACATGGAGAAAAATGTGTACATAAAATGTATGTGACGTAAAAATAGTGATGCTCTCTCTCTCTCTCTCTCTCTCTCTCTCTCACACACATTCACTCTCACGCTCACACATTCATTCTTCCGCTCATTCATTCACTCTCACGCATTCACTCTCCCGCTCATTCACTCTCACGCTCACTCATTCACTCTCCCGCTCACTCATTCACTTTCCCGTTCACTCATTCACTCTCCCGCTCACTCATTCACTCTACCGCTCACTAATTCACTCTCACGCTCACTCGTTCTGTCTCTCATTCACACTCACTGACTCACTCACTCAAATTACAGTAATGAACACGAGTTTATATTATGCATGATAAAATCAAATGGTATTTAACTGATAATATGACAGATGAGAATACACAAACATATGGATTCGCGTGTTACATAACATGCGTGTTACATGACATGCATCTGCTCAGCTCTCTCTCTCTCTCTCTCTCTCTGTATTCTTTCATATACACACACTCACACGCATGCTCACGCTCACACACACTAACACATCAACTCTCCCACTGTCTCACTCTCTAACACACAATTCTTCACACACACACACTCACTCTCTCAATCACACTCTCTCACACATACACATACACATGAACGCATGCACGCACGCATACACTCCCTCACTCACTCTCACACATACACGTACGAATGCATGCACTGACACATTCCCCCACCATTTCTCGCTCAATCACTCTCTCCACACACACGCATGCACGTGCGCACACACGCATTCACTCTCTCCCTCTCACTGACACCCACTTTCTCTCTCTCTCTCTCTCTCTCTCGCTCTCACACGCACACACATATATAGTGAACAATTATAGTTAAACAATTATAATGAACAATTATACTGAACAATAATACCAGTAAATGAATTATGGTTCAAGGTTCAATTATATGTTCAAGGTACAGGAGACATGTTGTACTGACATTCATAACATTACATCAACCATTTGTTCAAGGTACAGGAGACATGTTGTACTGACATTCATAACATCACATCAATAGTTTGTTCAAGGTACAGGAGACATGTTGTACTGACATTCATAACATTACATCAACTATTTGTTCAAGGTACAGGAGACATGTTGTACTGACATTCATAACATTACATCAACAGTTTGTTCAAGGTACAGGAGACATGTTGTACTGACATTCATAACATCACATCAACCGTTTGTTCAAGGTACAGGAGACATGTTGTACTGACATTCATAACATCACATCAACAGTTTGTTCAAGGTACAGGAGACATGTTGTACTGACATTCATAACATCACATCAACAGTTTGTTCAAGGTGCAGGAGACATGTTGTACTGACATTCATAACATTACATCAACAGTTTGTTCAAGGTACAGTAGACATGTTGTACTGACATTCATAACATCACATCTGTGACGAAACGCGTTTATCTGTCTTGGGTCGTCAAGATCCCGCACTATTTTGGCGCATCATCGGGGACTTTCCCAGCTAAAAATAGACTGAGGGAAGCCGATGGAGGACTTACTATCTAGAATCTTCTCGAAACACCGAAATTCGAGTAACCCGTGATGCTGGGTATCGCTCTAAATTCCCGTGCAGAGAGATCTAGAAACTCTAGGCGGGGAATGCCGGTTTCCCGAGAAAGTATCTTTTCTCAAGAAGCACTCGCTTCTAGTGCGCATTGAGTTGGCACGAAGCGGGAAATTGGCTAAACCAGTCATTCACTTACTGTTGTTCGAACAGAACAGACGCAGGCCTGATGTGAGCCATTTTTTGTGTTGCGTCTCACCTCAACCATGATTCGGCTGACTGTTATGGAAAGGAAGCTGAGAAGCCCTTGAACAGTTCGGAAGCTGACTGGAGATCTGGTTCCATCATTCAGGTAGATATTTGTTTAAATCATTTAACTTTGTACGTGTGTTCCACACGCCATTGTTCTAACCTCATTACCTATGCGGATGTCCTTGCATACTAATTAGCAAACCGATCGATAACGCAGGTGACGGCGAATCGTGGGGTTTGTTTACTGTTGTGCTCGCGAATCAGCTGTTAGAAACGCCGGTAATGTGATGTGGGCGATTTGGGTTCCAAATATATGTAACATATATTACCAATCGGTGCATCTATTAGGTTGCTGTGTTAGAATAAAACCTAGTTACTTGTGCCGGATGGAAACTTAGATTATGTCAGTCAGTTACTGAAGCCAGAAGAACGGTTAGAAAACCAGGTAAGTTGGTAGGTGGAGATTCAGACAAAATTGTGCTTAGTTACTAAGTAAAGGAAAGAACATTAGTTCTGTGCCACCAGGAATGATGTAACTATTGTATAGTACCTTAATAGTGAATTCATTGTGTGGAACAGCGGATTTCTGTGGAAAGGTAAGTTGCTTTGGTGCTATATCTATGTATATATATGATGTGACATTGTGTATATAGATTAGGTCATGGCATGTGATACCGAAGTAATTCCGAACGCCGAATAGGTCGACGCGTGATAACCCTGCGGGCCGTCGCGGAATAAATATGCGTTCTGAAATCTTGTCTGAGCTATCCTGTTTCTTTCATACTGGCGCTAGTGCGAGTGAATGCTAAGGTGCTGGAAGTATGGAAGGATGCAAGGAGGCTGTATGAGACTGGGGAAATATAGGATATGGGGGATGTGAAAGCAAGTTATGAAAGTATGGGTTGGGAGGCCAAACCAACGATGAAGTTCAGTCCATGCCAAGGCTAAACCACTTGGGGAGGACAGAACTGGAACATTACCCTTGGAACATGGGGGGAACATGTATTCTCAAGGAGGCTTCTTGACTCTAAGGCAGAGTCTGATAAGAAGAGTTTGCTATGGCGTGGGCAGGTGGTCCCACCAGCAAACCGGCTTGTGTACATATTGGATGTGATCATGTACTATTCCTATATCCCGAGGGATGGTATATTGATCAAGATTATGTTTCTTAATGTACATTGATGATGTTAGGTACGAGTCCAGGGACTCTTTACCTATTTGTTTAGTTCGATTAAATTAGAACTATAATAACAGCCTTGTATCACTACTGACGTTAGCGACGACTGGTAGATGATTAGGGATAGGTGAGACCTACGATCAGACTCGTCATTCTGATTTCTTGCTCTGTTTGACGGGCTGTTCTATGAGGCCAGCTGACATTTGTGAACCCATGCTTTACCACTCTCCATATAGAGATAATGCTTTGGTTATATGCATAACTAAGTAGCATGACTGAGGGTTGAGTAGTTATTGGTAGGATGCATGTGGACTAATGTTTGGGCCAGTATACTCTCACCGGTCGCTTTTCCTTTTCAGGAGTTTGCCTGTTGAGGAACCAGTCAACTATAACGTTGTTGGCAGGAAACCACTTCGTGTGACACAACGAAGGGTTAATTTCTTTACTTATCACGCCAGACTCAAACACACCAGATACCCAATGTGATTCACCATGCGTGAAGGTTGCATCAAGAAATACAAATGCCCTGAAGGTGCACGTGTGGGAAGTGATGGTGTGTGATCGTTTTCAGAGAATAGAAGATACTCTGTTTCTGCTAGGAACATTTCAGCATTTTGAGTAATCATGCTCAACGAGAGGAAACACCGGTCCGTCTATTATGACGGTGGTTCTGCCTAAACGCAGAAGTAACTGAGCTTCAGACACTTGAATGGTTCTTTGGACAGCTCTAGGGGCAGGTCTTGAGAAGAACTACACCAGTTATTGACTTGTGGCAAGTGTAACCCGGTGGAAGGGACTATGGATTATAGTCCAACCTGAATTGTTTCCGTGAAATAGATGTCTGATTCTATTAATGTACTGTCTCAGTATGAAGATATAAACTGTGTTCGAGTAGGACTCAGTAACATTTTCAGTAGCCATATCTGATTCTACAAGCAGTGTGACTGTAAGAGACCAGTGAATTGGTCAGTGACATTTGTCCATCCATGTTCCTGTGATGTGATGAAGGGACCATTGAATTGGTCAGTGACATTTGTTCATCCATGTTCCTGTGATGTGATGAAGGGACCATTGAAGTGGTTAGAGACAGATCTGTTCTGCAGTGGGACTGTGCTATGAGTGATAGACCATTCGATTGGTCAGTGACTATTTAAGTTCATCGAAGTAACGAATACTTGGAGCCAAGTCCAGGAGGATTGTCTCCCAACCGGTATTGTTCGAGAACTGTATTAACAGTGACTCCGTGGGAGTGATATAGATGCAGTTGGTCCAGTGAAGTATGGTTCAGCAGTGACTATTGTTGTGGATCCACGCTCTGGAGACGGAGTGGTCTCCAAGGTTCTAGTCATCTCACTGGAAGGAAGCCGGGTGAGTGGCGGACCGACTGGACGGGACATCTGCATCCAATCTACTTCTCAACTCGATGAAGACACCTACATCTCTGATTCTATCTCTACTCTATCTTCTATTTGTGTAAATAGATTCTTCTATCAGGATGTTCATTTCAGTTCTATATTCTCAAGGGTAGAATAAACTTTATGTAAGTTGACTTGCTCTTTGTATAATGATTGAGTGTGGTCTCGGACGATGCCTAAGTGTTCATTGTTCCACAGGTGTAGGTAGTTAGTGGGGGTCTAGAATCTGGAGGGGCTTGTAGACATAATTAACTAATATGAGATCAACCACAGAGTAAAAATGTGTATCTGCTTGTCCAACCCCTGGGGCTAGAATACACGGGAGTGCCAGAGACACCTAGGGTGTGGTTCACTCTCACTACCCAAGGTGAACTCGTCACACTCCATACAGAGTGGGGGCCCGTCCGGGATTATTCCAAGATCTTTGTGTGTTGTAGACCTCTCACATAGGGATAGGGACTTAGTCTTTATCCTCTACTTCAGTCTACATAAGATTCTACTACTTCTACCTATCTCCTAACTGTCTGACGGACAGTTGTGTTGTGGTGATTAGTTAGTACTATTGATTATTGATTCATTGTATTGCTTCACCCACACATACTTGAGTATCCACCTCTCATAGTCAACATGTCTACCCAAGAGATAGACTTAGACAAAGTTCAGGAAACTGGACGTAAGTCTGGTCTTGAAGGAGATGCTTTGAAATCCTATGTCCAAGAGGTGGAAAGAAATTTTCGCCAAGAGGAAAGAGAGAGGAGGAGAGCAGAAAGAGAACTGGAAGCCAGTAAAGTGGCTCTTGAGGAAAAGAGGATAGCGGCTGATACTGAAATGAAACGGCTTGAGTTGGAAGCCGAGAAAGAAAAACGTGACCATGAGTATCGAATGAAGCTACTTGAGGCACAAGTGCCTGCTACAGGTGTAACTGATGGAGCTGTGGGAGGAGGTGTACCTCCTGGCTCAGAGTCAACCAGTAGACGTGACTACCAGGCTATGAAATGGCCTTTACCGCCGTTCGAACCCGAGAAGGAACGGATAGACCAATACTTAGAGAAGTATGAGGCCTTGGCTATTGCAATGGGTCTAGACAAACAGAAATGGTGTTTAAAACTCTCCCAGGGACTCCGTGCCGAAGGTTATGAAGTGTATGCACGCTTGCCACCGGGTTTACAGAATGATTACCCGGCATTGAAAGCGGCTCTCTTGAAGAGATTCGAGATCACAGCGCACTCATACCGAAGGAAGTTTCGGACGGCGAAGCGAGAACCTGGTGAACTGTTTTCAGCATACAGTGTGAGATTGAACTCGTACCTTCTTAAGTGGATGGCCTTGGCCGGATTTAGGGAAGAGTATGAAAGTTTGCGTGAGTTGATGGTTGTAGATCAGATGCGAATGCAAATGTCTAAACCCTTGCGAAACTTCTTAGGTGAGAATGGGGCTGAGAGATTGGATATAGTCACCAAGTTAGCCGAAAGATACGTTGAAGTCTATGGCGAGACTGGGGATACCAGTCCAACAGATCCGAGATCGAAAGATACGGATCAAGGTAAGTCAAAGAAGAAGATAAAGAAGACCAAAGGTTCTGATGGACCAAAGAAACAGGTAAACTCTTTAGAGAAGATCTCTAACGTCAACCAAGGTAAGAATAGCCCACCTAGTTCTCCAAAGAGGAAGTGGAGTGAACGATGGTGCAAATTCTGCAAGTCCAGCACTCACAATACGAGTGAGTGTAAGAGGAAACCCAAGGACTTTCACTTTGCTTGTCTTGCAGAGGTGAGGGATAGACCTTGCAGGAAAATGAAGTCGGTTGATGGGAATGGAGAACCTAGACGACCTCCAGTGGTTGAGAGAGTAGAAGTGAATGGGCAACAGGTGATGTGCCTCTACGACACTGGATTGCAATTTTCAGCTATAATTGCATCCCACCTGACAGGCCCAGAGCAACTCACCGGGGAGATGACGGAGATACAGCCAGCCAGTAGGAGTGCTGTAGCGTTACGTTGCCCGATTGCCAATGTGGAGATTCGGAGCAAGTACGTTACTGGACGCATTCAGGCGGCAATAGTACCGGATCCTCTCTATCCCCTAATTCTTGGCCGGAAGTACGTGTTTCTGGGCGAACCAGAACACCCTAGCATCCATAAGTCTAGGCAGGTCAGAGATACAGAGGCAGAGGGTCTCGAAAAGGTAAGTCTCCGAAATACTCACCCGGATGGAATGAGTAATGCTCGGAGCAAGGATGCGACGGAGTGTCCTTGTTCGGAATGGTTGCCCAACAATGAAAACCCGTTAATTCAGGGTAAGTTCGAATCTGACAACCAGTCACCGTTAATTCGGACTGGAACAGAGAAAAGGCAGAGGGAACGTAAGTTGGTTCCTGAGAGCTTCAGAGCTAATCTGCTGCGAACGGTACATGTCAGGTCCCCAACCGGACATCTGACTGTAGGGACAACCAGTAAATGTCTATCCCAGTACTATTGGTGGCCGGGAATGACAGGGGACGTGCGCAGGTATATCAGGTCTTGTCCAGAGTGCCGTAAATGCACACTTGAGAAACGGACGAAGACGAAGATATCCTTAGAGGTTGGAGACCGAGTTCTAGTACTCCTCCCAATCGAGGGGAACGAATTCGAAATCGGGTGGCAGGGCCCATTCCTAGTGGATAAAGTGGGGCTCCACAAGCACTATGGAGTGGTGATCCTGGGAAAGTCTACAACTTTCCATTCCAGTCTCCTCATGCGCTATGAGGGGAAGCCCGATGATAAGTCGACCAGCCCAAGGGCGCAGAGATTCGCTGAAAGAACGGTTCGGGGTTCTGGTCGGTTAGCGGAAAGCCTGTCACACCATAGGCAGACCTATATGTATGTGCAGGTACATTCTTCGGTTCAGCCCGGTGCTCGGGGGAACATGACCGGCCAAAGGAACACCCGCAGTGCTGGCTACACTGAGAACCGTGGTCGGAAGAGGTGGGTTGTGTCAGAACGGACACAGACCCTTGGTCCCTCAATCCGACCGACTGCAGTCCAGCTGGGTCCTCGAAAGGGGAAGCTGGAGTTGCAGAAGTCCAGTAAACTCTGGCAGGAACGATCGTTAAATCAGATCGAGACGGGAGCTCTGGTCCGCAAGACACTGCGAGATGCCCGATCGCAGTAGCGGAGTAGGCGTTGATCACCCATGATACTGAGTAGCTTGTCTCCCCACCGAATGTGGTAAAAGTATTCTATACAATATTGACGGGTTAGACTTCCTCACCCGCCATCCGGTCTCTAAGAAGAAGAACGAACGACATAGACAGCTTCTGCGTAGAAGTGGAACGACGGGGTCGATCCTCTTAAAGTGGGGGCCTATGTGACGAAACGCGTTTATCTGTCTTGGGTCGTCAAGATCCCGCACTATTTTGGCGCGTCATCGGGGACTTTCCCAGCTAAAAATAGACTGAGGGAAGCCGATGGAGGACTTACTATCTAGAATCTTCTCGAAACACCGAAATTCGAGTAACCCGTGATGCTGGGTATCGCTCTAAATTCCCGTGCAGAGAGATCTAGAAACTCTAGGCGGGGAATGACGGTTTCCCGAGAAAGTATCTTTTCTCAAGAAGCACTCGCTTCTAGTGCGCATTGAGTTGGCACGAAGCGGGAAATTGGCTAAACCAGTCATTCACTTACTGTTGTTCGAACAGAACAGAAGCAGGCCTGATGTGAGCCATTTTTTTGTGTTGCGTCTCACCTCAACCATGATTCGGCTGACTGTTATGGAAAGGAAGCTGAGAAGCCCGTGAACAGTTCGGAAGCTGACTGGAGATCTGGTTCCATCATTCAGGTAGAGATTTGTTTAAATCATTTAACTTTGTACGTGTGTTCCACACGCCATTGTTCTAACCTCATTACCTATGCGGATGTCCTTGCATACTAATTAGCAAACCGATCGATAACGCAGGTGACGGCGAATCGTGGGTTTGTTTACTGTGTGCTCGCGAATCAGCTGTTAGAAACGCCGTAATGTGATGTGGGCGATTTGGGTTCCAAATATATGTAACATATATTACCAATCGGTGCATCTATTAGGTTGCTGTGTTAGAATAAAACCTAGTTACTTGTGCCGGATGGAAACTTAGATTATGTCAGTCAGTTACTGAAGCCAGAAGAACGGTTAGAAAACCAGGTAAGTTGGTAGGTGGAGATTCAGACAAAATTGTGCTTAGTTACTAAGTAAAGGAAGAACTTAGTTCTGTGCCACCAGGAATGATGTAACTATTGTATAGTACCTTAATAGTGAATTCATTGTGTGGAACAGCGGATTTCTGTGGAAAGGTAAGTTGCTTTGGTGCTATATCTATGTATATATATGATGTGACATTGTGTATATAGATTAGGTCATGGCATGTGATACTTCCTGGAGTAATTCCGAACGCCGAATAGGTCGATGCGTGATAACCCTGCGGGCCGTTGCGGAATAAATATGCGTTCTGAAATCTTGTCTGAGCTATCCTGTTTCTTTCATACTGGCGCTAGTGCGAGTGAATGCTAAGGTGCTGGAAGTATGGAAGGATGCAAGGAGGCTGTATGAGACTGGGGAAATATAGGATATGGGGGATGTGAAAGCAAGTTATGAAAGTATGGGTTGGGAGGCCAAACCAACGATGAAGTTCAGTCCATGCCAAGGCTAAACCACTTGGGGAGGACAGAACTGGAACATTACCCTTGGAACATGGGGGGAACATGTATTCTCAAGGAGGCTTCTTGACTCTAAGGCAGAGTCTGATAAGAAGAGTTTGCTATGGCGTGGGCAGGTGGTCCCACCAGCAAACCGGCTTGTGTACATATTGGATGTGATCATGTACTATTCCTATATCCCGAGGGATGGTATATTGATCAAGATTATGTTTCTTAATGTACATTGATGATGTTAGGTACGAGTCCAGGGACTCTCTACCTATTTGTTTAGTTCGATTAAATTAGAACTATAATAACAGCCTTGTATCACTACTGACGTTAGCGACGACTGGTAGATGATTAGGGATAGGTGAGACCTACGATCAGACTCGTCATTCTGATTTCTTGCTCTGTTTGACGGGCTGTTCTATGAGGCCAGCTGACATTTGTGAACCCATGCTTTACCACTCTCCATATAGAGATAATGCTTTGGTTATATGCATAACTAAGTAGCATGACTGAGGGTTGAGTAGTTATTGGTAGGATGCATGTGGACTAATGTTTGGGCCAGTATACTCTCACCGGTCGCTCTTCCTTTTCAGGAGTTTGCCTGTTGAGGAACCAGTCAACTATAACGTTGTTGGCAGGAAACCACTTCGTGTGACACAACGAAGGGTTCAGTTCTTTACTTATCACGCCAGACTCAAACACACCAGATACCCAATGTGATTCACCATGCGTGAAGGTTGCATCAAGAAATACAACTGCCCTGAAGGTGCACGTGTGGGAAGTGATGGTGTGTGATCGTTTTTCAGAGAATAGAAGATACTCTGTTTCTGCTAGGAACATTTCAGCATTTTGAGTAATCATGCTCAACGAGAGGAAACACCGGTCCGTCTATTATGACGGTGGTTCTGCCTAAACGCAGAAGTAACTGAGCTTCAGACACTTGAATGGTTCTTTGGACAGCTCTAGGGGCAGGTCTTGAGAAGAACTACACCAGTTATTGACTTGTGGCAAGTGTAACCCGGTGGAAGGGACTATGGATTATAGTCCAACCTGAATTGTTTCCGTGAAATAGATGTCTGATTCTATTAATGTACTGTCTCAGTATGAAGATATAAACTGTGTTCGAGTAGGACTCAGTAACATTTTCAGTAGCCATATCTGATTCTACAAGCAGTGTGACTGTAAGAGACCAGTGAATTGGTCAGTGACATTTGTCCATCCATGTTCCTGTGATGTGATGAAGGGACCATTGAATTGGTCAGTGACATTTGTTCATCCATGTTCCTGTGATGTGATGAAGGGACCATTGAAGTGGTTAGAGACAGATCTGTTCTGCAGTGGGACTGTGCTATGAGTGATAGACCATTCGATTGGTCAGTGACTATTTAAGTTCATCGAAGTAACGAATACTTGGAGCCAAGTCCAGGAGGATTGTCTCCCAACCGGTATTGTTCGAGAACTGTATTAACAGTGACTCCGTGGGAGTGATATAGATGCAGTTGGTCCAGTGAAGTATGGTTCAGCAGTGACTATTGTTGTGGATCCACGCTCTGGAGACGGAGTGGTCTCCAAGGTTCTAGTCATCTCACTGGAAGGAAGCCGGGTGAGTGGCGGACCGACTGGACGGGACATCTGCATCCAATCTACTTCTCAACTCGATGAAGACACCTACATCTCTGATTCTATCTCTACTCTATCTTCTATTTGTGTAAATAGATTCTTCTATCAGGATGTTCATTTCAGTTCTATATTCTCAAGGGTAGAATAAACTTTATGTAAGTTGACTTGCTCTTTGTATAATGATTGAGTGTGGTCTCGGACGATGCCTAAGTGTTCATTGTTCCACAGGTGTAGGTAGTTAGTGGGGGTCTAGAATCTGGAGGGGCTTGTAGACGTAATTAACTAATATGAGATCAACCACAGAGTAAAAATGTGTATCTGCTTGTCCAACCCCTGGGGCTAGAATACACGGGAGTGCCAGAGACACCTAGGGTGTGGTTCACTCTCACTACCCAAGGTGAACTCGTCACAACATGCAACCGTTTGTTCAAGGTACAGGAGACATGTTGTACTGACATTCATAACATCACATCAACAGTTTGTTCAAGGTACAGGAGATATGATGTACCGACAATCACAACCCATTGTCAGTTTATTTATGGTAATAAAACACATTGTACTCCCCACTGAGCCATCATAAAGAGAAGAAGAAGAAAAAGAGAATAATAAGAGGGGGAGAAGAAAACGAAGAGAAGAAGAATGAATAAACTATTTTCAAAGGGTCACGAATTGGGCACGCAGGCCAGTCTTACATTCAGCCCTTCCAATCAGTCATCTTTCACACATCAATTATCTAATGTCTGTTACATTCATTTAGAAAAACATTGTCAACTAATGCTGTGAACATAAACAATGCATATTACCATGTTATGAGACAGACAGGCAGGCAGACACACATGCCTAAATATATTAATACATTCATATATTATTTACACAAACTCTCACAGTTATACACCCACTCAATAAAACACAAATACACACTCCCTCAAATACACAAAAATCCATTCACAAACAGAGTAACAAACATATACAAACTAAAACATACATACTCTCTCTCTCACCATATATCCTAATTCATACATAAAGTAAAGCACATACATACACTCCTTCATACACACATTAAGAAGAAGAAGAAAAACTGAGGAGGAGGAGGAGTAGAAGAAGAGGAAGAGAAGCAGGGTGAGGAGAAGGAGTAACAAGAAGAACTGGGACAACTTACGTGTGTGGACAGGGACATAGGTGTAGGTCTGACACAGCGATGCCCTGCAGAATAGCACAGAATTGTGTGAGACAACAATAACACAAGCCTACAACTAAGCACAAGCCTACAAAACTACACCTAACACCTTTAGGGGGAGGCGAGAAAGAAAGAGGGGGGGGGGGGGGGGTGGGTCTGTTTATGGGGGAGAGGTTTACATGGTCATCTGTTTATTGGGAGAGGGGGGGGGGGTTTACATAGTCAGCTGGTTAGAGAGGTGGGGGGTTTACAGTCATCTGGTTAGAGGGGTGGGGGGTTTACAGTCATCTGGTTAGAGGGGTGGGGGTTTACAGTCATCTGGTTAGAGAGGTAGGGGGGGGGGGGTTTACAGTCATCTGGTTAGAGGGGTGGGGGGTTTACAGTCATCTGGTTAGAGGGGTGGGGGTTTACAGTCATCTGGTTAAAGAGGTTGGGGGTTTATAGTCATCTGGTTAGAGGTATGGGGGGTTTACAGTCATCTGGTTAGAGGGGTGGGGAGTTTACAGTCATTTGGTTAGAGGGGTGGGGGTTTACAGTCATCTGGTTAGAGGGGTGGGGGGTTTACAGTCATCTGGTTAGAGGGGTGGGGGGTTTACAGTCATCTAGTTAGAAAGGTGGGGGGGGGGGGGTTAACAGAGTCATCTGTCTATTGGGGAAGGGGGTTTAAGAGTCATCTGTTTATTGGGGGAGGGAGATTTACAGGGTCATCTGTTTATTGGGGGAAGGGGTTTACAGTGTCATCTGTTTATTGGGGAGGGGAAGTTTACAGGATCATCTGTTTATTGGGGGGGGGGGGGGTTTACAGGGTCATCTGGTTATTGGGGGAGGGGGGTTTACAGAGTCATCTGTGTATGGGGATGGGGGTGTAACAGGATGAGAGAGCTGACTTTACTGACACATGGGTGTGATCCCATTTAGCTCTGTCTCTCCCGGCAGAGTGGCCTGCTGTTTTAACTCTCTCTGTATCCCCCACCACTCCTCTACCCAGGAGTCTACAAGTAAATTGCACTCATGAACTCACCTGTAATCATCAACAGAGGTGTACCACTCACCTGTAATCATCAACAGAGGTGCACCACTCACCTGTAATCATCAACAGAGGTGCACCACTCACCTGTAATCATCAACAGAAGTGCACCACTCACCTGTAATCATCAACAGAAGTGCACCACTCACCTGTAATCATCAACAGAAGTGCACCACTCACCTGTAATTATCAACAGAGGTGCACCACTCACCTGTAATTATCAACAGAGGTGCACCACTCACCTGTAATCATCAACAGAGGTGCACCACTCACCTGTAATCATCAACAGAGGTGCACCACTCACCTGTAATCATCAACAGAGGTGCACCACTCACCTGTAATCATCAACAGAGGTGTACCACTCACCTGTAATCATCAACAGAGGTGCACCACTCACCTGTAATTATCAACAGAGGTGCACCACTCACCTGTAATCATCAACAGAAGTGCACCATTCACCTGTAATCATCAACAGAGGTGCACCACTCATCTTAATCATCAACAGAGGTGCACCACTCACCTGTAATCATCAACAGAGGTGCACCATTCACCTGTAATCATCAACAGAAGTGCACCATTCACCTGTAATCATCAACAGAGGTGCACCACTCACCTTAATCATCAACACATATGCAGGTGCACCAATCTGTAATCATTAACAGAGGTGCACCACTCACTTGTAATCATCAACAGAGGTGCACCACTCACATGTAATCATCAACAGAGGTGCACCACTCACCTGTAATCATCAGCAGAGTTGCACCACTCAATTGTAATCATCAGCAGAGTTGCACCACTCACCTGTAATCATCAACAGAGGTGCACCACTCACCTGTAATAATCAACAGAAGTGCATCACTCACCTGTAATCATCAACAGAGGTGCACCACTCACCTGTAATCATCAACAAAGACACAGGTGCACCACTCACCTGTAATCATTGACAAAGACACAGGTGCACCACACTACTCACTTATAATCATCAACAAAGACACAGGTGCACCACTCACCTGTAATCATCAACAAAGACACAGGTGCACCACTCACCTGTAATCATCAACATATTTGAGATCCAGACGGTAGAGATAGTCCAGTATCTGAAACATTTGCTCCAGGACTGCTTGAGTCGGTGGTTTCATCTCCACCAAGTCTTTACCTCGGCCAGACCAGGCGGCTGCCTCTTTCTCCATCTCAGCTTTCGACCTGACAGACTGCAGCGCTGCCTGGTGAGAGAACACACAAGCTGACCACTAGAAACTGGTCACAGCAGTGTCATCTTGCTCATAATCATATATTTCTTTTATCAGATGAGATGGCCAATTCACCTCTTTCTGCCCAGTTATGACTGAGTAAAAGGCTCATTTTTTTATTTAATAATTTTACTTTTTAAATTATTGTTTCTTCCACAAGTGTTAGCTATTTCATTGTCAATTGTCTGCAGCCCAATGTCCAGGTGTCAGCTATTTTACTGTCAACTGAGTGCAGCCCAATGTCCAGGTGTCGGCTATTTCACTGTCAACTGAGTGCAGCCCAATGTCCAGGTGTCAACTATTTCACTGTCAACTGAGTGCAGCCCAATGTCCAGGTGTCGGCTATTTCACTGTCAACTGAGTGCAGCCCAATGTCCAGGTGTCAACTATTTCACTGTCAACTGAGTGCAGCCCAATGTCCAGGTGTCAGCTATTTCACTGTCAACTGTGTGCAGCCCAATGTCCAGGTGTCAACTATTTCACTGTCAACTGAGTGCAGCCCAATGTCCAGGTGTCAACTATTTCACTGTCAACTGAGTGCAGCCCAATGTCCAGGTGTCAACTATTTCACTGTCAACTGAGTGCAGCCCAATGTCCAGGTGTCGGCTATTTCACTGTCAACTGAGTGCAGCCCAATGTCCAGGTGTCAACTATTTCACTGTCAACTGAGTGCAGCCTAATGTCCAGGTGTCGGCTATTTCACTGTCAACTGAGTGCAGCCCAATGTCCAGGTGTCAACTATTTCACTGTCAACTGAGTGCAGCCCAATGTCCAGGTGTCGGCTATTTCACTGTCAACTGAGTGCAGCCCAATGTCCAGGTGTCGGCTATTTCACTGTCAACTGAGTGCAGCCCAATGTCCAGGTGTCAACTATTTCACTGTCAACTGAGAGCAGCCCAATGTCCAGGTGTCAGCTATTTCACTGTCAACTGAGTGCAGCCCAATGTCCAGGTGTCAACTATTTCACTGTCAACTGAGTGCAGCCCAATGTCCAGGTGTCAACTATTTCACTGTCAACTGAGTGCAGCCCAATGTCCAGGTGTCAGCTATTTCACTGTCAACTGAGTGCAGCCCAATGTCCAGGTGTCGGCTATTTCACTGTCAACTGAGTGCAGCCCAATGTCCAGGTGTCAACTATTTCACTGTGAACTGTGTGCAGCCCAATGTCCAGGTGTCAGCTATTTCACTGTCAACTGTGTGCAGCCCAATGTCCAGATGTCAGCTATTTCACTGTCAACTGTGTGCAGCTCAATGTCCAGGTGTCAACTATTTCACTGTCAGCTGTGTGCAGCCCAATGTCCAGGTGTCAACTATTTCACTGTCAACTGTGTGCAGCCCAATGTCCAGGTGTCGGCTATTTCACTGTCAACTGAGTGCAGCCCAATGTCCAGGTGTCAGCTATTTCACTGTCAACTGTGTGCAGCCCAATGTCCAGATGTCAGCTATTTCACTGTCAACTGTGTGCAGCCCAATGTCCAGGTGTCAGCTATTTCACTGTCAACTGAGTGCAGCCCAATGTCCAGGTGTCAACTATTTCACTGTCAACTGAGTGCAGCCCAATGTCCAGGTGTCGGCTATTTCACTGTCAACTGAGTGCAGCCCAATGTCCAGGTGTCAACTATTTCACTGTCAACTGAGTGCAGCCCAATGTCCAGGTGTCGGCTATTTCACTGTCAACTGAGTGCAGCCCAATGTCCAGGTGTCGGCTATTTCACTGTCAACTGAGTGCAGCCCAATGTCCAGGTGTCAACTATTTCACTGTCAACTGAGAGCAGCCCAATGTCCAGGTGTCAGCTATTTCACTGTCAACTGAGTGCAGCCCAATGTCCAGGTGTCAACTATTTCACTGTCAACTGTGTGCAGCCCAATGTCCAGGTGTCAACTATTTCACTGTCAACTGATGTGCAGCCCAATGTCCAGGTGTCAACTATTTCACTGTCAACTGAGTGCAGCCAATGTCCAGGTGTCGGCTATTTCACTGTCAACTGTGTGCAGCCCAATGTCCAGGTGTCAACTATTCACTGTCAACTGAGTGCAGCCCAATGTCCAGGTGTCAACTATTTCACTGTCAACTGAGTGCAGCCCAATGTCCAGGTGTCAACTATTTCACTGTCAACTGAGTGCAGCCCAATGTCCAGGTGTCAGCTATTTCACTGTCAACTGAGTGCAGCCCAATGTCCAGGTGTCAACTATTTCACTGTCAACTGTGTGCAGCCAATGTCCAGGTGTCGGCTATTTCACTGTCAACTGAGTACAGCCCAATGTCCAGGTGTCAACTATTTCACTGTCAACTGAGTGCAGCCCAATGTCCAGGTGTCGGCTATTTCACTGTCAACTGAGTGCAGCCCAATGTCCAGGTGTCGGCTATTTCACTGTCAACTGAGTGCAGCCCAATGTCCAGGTGTCAACTATTTCACTGTCAACTGAGATGCAGCCCAATGTCCAGGTGTCAGTTATTTCACTGTCAACTGAGTGCAGCCCAATGTCCAGGTGTCAACTATTTCACTGTCAACTGAGTGCAGCCCAATGTCCAGGTGTCAACTATTTCACTGTCAACTGAGTGCAGCCCAATGTCCAGGTGTCAGCTATTTCACTGTCAACTGAGTGCAGCCCAATGTCCAGGTGTCGGCTATTTCACTGTCAACTGAGTGCAGCCCAATGTCCAGGTGTCAACTATTTCACTGTGAACTGTGTGCAGCCCAATGTCCAGGTATCAGCTATTTCACTGTCAACTGTGTGCAGCCCAATGTCCAGATGTCAGCTATTTCACTGTCAACTGTGTGCAGCCCAATGTCCAGGTGTCAGCTATTTCACTGTCAACTGAGTGCAGCTCAATGTCCAGGTGTCAACTATTTCACTGTCAACTGTGTGCAGCCCAATGTCCAGGTGTCGGCTATTTCACTGTCAACTGAGTGCAGCCCAATGTCCAGGTGTCAGCTATTTCACTGTCAACTGTGTGCAGCCTAATGTCCAGATGTCAGCTATTTCACTGTCAACTGTGTGCAGCCCAATGTCCAGGTGTCAGCTATTTCACTGTCAACTGAGTGCAGCCCAATGTCCAGGTGTCAACTATTTCACTGTCAACTGAGTGCAGCCCAATGTCCAGGTGTCGGCTATTTCACTGTCAACTGAGTGCAGCCCAATGTCCAGGTGTCAACTATTTCACTGTCACTGAGTGCAGCCCAATGTCCAGGTGTCAGCTATTTCACTGTCAACTGATGTGCAGCCCAATGTCCAGGTGTCGGACTATTTCACTGTCAACTGAGTGCAGGCCCAATGTCCAGGTGTCAACTATTTCACTGTCAACTGATGAGCAGCCCAATGTCAGGTGTCAGCTATTTCACTGTCAACTGAGTGCAGCCCAATGTCCAGGTGTCAACTATTTCACTGTCAGCTGTGTGCAGCCAATGTCCAGGTGTCAACTATTTCACTGTCAACTGAGTGCAGCCCAATGTCCAGGTGTCAGCTATTCACTGTCAACTGAGTGCAGCCAATGTCCAGGTGTCAGCTATTTCACTGTCAACTGAGTGCAGCCCAATGTCCAGGTGTCAACTATTTCACTGTGAACTGTGTGCAGCCCAATGTCCAGGTGTCAGCTATTTCACTGTCAACTGTGTGCAGCCCAATGTCCAGGTGTCAGTTATTTCACTGTCAACTGTGTGCAGCCCAATGTCCAGGTGTCAGCTATTTCACTGTCAACTGAGTGCAGCCCAATGTCCAGGTGTCAACTATTTCACTGTCAACTGTGTGCAGCCCAATGTCCAGGTGTCGGATATTTCACTGTCAACTGTGTGCAACCCAATGTCCAGGTGTCGGATATTTCACTGTCAACTGTGTGCAGCCCAATGTCCAGGTGTCGGATATTTCACTGTCAACTGTGTGCAGCCCAATGTCCAGGTGTCGGATATTTCACTGTCAACTGTGTGCAGCCCAATGTCCAGGTGTTGGATATTTCACTGTCAACTGTGAGCAGCCAATGTCCAGGTGTCAACTATTTCACTGTCAACTGTGTGCAGCCAATGTCCAGGTGTCAACTATTTCACTGTCAGCTGTGTGCAGCCCAATGTCCAGGTGTCAACTATTTCACTGTCAACTGTGTGCAGCCAATGTCCAGGTGTCAACTATTTCACTGTCAACTGTGTGCAGCCAATGTCCAAGTGTCAACTATTTCACTGTCAACTGTGTGCAGCCAATGTCCAGGTGTCAACTATTTCACTGTCAACTGTGTGCAGCCAATGTCCAGGTGTCAACTATTTCACTGTCAACTGTGTGCACCCAATGTCCAGGTGTCATCTATTTCACTGTCAACTGTGTGCAGCCAATGTCCACGTGTCAACTATTTCACTGTCAACTGTGTGCAGCCAATGTCCAGGTGTCAACTATTTCACTGTCAACTGTCTGCAGCCAATGTCCAGGTGTCAACTATTTCACTGTCAACTGTGTGCAGCCAATGTCCAGGTGTCAACTATTTCACTGTCAACTGTGTGCAGCCAATGTCCAGGTGTCATCTATTTCACTGTCAACTGTGTGCAGCCAATGTCCAAGTGTCAACTATTTCACTGTCAACTGTGTGCAGCCAATGTCCAGGTGTCAACTATTTCACTGTCAACTGTCTGCAGCCCAATGTCCAGGTGTCAACTATTTCACTGTCAACTGTGTGCAGCTCAATGTCCAGGTGTAAGCTATTTCACTGTCAACTGTGTGCAGCCCAATGTCCAGGTGTCAGCTATTTCACTGTCAACTGTGTGCAGCCCAATGTCCAGGTGTCGGCTATTTCACTGTCAACTGAGTGCAGCCCAATGTCCAGGTGTCACCTATTTCACTGTCAACTGATTGCAGCCCAATGTCCAGGTGTCGGCTATTTCACTGTCAACTGTGTGCAGCCCAATGTCCAGGTGTCGGCTATTTCACTGTCAACTGTGTGCAGCCCAATGTCCAGGTGTCGGCTATTTCACTGTCAACTGTGTGCAGCCCAATGTCCAGGTGTCGACTATTTCACTGTCAACTGAGTGCAGCCCAATGTCCAGGTGTCAACTATTTCACTGTCAACTGTGTGCAGCCCAATGTCCAGGTGTCAGCTATTTCACTGTCAACTGTGTGCAGCCCAATGTCCAGGTGTCAGCTATTTCACTGTCAACTGTGTGCAGCCCAATGTCCAGGTGTCGGCTATTCACTGTCACTGAGTGCAGCCCAATGTCCAGGTGTCAACTATTTCACTGTCAACTGAGTGCAGCCCAATGTCCAGGTGTTAACTATTTCACTGTCAACTGTGTGCAGCCCAATGTCCAGGTGTCGGCTATTTCACTGTCAACTGTGTGCAGCCCAATGTCCAGGTGTCGGCTATTTCACTGTCAACTGTGTGCAGCCCAATATCCAGGTGTCAACTATTTCACTGTCAACTGTGTGCAGCCCAATGTCCAGGTGTCAACTATTTCACTGTCAACTGAGTGCAGCCCAATGTCCAGGTGTCTGCTATTTCACTGTCAACTGAGTGCAGCCCAATATCCAAGTGTCGGCTATTTCACTGTCAACTGTGTGCAGCCCAATGTCCAGGTGTCGGCTATTTCAATGTCACTGAGTGCAGCCCAATGTCCAGGTGTCAACTATTTCACTGTCAACTGAGTGCAGCCCAATGTCCAGGTGTCAACTATTTCACTGTCAACTGAGTGCAGCCCAATATCCAAGTGTCGGCTATTTCACTGTCAACTGAGTGCAGCCCAATATCCAAGTGTCGGCTATTTCACTGTCAACTGTGTGCAGCCCAATGTCCAGGTGTCGGCTATTTCACTGTCAACTGAGTGCAGCCCAATGTCCAGGTGTCAACTATTTCACTGTCAACTGAGTGCAGCCCAATGTCCAGGTGTCAACTATTTCACTGTCAACTGAGTGCAGCCCAATATCCAAGTGTCGGCTATTTCACTGTCAACTGAGTGCAGCCCAATATCCAAGTGTCGGCTATTTCACTGTCAACTGTGTGCAGCCCAATGTCCAGGTGTCGGCTATTTCACTGTCAACTGTGTGCAGCCCAATATCCAAGTGTCGGCTATTTCACTGTCAACTGAGTGCAGCCCAATGTCCAAGTGTCGGCTATTTCACTGTCAACTGAGTGCAGCCCAATATCCAAGTGTCGGCTATTTCACTGTCAACTGTGTGCAGCCCAATGTCCAAGTGTCGGCTATTTCACTGTCAACTGTGTGCAGCCAATGTCCAAGTGTCGGCTATTTCACTGTCAACTGTGTGCAGCCCATATCCAAGTGTCGGCTATTTCACTGTCAACTGTGTGCAGCCCAATATCCAAGTGTCGGCTATTTCACTGTCAACTGTGTGCAGCCCAATATCCAAGTGTCGGCTATTTCACTGTCAACTGTGTGCAGCCCAATATCCAAGTGTCCGGCTATTTCACTGTCAACTGAGTGGCAGCCCAATATCCAAGTGTCGGCTATTTCACTGTCAACTGAGTGCAGCCGCAATGTCCAGGTGTCGGCTATTTCACTGTCAACTGTGTGCAGCCCCAATATCCCAAGTGTCGGCTATTTCACTGTCAACTGAGTGCAGCCCAATATCCAAGTGTCGGCTATTTCACTGTCAACTGTGTGCAGCCCAATATCCAAGTGTCGGCTATTTCACTGTCAACTGAGTGCAGCCCAATGTCCAAGTGTCGGCTATTTCACTGTCAACTGTGTGCAGCCCAATGTCCAAGTGTCGGCTATTTCACTGTCAACTGAGTGCAGCCCAATATCCAAGTGTCGGCTATTTCACTGTCAACTGTGTGCAGCCCAATGTCCAAGTGTCGGCTATTTCACTGTCAACTGTGTGCAGCCCAATATCCAAGTGTCGGCTATTTCACTGTCAACTGTGTGCAGCCCAATATCCAAGTGTCGGCTATTTCACTGTCAACTGAGTGCAGCCCAATATCCAAGTGTCGGCTATTTCACTGTCAACTGTGTGCAGCCCAATATCCAAGTGTCGGCTATTTCACTGTCAACTGAGTGCAGCCCAATGTCCAGGGGGAGTATAAAGGACATACAGCATGAAGCAGATCAACCAGTGGGTGCTAGCTATTTCACTGTCAGACACAAGACATGGACAGACAGTGTTCAGATGCTCTACAACTGTCCCGTCTGCTAGAATGCAGTGATGTTTTAGGATGGCACATGCACCAACCCTGTATTTGTAGGCCTGCAACTGTACTCAGGGAACTGCCCTGTCCCAAGGTGTCTATGTTGCAATGTAAATCTGTTTGACAGACCTAGACCCAGTCTGTTACAATGTAAACCTGTGTAAATGACAAGCTTCTGGTCTATGTTACAATGTAAACCTGTGTGAATGACAAGTTCCTGGTCTGTTACAATGTAAACTTGTGTAAATGAAAAGCCTCTGGTCAATGTTACAATGTAAACCTGTGTAAATGACAAGCTCCTGGTCAATGTTACAATGTAAAATATGTGTAAAAGACAAGATCACAGCCTATGTTACAATGTAAACCTTTGTAAATGACAGGATCTCAGACAAAAATGTTACAATGTAAACCTATGTAAATGACAAGATCCCAGACTACAATGTTACAATGTAAATCTATGTAAATGACAAGATCCCAGACTTTACAATGTAAATCTATGTAAATGACAAGGTCTCATATTACAATGTACCAATGTAAACCTATGTAAATGACTAGGTCCCAGATTACAATGTATCAATGTAAATGACAAGATCCCAGACTACAATGTTACAATGTAAATCTATGTAAATGACAAGATTCCAGACTACAATGTTACAATGTAAACCTATGTAAATGACAAGGTCCCAGACTACAATGTTACAATGTAAACCAATGTAAATGGCAAGGCCCCAGACTACAATGTTACAATTTAAACTTGTATAGATCACAAGGTCCCTGGCTACAATGTTACAATGTAAACTGTGTAAATGACAAAGTCCCAGACTACAATGTAAATCTATGTAAATCACAAGGTCCTAGTCAATGTTACAATGTAAACCTGTGTGTGAACTGACCTTGTACTCAGGAAAAAGCTGGGGTCCCAGGCCCAGGGTCTCTAATTGAGCCACAATGTGGAAGCCAGTCCAGATTTTGTAGGACCTGTCGTACTCCTTCTGCTCCAGCGATCGCCTTGTTCGTGTCTATAAACACGTCCAGATTCTTCAGCTGAAAGAACATTCCAGAAACCACGTGTATACACTTGTGGTCATGGCCCCTCTACCACTACAAAGTGGAGACATGACAAGTGGTGGGGGGAGAGATAAGTGCGTACAAATTTGTTTGATCCACCCAGGTCATCTAACAAAAACAAACAGCAACATTCTGTTACCACATAACCATGGAAGCCACACTATGCTTTTAATAAACAGTTTTCTCTAGAATAAAAGTTAAAATAATAAAATTATCAAAGGACAATAACTCATCCCATTATGTGCCATGCCGATTAGCATAGGTGGTCATGTTTTGCTATCTCACTCAATCATGAGAGTCGTGGATCAGCTCCATGTTTCTGTCTCGACCATGCCACATGGCAAGCCATCCAGGTATTTACTTCTCGGTCTTCCACTTGTTCTTTTCCCTTCGATCTTGCCAGTTGTCACCAAGTTCTCCAATTCATTTCTTCTCACAACATGCCCAAAACAATTTTGACTGTCTACGTCTAATGTCTCTAATCAGTTTACAGTAACTACACAAAAATAAAACAAATGTGCAGAGAGATGGACAGAAAGTTTGTAAATGAACAAGAATGCATGACAGTAAAGAAACAAGGAAAGAGTTTACGGGAAGGTGTGTCTATCTTACCATGGATCTCAGTTTAGAGTGGTCAGCCAGGCTGATGTTTGCATTCACTGAAACCAAAGAAGACCTTCATCAGTTACTTCACCAACTTACACTCAATTAATCTAATAACTGTACCATAAGTTCACAATATCCAACAACTAACATGATTGTACTATAAGTTCACAATATCCAACAACTCAGATAATTATACCATAAGTTCACAATGTCCAACAACTCAAATAATTGTACCATAAGTTCACACTGTCTAACAACTCAAATAATTGTACCATAAGTTCACAATGTCTAACAACTCAAATAATTGTACCATAAGTTCACAATGTCCAACAACTCAAATAATTGTACCATAAGTTCACAATGTCCAACAACTCAAATAATTGTACATTAGTTCACAATGTCCAACAACTCAAATAATTGTACCATAAGTTCACAATGTCCAACAACTCAAATAATTGTACCATAAGTTCACAATGTCCAACAACTCAAATAATTGTACCATAAGTTCACAATCCAACAACTCAAATCATTGTACCATAAGTTCACAATGTCCAACAACTCAAATCATTGTACCATAAGTTCACAATGTCCAACATGTCATGAATAATGTTGTTTCATCAACTGAAACTGTCCAGTGAAATCCCACAAAAGTATACTATCAACCTGCTGAACCAACACATATATTATAAATAACAAACTACCATAAAGATTAATAATGAAGTAGGTCAATATCAGCCTATTAAGAGAGGTTGCGACAGGGATGTGTAATGTTTTCAAATCTTTTTTCCCTATACAGTGACAATATTTTTAGAAATTTAGAGGATATGAAAGAAATCATCATTGGGGGATGTTAACACCAATAGCATTAGATATGCAGATGATACAGTATTGATTGCAGACAATGAGCAGGATCTGCAACATTTAGTAGATGCGGTTGTTGCACACAGTGAATAACTAGGCTTAGAATTAAATTGTAAGAAGATACAGATTATGGTCTTCACTAGGAAGAAAGAAATACCACAATGTAAGATACAAGTAAATTGGAATATTCTTAAACAAGTGAACTGGTACAATTATCTCAGAACAGTCATAGCATCTGATGGGAAACGCCATGAAGAGATTAGAACAAAAATCGCCATGGTCAAGGTAGCCTATTACAAGATGGAAAACATACTGACCAATAAAACAATGTCATTTGTAATGAGAAAAAGTGTGTTGAAGTGCTACATAGAACCTGTACTTTTGTATGGGTGTGAAGCGTGGACAATGAGCAGATAAGCTGAAAAACATCTAATGGCTATGGAAATGTGGTTTCTGAGGAAAATGCAAAGAATACCATGGACAGACAGAAAAACCAATGAGCAAATCCTACTAGAAGCAGATGAAAACCGTACACTGATTAGAGAAATTAGGCAGTCACAGATTTTTGGACACATGAGAAGAAATAAATTGGAGAACTTGGTGATATCTGCCATGATTGAGAAAAAAGAACAAGAGGAAGGCAGAGGAGTAAATACCTGGATAGCTTGGCCACATGGTATGGTTGAGACAAGAACACAGAGCTGATCCACGACTCTGGTGATCGAGTGAGATGGCGAAACATGACCGCCCACGCTTATCAGCATGGACATGATGATGAACCTAACACAGAAAGGCAAACACAAGACTGACTCAGTGACTCAATGTCCTGGATGCCCTTGACAATGCTGTCCTGCGTCAGACTCTGGCTGGCAGCCTCCCGGGCAGAGTCCTCGATATTGTGTGCCTCATCCAGGATCACCACATGACCCTTCAGGCTGATCTGCATCTGAGAAAGATATCAAGCAATCACAGCATCAGTGTCATCATGGGAATCAACTAATCACAGCAACAAAGTCATCACGACAACCAATCACACTAAGTGTAATCATACAATAAATCAACCCATCACACCACAGTGTCACCATTTCAACCAATCACAGTAACCATTTCATCACAACAACCAATCACAGAAACAATGTCATTACAACCAATAACAGTAACCATATTATTACAACCAATCACAATAACCCTATCATCCCAACAACCAATCACAGTAACCCTATCATCCCAACAACCAATCACATAAACCCTATCATCCTAACAACCAATCACAGTAACACTATCATCCCAACAACCAATCACAGTAACCATATCATCACAATAACCAATCACAGTAACCACAATGATCTTGTTGATAATCTACCGCATGGAATTAAAGTGGCAATGTACGCTGATGACTTGGTTCTATAGAACACAAATGAACATGCATCAGTGGCCACCAGATCGCTACAAAGAGCTGTAAATGCATTTGTTGCATGGGCAAATAGATGGTGTGTTAGCATAAACACAAGTGCAGCACCACTTTATTTACCCTCTCTCCAAAACAAAAGGCAGGGATCATCCAGATAAATGGAATACCCATTAGAGAAGATAAAGAACCAACATACCTTAGAGTAACATTTGATGGCAGGCTGACATGGAGAAAACACATCAACAAAGCAGTAGCAAAAGCCAGAAGGAAAATAGCCATCCTGAGAAAACTAAATGAAACTACATGGGGAGCCAGTGGGAAAATACTTAGCATAGTTTATCAACAGAACATATGACCACATCTGGAATTCGGGTCAACTGCGTCTTATTTAGCATCAAAAACCACACTACAAGAGCTGGACAAGGTGCACAATCAAGCACTTAGAGTCACCACAGGAGGGAAGAGATCAACCCCTATAGTGGAGATGGAGATGATGAGGAGGACACAAGCATTGAGAGAGCGCAGAGATACGAAAACGCTAATACAAGCAGAAAAGTTCCTCAGCTTGCCACGCCACCCTATGAAGAACCGATTTGAAAACTTAGCTATGGGGTGGTTGAAATGAAGCAGTTTTATCCACCAGGCCAAACGACTCTGCAGAGAAACCACTGATCTTCCCACAGTTGGTATCACCCTGACAACTATTCCAGAGCGAACTCTATGGAAAGATGAACATAGACTATCACTACCAATCCAGACAAAGATGAGAGGAATATTTGACAAGGAAGATCAGAACAGTGTGCAGCGCAGAATAACCACTGTCAGCTTCCTTGATGAAGAATACCCACAGGACCTCTGGATCCGAGTCTACACAGATTAGTCAGCACAAAATGCTGTTCAAAATGGAGGAGCGGGAGTTTACATAGAATACCCAAATAATACTAGGGACACGGCCAGAGTACCAACAGGAAAGTACTGCCATAACTATGATGCTGAAATTGAGGCAATCAAGATAGCAACATAGAAATTACTAAATACCAGCCATGGTACACAACCTGTGGTGCTATTGACAGATGCAAAATCAGTACTCGTGGCTCTCCTGTCTGGGAAATTGCCAGTACTAAGGACACTACTTTCTGAACTTAGCAGTCAGCATAAGGTCACCATACAGTGGATACCATCCCACTGTGTAATACCCGGAAATGACAGAGCTGATCGATTGGCTAAGGAAGGAGCAAAAGAAAAACAGCCTGATGTGCCCGTTACATACCACCAAAATAAAAGAATGATCAAATCAGTCAGAAAGCCACCAAAATCTGCTCAAGATGACTACCACATTATGGACAGACCAGAACAAGTCATTATTCTGCGCCTCAGAACAGGACACAATAGATTACACAACCACATGTATACAAAATTCAAGATTGGTGAATCAGCCATGTGCACATGTGGATTGGCGTCGCAGACAGCAGAGCACATACTCCAAGGCTGCCCAAAATACAACATATGTAGGCAAACCTGGTCTAGAGAGACAATAGTTTAAAATAAACTCTATGGACCACTGAGTGAATTAAAAAAAGACAGTTAAATTCATACAAGAGACAACATTGCGGTTATAGACATTTCAAGCAAATGAAAGAAGAAAATCACAACCAATAACAGTAACTATATCATTACAACAACCAATCACAGTAACCATATCATCACAACCAATAACACAGTAACCATATCATCACAACCAATCACAGCAACCAAATCATCACAACCAATCACAGTAACCATATCATCACAACCAATCACAGTAACCATACCTTCACAACAATCAATCACAGTAACCACATCATCACTACAATCAATCACAGTAGCCATATTATTACAACCAATCACAGTAACCCTATCATCACAACAACCAATCACAGTAACCATATTACAACCAATTACACAGTAGCCATATCATCACAACCAATCACAGCAACCAATCACTGTAACCATATCATCACAACCAATCACAGCACCCAATCACAGTAACCATATCATCACAACCAATCACAGTAACCATACCTTCACAACAACCAATCACAGTAACCATATCATCACAACAACCAATCACAGTAACCATATTATTACAACCAATCACAGTAACCCTATCATCACAACAACCAATCACAGCAACCCTATCATCACAGCAACCAATCACAGTAACCATATCATGACAACAACCAATCACAGTAACCATATTATTACAACCAATCAAAGTAACCATATCATCACAACAACCAATCACAGTAACAATATTATTACAACCAATCAAAGTAACCCAATCATCACAGCAACCAATCACAGTAACCATATTATTACAACCAATCAAAGTAACCCAATCATCACAACAACCAATCACAGTAACCCTATCATCACAACAACCAATCACAGTAACCATATCATGACAACAACCAATCACAGTGACCATATTATTACAACCAATCAAAGTAACCCAATCATCACAACAACCAATCACAGTAACCCTATCCTCACAACAACCAATCACAGTAAGAAGGGCGGCACCAATAAAAGAGCAATGGAGTTTGTACTTTGTGCAAAGCTGTTAACAGGCAGGCCGAATGAGATCAAGCCATATGGAATGAAACCTGGTGCAATGAGGTCCAACTTCTGGCCTTACAACTCCCCTTGTTATAGAAATCCCATTCACAAACACAATCCAATAAAATAAACAACACATAACATGTTTCCACAACATCCTCTCTTCTTCAGGCATAAGCAGACACAAATATAATTAAACCACACACTGCCCATGTCTAGGTGCTTCAGTGATACTACATCTGAGGAGAGAGCATACTTACGGCCCCTCTGACAAGTGGATCCACCAGGTAGTTGTAGGGGCAGATGATCAGGTCAGAGTCATCCTTGAGTGCTCGCGACAGGAAGTACGGACATGCCTGGGGACACAAACATGAGACAACAGACAGCATCAGTATTAGATGCATGTTTCAGCTCAGATCTCCTACCAGTTTTCTTCTATTAAATCACTGCTACTGCTTCATCATCAAGTGCCCTGCTAACTGGTGTAGGCATTCATGCATTGTCACACATCTCCATCCACGGTGTGCTGGATCAACTCATCTGATAATCCTCCTTGCTGCCGTTGTAGTCTTTCCAACACTCTTGGTCTGCCCTTGCCCTGATTACCGCTGATCTTACCGACAGCCAGTGTATGTCGCTACTGAGATTCTTTGTTGTATTTGCATTATATTTATGAAATCTTCACAGCCATGTCTCCACACTGCAGCGATAGAGTAACTTGTGTGTCCCCATGTCTCCACTTTGTTCTTATCCATTATTGATTCCACAAAACACAGATCTGATTGTGACGTTCACAAGACATGGATCTGGTATTGACCCACTGTGACGTCCACAAGACATGGATCTGGTATTGACCCACTGTGATGTCCACAAGACATGGATCTGGTATTGACCCACTGTGACATCCACAAGACATGGATCTGGTATTGACCCACTGTGACGTCCATAAGAAATAGGCATTATACATGTACAGAAATATGATGTAGAAAGCTTGAACAGCTGAGTGAGCAACATACAATAATATCAGCAGCTTCAACATTATTAAAATATCTGATGATGCAGGAAGGAAGAGAATGGCAGGGTCATTAAAATATCTGATGACGAAAGAAGGAAGAGAATGGCAGGGTCATTAAAATATCTGATGATGAAAGAAGCAAGAGAATGGCAGGGTCATTAAAATATCTGATGACGAAAGAAGGAAGAGAATGGCAGGGTCATTAAAATATCTGATGACGCAGGAAGAGAATGGCAGGGTCATTAAAATATCTGATGATGCAGGAAGGAAGAGAATGGCAGGGTCATTAAAATATCTGATGATGCAGGAAGAGAATGGGAGGATCATTAAAATATCTGATGACGCAGGAAGGGAGAGAATTGCAGGGTCATTAAAATATCTGATGACGAAAGAAGGAAGAGAATGACAGGGTCATTAAAATATCTGATGACGCAGGAAGGGAGAGAATGGCAGGGTCATTAAAATATCTGATGACGCAGGAAGGGAGAGAATGGCAGGGTCATTAAAATATCTGATGACGAAAGAAGGAAGAGAATGACAGGGTCATTAACATATCTGATGACGAAAGAAGGAAGAAAATGGCAGGGTCATTAAAATATCTGATGAAGCAGGAAGAGAATGGCAGGGTCATTAAAATATCTGATGACACAGGAAGAGAATGGCAGGGTCATTAAAATATCTGATGAAGCAGGAAGAGAATGGCAGGGTCATTAACATATCTGATGACGCAGGAAGGAAGAGAATGGCAGAGTCATTAAAATATCTGATGACGCAGGAAGAGAATGGCAGGGTCATTAAAATATCTGATGACGCAGGAAGGAAGAGAATGGCAGGGTCATTAAAATATCTGATGATGCAGGAAGAGAATGGCAGGATCATTAAAATATCTGATGACGCAGGAAGGGAATGGCAGGGTCATTAAAATATCTGATGACGCAGGAAGAGAATGGCAGGGTCATTAAAATATTTGATGACGCAGGAAGGAAGAGAATGGCTAGGGTCATTAAATATCTGATGATGCAGGAAAGAAGAGAATGGCAGGGTCATTAAAATATCTGATGACGCAGGAAGAGAATGCCATGGTCATTAAAATATCTGATGACGCAGGATGGAAGAGAATGGCAGGGTCATTAAAATATCTGATGACGCAGGAAGGAAGAGAATGGCAGGGTCATTAAAATATCTGATGACGCAGGAAGGAAGAGAATGGCAGGGTCATTAAAATATCTGATGACGCAGGAAGGAAGAGAATGGCAGGGTCATTAAAATATCTGATGACGCAGGAAGGAAGAGAATGGCAGGGTCATTAAAATATCTGATGAAGCAGGAAGAGAATGGCAGGGTCATTAAAATATCTGATGACGCAGGATGGAAGAGAATGGCAGGGTCATTAAAATATCTGATGATGAAAGAAGGAAGAGAATGGCAGGGTCATTAAAATATCTGATGACGCAGAAAGGAAGAGAATGGCAGGGTCATTAAAATATCTGATGAAGCAGGAAGTGAATGGCAGGGTCATTAAAATATCTGATGAAGCAGGAAGAGAATGGCAGGGTCATTAAAATATCTGATGACGCAGGATGGAAATCAAATCAAATCAAATCAAATCAACTTTATTAGGGTCACAAATTGGGCGCGCAGGCCCGTCTTACATTCGGCCCTTCCAATCACTCGTCTTTCGTTCATCAAGAGCATTATACATTTGCATAGGAAGAAAAATAAACATTGTGAAATGAATGTTGTAAACATAAACAAGGCTAATTACCATGGTATGAAGCCCATCTCCCACCTATCCATACATCACCCCACCCACACAACACCCCCACCTACCCACACACATGCGCACCAAGGGACACATACACACCCCCACCTACCGACACACACGCACACCAAGGGACACATACATACCCCACCAACCGACCCATCCCCCTCCCGCACATCCCCCACCCACACACACTGCCATCACCTGATCCCCCAACCAAAACACACTCGCCACCCACAAACATTCCCCCACCAACCCACACATCCCACGCCCATCCACATTCTACCCCACACATCCTCTCCCCACCCACACCTCAAACCACCCTTCCCCCAGCCACATCTCCATCGACAACATATTCCCCACCCACACACACAATCCCCCACCAACCCACACATCGCACATCCACTCACACATCCCCAAACCATACACACACATCCCCACCAACTGACATGTCCCTACCCCCCCCCCCCCCCCCACACACAAACATCTCCCAAACCACCCATACATCCCCAATCCACTCACACACACACCACCACCCACACATACAACTTCCACCCACCCACACATGCCTTAACCTAATCCCCCACCACACAATCCCCCACCCGCACATCACATACACCTCCTACCACGCACTATTCCCAACCCACGCACCACACACACACATATCCCTCACCAACACATCCCCACTTACACACCACACACATATCCCCCACCCAGATACCACAAAATAATCCCACCCACACCCACACAGATACCCTTACCCATCCACCCCACATACCCCCACTCACACACCACAAAAATCCCCACCCACACACACATACCTCACCCACACAATATCACCAACCAACACACCACACACCCTCTCCCCACCCACACACGCATTCCCTACCCGTCCACCAACACACACTCACTCACACATCCTCCACTACGCACCCACACACCCCCACCAACCCACTCCCAACCAAACATCTCTCGATCACAATACCCCTACCCCCACACACCTCCACCCACTCACACATCCCACCCCGACACATACAACTCCCTCACCCACCTACACATCCCTAAGCCACTCACACACCCCCACCCACACATTCCCCATCCACATACACACATGTATAGGTGGAAGAGAATGGCAGGGTCATTAAAATATCTGATGATGCAGAAAGAGAATGGAAGGGTCATTAAAATATCTGATGACGCAGGAAGAGAATGGCAGGGTCATTAAAATATCTGATGACGCAGGAAGAGAATGGCAGGGTCATTAAAATATCTGATGACGCAGGAAGAGAATGGCAGGGTCATTGAAATATCTGATGACGTAGGAAGAGAATGGCAGGGTCATTAAAATATCTGATGAGAAGAGAATGGAAGGATCATGACTGGCAATGTCTGCCCCAGACCAGGGTGATGAAGAATTCCTACCCGCTTGGTCTTGCAGAACGTGACCAGGTCCTCCATGTCCCAGGCCGTGGACAAGCCGAACCCCTTGATAACACTGTGTGACGACAGTCTGTTGGTAGAGTCCTTATAATGACAGCCCTCATCCTGCAACAAACACAAGATCTAGACAACATTGTGTGAGGACAGACCTGATCCTGCAACAAACAACCACATCTAGACAACATTGTGTGAAGACAGCCCTGATCCTGCAACAAACAACCATATCTAGACAACATTGTGTGAAGACAGTCCTAATCCTGCAACAACCACAACCACACAAACACACCAGCAATGATGTGTGTAAGTTGTTGAATGTGTCTACCTGACATTGTGTACAACCATGTTGCTAGTTGCACACACTCATGTACTACATCTAGCTCAGAAGCTGTGTTCTTTTATGTAAACATAATACAGATCAGCAGGGTCGAACAGACATGAGCACACACTTTGAAACTTCCGGTGTGCTGATGTCGAGATAGTGGGTTCAACCCCTACACTAAAATGTTGACTTCTCGTCATTGGGGACATAAATTACAAGCAGATCAGAAATCGGAGTGGGTTGACTTGATGGCGAGGGACACTGGTAATAGGGAGAGCTATCCAGACACATAAACCAGTCCAGTGGAGCACAAGTAGTAGCACATGTGTGGACATGCTGCAGCTCAAAGCCAGTGATAGCAACAACAAACAACACACAAACAGACAAACACAACAAAATCAACAATGTCAACACACTAGACACGCTGAACACAACAAAATCAACAATGTCAACACACTAGACACGCTGAACACAACAAAATCAACAATGTCAACACACTAGACACGCTGAACACAACAAATCAACAATGTCAACACACTAGACACGCTGAACACAACAAATCAACAATGTCAACACACTAGACACGCTGAACACAACAAAATCAACAATGTCAACACACTAGACACGCTGAACACAACAAAATCAACAATGTCAACACACTAGACACGCTGAACACAACAAAATCAACAATGTCAAACACACTAGTCACGCTGAAGGAACCTACTCTCTTCCACACACGTCTGTACATGAGTCAGTCCACCTCAACTCATAATCTATCTATCGCCTATCACTAAATCATTCTGTTCAGTTGTATAACTGACATACCCTCATCTGGCACACAAACCTACAGCCACGTAATAATAATCATCATCATGTGCCATGTCGGTAAGTGTAGGCGGTCATGATTCGCCATTTCACTTGATCACCAGAGGCGTGGATCAGCTCAGTGTTCTTGTCTCAACCATGCTACGTGGTCAAGCATCCAGGTATTTACTTCTCTAACCTTCGGCTTGTTATTTTCCCTTCAATCTTGCCATTGTCACCAAGTTCTCCCGTTTATTTCTTCTCATAACGTGACCAAAAATTGTTGACTGTTTACGTCTAATTTCTCTATTCAGTTTACGATTTTCATTTGTTTCTTGGAAGGACTTGTTCATTGGTTTTCTGTCTGTCCATGGTATTCTGTGCATTTTTCTCAGAAACCACATTTCCACAGCCATCAGATGTCTTTCAGCTTGTCTGCTCATTGTCCACGCTTCACATCTATAAAAAAGTACAGGTTCTGTGTAGCACATCACCTCTTGTTCTCATTTGCAAATGACATCTTTTTATTGGTCAGTATGTTTTCCAACTTGCAAAAGGCTACCTTCGCCATGGCAATTCTTGTTGCCACGTAATAAATCACATCTGAAATAAGATCGTTGTTCTCATCAGTAAGGAGAACAACACTGCAGTGTATCCACTTCCTACATTTCACCATCTACACCCCAGCAGAACAGAGCCCTCAACCAACCCACTCCCAGCCCTTCTGTCCATAGCTATTCCATGCCGCTCCGTCCGTTATACATACAGTCGCAACCTGTTTTAACACTACCACAGGACAGACTACATACCCCCATAAAAAAAAAGAAGACAATAATAATGGTAAATTATCTCGAACGACAACTAGCCAAATAAAAACATTCCCATATGTATGGCACGCTACACCTTCCTTGGGTATTTATAATGCCCATGTTAAACATTGTCTCAGTGAGTCATGTATTACTGATTATTTTTCATACATTTTAATGCTTATTGTTCATTTGTTGTCAAAGATTTGCTTCATAAGAGATGTTGAATGAAAGAATGTATGAGGGGAAATAGAGAAGAGGGGCAGAATGTCAGACGGGGCCTGTGTGCCCAATTCTTAACCCTTTTGAAAATAAAGATTTTCGTTCGTGCGTTCCATGTCATCCCCATATAATTCATTTCTAATTCTTTTCTACATGTGTTTAGCTCTTCCTCTATTTCTTTTCCCTTGTGGATTCCAGATGCAGACTTTTCTAGTTAAACCATTCTCAATGAATCTCCTACACACAAGCCAATGTCACTTCTTCACCTTGCAGTTCATTGTAGGATTCCGCCATGAGTTAGCGAGGCCCTGATTGGAAATAAAGAATAGTAACACACTGTAACGTGTCATACAGGTCGCCACAGGTGATGAAGAAGGGCTGGCTGTCCATAGACATCCTTTAGCTGCAGAACCCAGCCCATCATGACATGTATGTGCCTTCAGGATACCAAAAGTAAGCTGATCATGATTTTAGAATAGGAAGTGGCACTGGATCATTTGCTGCAAGGACCCAAGGTTTGATTTACATACAAATGTTTGATGACCACTTACGTTGAGAAGCTCCTTGCATGCTTCATTTTTGTTCTTTGTACGTGACACCTGTGGATGTATGCACGTATGTTCACGACTGCCTAGCACTGTCCATTCTGAGAGTGAAAATAGAACACAGAACATTTGTTACAGGACAGTTTAAATGTAATACCTGTGGATGTATGCATGTATGTTCTTCACTAACTACGAATGTTCTTGACTACCCAGCACCTCATTCTGAGAGTGAAAATAGAACACAGAACATTTGTTACAGACAGTTTATATGTGATACCTGTGGATGTATGCATGTATGTTCTTCACTTACTATGAATGTTCTTAACTGAGAGTGAAAATAGAAACATAGAACATTGTTTACGGACAGTTTGTTATCATCAGCGTGTTCAAGACTTGTTACAATGAGTGAATCGTCAAAACATGTGAAGCATAATTGTTCAGCTTCACAAGAACACAAACACAAGTAACAAAATGGAGTTTGTGACTAGAGCCCTCTCCAGCACACAACAACAAACATACAGCAATACAACTACATAAACAACACGTGTACACATGACTTAGCTGGTGTTGATGCTGTCATCTGTTTCACGTGTGCCACACATTGAAAGGTTTCATCATCAACATCAAAGTGCCTTGCCAGCTGGCATAGGCATTCAATCTCTCCGCAGATCTCGATCTTTGGTGTTCTGGATCAACTCTGCTGATGATATTCCTCCATGCCACTGTTTCAACCCATCCAGCATCATTTCTTTTGGTCTGCTTCTCTTCACCTTCATTTTTCGAGCTATCATGATGTTCTCTAATGCCTCTCTTCTCATCACATAACCAAAGAAAGCTGTTTGTCTCACTTTTATTGTTGAATATAATGTTCCAGTTTCATTAGCCTCTTTCAGGCAATTGTCATTAGTTACTCTGGTAGTCCAAGGAATTCGCAACATTTGTCTCAGGAACCACATTTCTGTTGCTTCAAAGTTCCTCCTAATTTGTTCATTTACATTCCAAGATTCACTGCCATACAGCAAAACAGTTCTATACAGCACTTCAGCACTCTCTTACACTCAATGATAGCGACTTATTGCATAAGATACTTTACTGTTAGGCGAATGAAAATTCAACTTCTGCATGCTTGTGGTTTACGTGAGACCAAAAGTTCTCAAAACATTCAACCCACCTGTTCATGTGATCTGTAATGGTGAGAACTTTATCATCACGGTCTCTAAGATATTCTTGTTGCCGCTCCCACTTTAGTAACTCCAGTTTTCCTATTGTTTACTGACTCGAGTGTCCTCAAAAAAAGTGAGGTTGGACCGAAACATGGAACACAATCAAATGAACAAGTATTATATTACGTAAATTTTCATTCACGAAGCATTGAAATTGTGCACGACCTAAATGAAGAACATGAGTAGTACCCTAGTATGGCAATATATCGTCCTTCTGTCCACATGGGAAGTCATACTTGGCGATATATTATCCTTCAGCACTGGACTGTCTGATCTTCAATATTTGATTGATGAACAAGGATTATATTACGTAAATTTTCATTCACGAAGCATTGAAATTGTGCCACGGACCTAAATGAAGAACAGATGTACCCTAGTAGTATGGCAATATATCGTCTTCTGTCCACATGGGAAGTCATATTTGGCGATATATTATCCTTCAGCACTGGACTGATCTTCAATATTTGATTGATGTTTAATATTTGACTGATCTTCAATACTGGAAGGGTTTTAGACATGATCCATGCTTTGTGTTTCTTGTTCCGTGGCCAAGGACTTCTAAACTGATCATCATCTATTAACTGCTATAGAACCTGGTATTTATTAGCACCCCAACATATGTATCAGCGTCCAACAGCTGATAGTGCCACTTCTGTGTTGATTGACAAGGCCCCTTATTCTCCCGATATGGCTCTCATGTCTGGCTGTGCCAGTTCTTACTCCCGAGTCTCTTATTCTAGTCAATAATGTGGATTCCCTGGTGGTGTCAAGGTCCTCAGCTCTCCACATCTCTCTAAAGGCATTAATAATATCGGCAAGATCCATAGGCTGGCCATCTGCAGGGGGTGCAGAGCCAGCAAGTCGGAGAGACATGAAAAACACACCTGCATGCACACAAGCCCAATGAGGAAACCTAAGTCAAACTAATCATCTATGGAATGGACACGTGCCGGAGGGCTGGAGGATGATATGCACTCACCGGACATCATGATAGTTGGTCTTCTTCAGCTCGCGGACAATCTGAGCTACCTGCTTGTGTGTCCGAGTGCCAAAGTAAATCTTGGATATCCTGACGATAAAACGCACAACATGATTGCAGTATGAGAATCCTGCCAATAAAACATACAACATGATTGCAGTATGAGAATCCTGCCAATAAAACATACAACATGATTGCAGTATGAGAATCCTGCCAATAAAACACAACATGATTGCAGTATGAGAATCCTGCCAATAAAATATACAACATGATTGCAGTATGAGAATCCTGCCAATAAAACATACAACATGATTGCAGTATGAGACTCAGGCAGCACTTCTGCCAATAAAACATACAACATGATTGCAGTATGAGACCCAGGCAGCACTTCTGCCAATAAAACATACAACATGACTGCAGTATGAGACTTTCAGCATTCCTGCCAATAAAACATACAACATAAACTGCAGTATGAGACTCAGGCAGCACTCCTGCCAATAAAACATACAACATGACTGCAGTATACCCAGTATGAGAATCAGGCAGAATGAGAATCACCCTGTATGAGAATCAGGCAGAATGAGAATCACCTTGTATGAGAAGCAGTACTCATGTCATCTGTAGACACCAGTTCAGCACTGACATGAAACATCTCTCTCTTACTCACTCACATACTCATGCATGTGTCCACAGAGAGAGAGAGAGGAGAGAGAGAGAGAGAGAGAGAGAGAGAGAGAGGAGAGAGAGAGAGAGAGAGAGAGAGAGAGAGAGAGAGAGACGAGATAGAGAGAGGCAGAGAGAGAAGAGAGAGAGAGAGAGAGCCAGCCTAACATGACATCTATTGCGATACATCAGGCTCTGAGTCTTAATCCACATAGAATCATTTGCTTACATTGTAATCAATGATCAATGTCTGTAGTGCATGTTACATCACATAAAAAAGCACATTGTCAAATGAATGCCTGTGAACATAAACATGCATTTACCATGTGAGACAGACAGGCAAGGCCATGCAGGCAGACACACATCATTTACAATGAACGAGAGAGAGAGAGAGAGAGAGAGAAGAGAGAGAGAGAGAGAGAGAGAGAGAGAGAGGAGAGAGAGGAGAGAGAGAGAGATGAGAAAGAGAGAGAGAAGAGAGAGAGAGAGAGAGAGAGGAGAGAGATAGAGAGAGAGAGAAGAGAAAGAAAGAGAGAGCGAGAGAGGTTACAGTTTGAGATCATGTAATAGTCAACATCAGATCCTGTAGGCAGTACTTCGTCCGCAAAGCATCTTCTATCAGATGTTATGACTATTACGAGATAGTTCACAATAACTCCACAATAATAGATATGACTGTTCCGAGATGGTTACTCCCACAATAACAAATGTTATGACTGTTTCGAGATAGTTAAACACCCCCCCCCCCCCCCAATAAGATATGTTATGACTGTTCTGCCACAATAAGAGATGTTATGACTGTTCCGAGATAGTTAAACCCATAATAACAGATGATGAAAACAAACACTCACTTTTCTTTAGGTTTCTGCTCAGCCCCGCCTGTACAGCTGCAGGTACAAATAGACTGTGCTGACTTGGTTTGGTCTGGTTGTGCCGTGGAAGCTGCACCACTGTCTGGAGGTGTCTTTGTTGCCACGTCATCATCACTGTCGTACACCACCACTATGTGCCTCTTGTCTCTGGGTGCCTTCTATGGAAAGACAGCAGAAGCAAACTGCTGAATGTGGTTGAGACTAGAATATTTCATCATAACAGAACAGAGGTGACAACTGAAGCATGACTCAAATGTGGCAAGGAACTGTCTACCCAACCCAGCAACAAACAGTTCAGTAACAACTGGACTTTTACAGAAACTGTTTTGAAGCGGAACCATTTTGAGCAATGATTGTGCAGTCTGGCAGGAATGTCATTATCATGTGCCGTCCTGATAAGTGTGGGTAGTTATGTTTCACCATCTCATCATCATATGCCACATCGATAAGTGTGGGTAATGTTTCACTCTAAAAGTACTCGAGAGTTTTGGTCAGAGACCATAACTTTATGAAGGGAAAATCCCAACTGCACCTCCCCGCGGTAGAGGATGGAAACACACTACGGTGTGGCTAACACAGCTCTGGGGACCGAGTATCCACCGGAATAAGTGGACAACTCTGCAGCTGAGCAGAGCAGGGCACTCACTTGTCCTTACAGTCGGAAATGGCTGTCAAAGGCAGAGGTAAAAAGACCACCATGTGAATGTGGAAGGCAAGGGGAAACCACCACATTATCTTCCCAAGACTTCATGGCAAAACATATATCAAAGTTAGTGAAGGACGTTAATGGCTGTCTTAGGGCATCCTCGTCCGGTAGGGACAGTCATGAGCCACAGGTGACACCAGACCGTCATCCAGCTACTGATGGCAAAATCTTAACTAAAATAAATAAATTTAGAGTAGGAACATGGAATGTTAGGACATTAAATGAGCTAGGAAAGTTGACCAATGTTCTAAGAGAGATGGATAGCATGAAAATGAATATACTAGGCGTTAGTGAGATGAGATGGAAGGGATCGGACAAAATTATAGCTGACAATCACACAATAATTTATTCTGGAGGGGATACACATGAAAAGGGTGTAGGAATAATATTAGACGAAAAAACAGCCAAGTCAATTAATGGAGACTGGTGTATTTCAGATAGAGTTATTATGGTAAAAATCAAAGGCAAACCAATAGACATAAATATTATACAAGTATATGCACCAACAGCAAGCAGTAGTGATGAAGAAATACAACACTTTTACGACGAAATAGAAATGGCGATGGCTCAAATTGGATCACAAGAAATAAAGATAATACTTGGTGATTTTAATGCAAAAGTAGGAAAGGGAAAAATGGAGGATGTAGTGGGGAATTATGGTTTAGGTACAAGAAATGAAAGAGGGGAAAAGCTAATAGAATGGGCAAATATCAATGATATGATAATTGGAAACACATGGTTTAAACACCATAAAAGACGACTGTACACATGGATAAGCCCTGATAAGAAAATACGCAACCAAATTGACTACATACTAATTAATAAAAGATTTAGAAATGCTTTAATTAATGTAAAGGCAATGCCTGGTGCTGACTGTAATAGTTATCATGTACCACTATGTGGACAAATAAAAGTAAGATTAAAGAGAGGGAAAAAAATGGTTAAGAACATGCGACTTAATAAAGAGGTTCTGAAAATAGATAAAGAAATGCAAGAACAATACAGAGTGACTGTGAAAAATAGGTACAATGCAATAACTAAAATACAGAGTATAGATGAACAATGGGAAATGTTAAGGGACTCCATTCATCAAACTAGCAAAGAAGTATTACCGGAGAGAGGCAAAATAGCTAAGAAAAAATGGATGAATGAAGATATCTTAAAACTGATGGACAAAAGAAAACAGAGTAAAAATGACAAACAAGAATACGCTAAGATAAATAAAGAAATAAAAGATAAATGTGGGAAGGCTAAAGAAAGTTGGTTAAACGAGCAATGCAAAAAAATTGAATTAAATTCCATTAAAGATACAAAAAATATGCACAGACAAATCAGTGAGCTTACAGGAAGAAAAATAAGAATAAATACAGGGTGTTTGAAATCAAAAACAGGAAAGATAATATTAGAGGAAGATGCTATAATGAAGAGGTGGAATGAGTATATAAGAGAATTATATGAAGGAGAAAGGGAAGAATTAACAGAAGATCGTAACTTAGAAGGTCCACCTATTCTGAAAGAAGAAGTCGCTGACGCTATGAAACGTATGAAGAAAGGAAAAACAGCTGGGCCAGATGAAATCACAATAGAAGAATTAGAAGTATTGGGAGAATTTGGAGTAGATATATTAACCAAAATGTTGAATGATATTTACAGCAGTGGATATTTACCCAGTGATATGCTGAAATCTGTATTTATAGCTATACCAAAAAGACCAGGAGCAATTGATTGTGAAGATTTTCGTACAATTAACCTTATAAACCATATCACTAAGCTTCTACTCAGAATCATAATGAGAAGAACCAAAAAGAAAATAAAAATGGAAATTAGTGAAGAACAGTATGGATTTGTGGAAGGAAAGGGCACAAACAATGCAATTTATACATTACGGACACTAATAGAAAGGTCAATAGAGAAACAGAGAGACATATATTTGTGCTTCATAGATTATACTAAGGCATTTGATAAAGTAAAACATGATGAACTGATTAAAATGTTGGAAGATATCAACACTGATGGAAAAGATTTAAGAATAATAAAGAATATTTACTGGAACCAAGTAGCAGCAATTAAAATGGGAAATAAAGAGGGTAGTTACGAACAGATAAAGCTAGGAGTACGACAAGGGTGTGTCTTGTCACCAGATCTTTTCTCCCTTTATAGCGAAGTAATAATGAGAGGGATCAAAGAGATGCCAGGAATACTAGTTGGAGGTTATAATATAAATAATATACGCTATGCAGATGACACAGTATTGGTGGCGGATAATTCAACAGACCTACAACAATTATTAGACGTTGTAGTAACAGAGAGTGCAAGGAAAGGACTCTCCTTGAATATCAAGAAAACAGTAACAATGGTAATATCAAAGAAAATGGTGACACCAAAATGTGACATAGAAATAGAAGGGAAAATCCTTAACCAAGTTGATAATTTTAGATACCTAGGGGCATTTATAACATCAGATGGAAGATGTACAACAGAGATTAGGAGCAGAATAGGGCAGGCAAAAGCCGCATTTCAGAAAATGAAGAGTATCTTATGCAATAAGTCACTATCACTGAATGTAAGAAAGAGAGTGATGAAATGCTATGTAGAACCAGTTTTGCTGTATGGCAGTGAATCTTGGAATGTAAATGAACAAATTAAGAAGAAATTAGAAGCAACAGAGATGTGGTTCCTGAGACGAATGTTGCGAATTCCTTGGACTGCCAGAGTAACTAACGACGACTGCCTGAAACAGGCTAACGAAACTAGAACATTATATACAACAATAAGACAGAGACAAACAGCTTTCCTCGGTCATGTGATGAGAAGAGAGGCATTGGAGAACATCGTAACAACTGGAAAGATCGAGGGGAAGAGAGGCAGAGGTAGACCAAGAGAAGTGATGCTGGATGGATTGAGACGGTGGCATGGAGGAATATCAGCAGCAGAGTTGATCCAGAAAACCAAAGACCGAGATCTATGGAGAGCCATGAACGCCTACGCCAGCCGGCACGGCACTTGATGATGATGAATGTTTCACCATCTCATCATCATATGCCACATCGATAAGTGTGGGTAATGTTTTCACCATCTCATCATCATGTGCCATGCCAATAAGTGTGGGTAGTTATGTCTCACCATCTCATCATCATATGCCACATCGATAAGTGTGGGTAGTTATGTTTCACCATCTCATCATCATGTGCCACATCGATAAGTGTGGGTAATGTTTCACCATCTCATCATCATGTGCCATGCCAATAAGTGTGGGTAGTTATGTCTCACCATCTCATCATCATATGCCACATCGATAAGTGTGGGTAGTTATGTTTCACCATCTCATCATCATATGCCCCATTGATAAGTGTGGGTAGTTATGCTTCACCATCTCATCATCATGTGCCACGCCGATAAGTGTGGTGGTTATGTTTTGCTATCTCACAAGATCACAGTCATGGGTCAGCTCGCCAGGAAACTATAACAGCTAATTATGAGAGCTCATATGTCCTCCAGGTCCTGCTGATACAGACGACACATCACTTTTTCATGTGCTGCTTACCTGCATGTTGGCAGTTTTCCCCACAGGTTTAAAATCATCATCATCAGTCACACCTGAAAGTAGAAAGGGCATGACATGATGTCCTACAGGTGGCCCCTAGTTGTCTCTGAAACTTAATTGTTGCCGACACAAATTACCATAATTACAAGTAAACTGGCCATGTTATTACTCTCATGTACACAACTCTCTCAAGTACATACCAAGTGTAATCTTTCTCATGCGCACACCTATCTCTCATGTACACAACTCTCTCTCAAGTACATTCCTCATGTAATCTGTCATGTACACACATATCTCTCATGTACACACTGCATGCAATCTCTCATGTACACATCTCATGTATTCTATCATGTACACATATACTGCTCATATATACAACTACCTCTCATGTACACTCTCTTAAGTACACTTTTCATATACTCTCTCTCATATGTACACACCTTTCTCTCATGTGTATCCCCATATCTCTCATGTACATACCTCTCATATGTACACATCTTTCTCTCTATACTCTGGTACACACCTCTCTTAAGTGTACATGCCTGCCTCTTTCTCAAGTATCTCTTGTGTACACATCACTCCCATGTCTCTTGTCAGACAGGATCAACTCTTCCAATAAGTGCTATCTGAGACAAGGAATGTGTCTCCAGCAGATCTAAGTTCTGGAATACTCTTTCTTATGTACATACGTACATAAAGTACACCTTTCTCTCACGCCCCCCCCCCTCTCTCTCTCTCTCATGTACACACCTCAATCTCATGTACATCTCTCTCTTCTTATGTTAGTTAGTTGCATATCCTTTACAGGACGTCGCAGTCAACACCAGCATATTTATTTGCTGTTGAGATCTTTTGGCAAGTTTACATTCATTAGTTTGCCATTGCTTTCTGAAAGACCGGCATCCATACCATTTCGTAAAAAAACCAAACGAAAGGCAGTTGCTGCCAATCGCCCACACCTGTGTTTCGAGCGCGAGTAAGCAAGATTATGAACTGCGCCCATAACCCCTTCGCCATGGAGCTTCTTATGCACACAAATGTAAATATTTTCTAAAATAAATGATACAGAATTATCTAACTTCTTACTAGAAAGTTCTAAGAGTTGCTTCCCTTCCACACAGTTTGCAGCAGGAGTGACCTTGACTGGAGATGACCCACTGACCTTGGCCTGGGCACAAGTGCACACATCTATGTACAGGGACATTCAACAAATGTGCCACCTGAAGTTATCTCTAGCATAATATCATAATCATTAACAGTAATAACAACAATCTCCAAACCATTGGAATTCCAAATTTTAAACATTTTCTGTTCCCACAAGTCCCTTCAACACATGTTTTGCAAACAATAAGACGTCCTGGTCACCTAATATTACCTTCAAGTAAGCAAAGTATGCCTTTTTCACAAAACCAGTAATATGCTTCTTATGTTCTTCTTTCAAAGTGTACTCTCCACAAATATAACAAAATAAATCGGATGAAAGAAAACATGCTTTTCTTGAAGATGATTTTCTAGAGCTGCTACAAATAAATTTCATATTTGGATTTAGCGGCCTTATTTAAGCAAGATCAGGTGTACAATGTTCGACACCAAAACATTATGTTTTTTAAGGGCGGTGTAATAAATCATGACAGTTTTGCAGAGAAGGGGACAGCCAGAGTATGTGGAGACAATGGGGAAGCTGGAGGAAAGGAGAGGCAAGGGAAAACAAGAGAGATGCTGGGCATGATAACATGGAGGGACATCGGTATCAGAAATGATTGGCAGGACATGAGACATCATAGATATAATCATGTGATGATTGATTTAATCATGATCACAGATGTAATCATGGCGCTGACTGAGATCAGAATGTAGACTACATCACTACATTGCCGTGTCAATCATAAAACAGGCAAATTCTGTACACTGTGTACACTACACTACATCCACACATCATTTGTTGAATGGGCAAATTCTTCAAGCTTATGAAGCTAATGTTTGCACACACAAACACACATCAATCATGAAACAAGCTAATTCATTATGCTAATGTATACACAACACTACATACATACCTCAATCATGAAACAAAGAAAACTGACATATGTTGGTAACTTGAAACGTCATGAAAGTTTGGAGAGAACAATCATGGAGTGGTATATGCCTGGGAAGAGAGGAAAAGCAAGACCAAAGAGAAGATGTGTGCAGGATGCGGCGGATGATGTCCAGTTGGGTGTATCGGATGCGGGACATCTTGCTCATGATCAAGTTTTCCAAAAGGTTGTTATGGGAGCGAGGTTCTGCAAAGGACATGCTACTGAATGAATGAATGTGTACACAACACTACATACACACCTCAATCATGAAACAAGCAAATTCTGCATGCCAATGTGTACACAACACTACACACCTCAATCATGAAACAAGCAAATTCTGCATGCTAATGTGTACACAACACTACATCCGCATGACACTCATTAAACATGTAAATTCTTCACGCTGTTGTGTACACATCACCGCATACATCACACATTAAAAAGGCAAATTCTTTATTCTAATGTGTACACAACACTACATCCATATGACACTCATTAAACATGGAAATTTTTCAAGCTATTGTGTACATATCACCACAAATATCAATCACAAAGCAAGCAAACTCTTTACACTAATGTGTACTAACTTGTCTGTGCTTCCTCTGTCTCTGCTAGCTCTTGTTTGGCTGTAGAGACAAGGAGAGAAAACAAAACACACCAGACATATGACATATGTCAACTGTATCACCTCATTCAATTTGTTTACAATTACATTTCTATCATACCCAATTATGTTCTACAATTATTATTCTCAATTGTCAGATATTTGCTATTCCTCTCACATATGAAACTCCATGTCAATTCCTCATCTATTATCCCCTCAAATCTTTATTCCCCATCTATTATCCCCTCACACGTCAATTCCCCATCTATTATCCTCTCACCTGTCTATTCCCAATCTATTATCCCCTCACACATCTATTTCCCATCTATTATCCCCTCACACGTGACCCTCACGTCTATTCCCCACCTATAATCCACTCACATGTCTATTCCCCATCTATAATCCTTTCACATGTCTATTTCCCACCTATTATCCCCTCACATGTCTGTTCCCCACCTATTATCCCCTCTAATGTCTATTCCCAATGTATTATCCCTTCACGTGTCAATTCCCCATTTATTATCCCCTCACATATCTATTCCCCATCTATTATCCCCTCTATTGTCTATTCCCCATCTATGTGACCGTCACATGTCTATCTCCCATTATTATCCCCTCACATTTCTATCCCCCATTTATTATCCCCTCACACGTGAGATTCCATGTCTTTTACACATCTATTATCCCCTCACATCTATTCCCTATTTATTATCCCCTCACATGTGAGACTCCATGTCTTTTCCCCATCTATTATCCTCTCATATGTGACCCTCACATCTATTCCCCATCTATTATCCCTTCACATGTCAATTCACCATCTATTATCCCCACATGTCTTTTCCCCATCTATTATCCCTTCACATGTCTAGTCCTCATCTATTATCCCCTCACATGCCTATTCCCCATCTGTTATACCTTCACATGTCCATTCCTCATCTATTACCCCCTAACATATCTATTCACCATCTATTATCCCCTCACATATCTATTCCCCATCTATTATCCCCTCACATGTCCATTCCCCATCTATTATCCCCTCACATATCTATTCCCCATTTATTATCCCCTCACATATCTATTCCCCATTTATTATCCCCTCACATATCTATTCCCCATTTATTATCCCCTCACATATCTATTCCCCATCTATTATCCCTCACATGTCCATTCCTCATCTATTATCCCCTCACATGTCTATTCCCCATTTATTATCCCCTCACATATCCATTCCCCATCTATTATCCCCTCACATATCTATTCCCCATCTATTATCCCCCTCACATGTCCATTCCCCATCTATTATCCCCTCACATATCTATTCCCCATCTATTATCCCCTCACATGTCCATTCCCCATCTATTATCCCCTCACATATCTATTCCCCATTTATTATCCCATCAAATGTCCATTCCCCATCTATTATGCCCTCACATGTGAGGCCCCCCTCCCCCTGCCTGTCATATAACATGCTATACCATATTTTTTGTGTACTCATCTTTCATATTATGTTTACTGCCACTTGATTTTAACATGTACAGTATGAAAACTTTTGCACTGTTTACTTCATCATGTTTATATCAGTTTTAGGTAATATTATCTTATTGAAGTGCATCAATATACTTTACGTTACACAATGTATATGTAGAACATACTTTTCTATTTTCATGTGGATGCATGGCCATGATAGTTGTGTTTGTGATTGTGGATGGGTATATGTGTACTTGCGTGTGTGAAAGTGTGTATGTGTCGATTATGTGAGTATGGGAAGGAATGTATGCGGGTGCCTTGTTGTATGTATGAATGGCATATGGAAGAGAGAAAGAGAGAGATGGAGAGTGTGTATTATAAGTAAACTTTAGTTAGTGTGTTTGGGATTGTGGGTGAATATATGTGTATGTGAAGGAGTGTGTATTTGTGCGTTATTGAGTGGGTGCATATCTATGAGTTTGTGTAAATGATGTAAGATTGAATGCAGGTATGTATGTATGTGTTTATGTGTGTCTGCCTGCCTGCCTGTCTCATAACATGGTAATATGCATTGTTTATGTTTACAACATTCATTTGACAATGTTTTGTTTTCTATGTGATTTAACATGCACAACAGATAACTGTTGAATGAAAGATGAGTAATTGAAAAAGCTGACTGTAAGACAGGTCTGCGTGCCCAATGTATGAAGACATCCACAGAAATAACAAATGAAGACATCCAAAGAATAAATAGATGACGACATCCCAAGAATGAACAGATGAAGGCATCCAGTGTGTGCACCTCTGGGTACAGTGAGGACAATATATCAACACACATGCTGTAGAGATGTGTACATCACATCTTATACTGTAAAGATGTTTACAACAAACAATACCTTTCTCAGCTGACTGCCAGGCCAAGGCTGAACACAGAAGAGCCAGACTTTTACCACTTCCTGTTGGGCTTTCAATGAGGCAGTGCTGTCGTCTCTGGATCCCTTTAATAATCTGTCCAGGGAAAACATGACAGCAAATACTGAAATATGCAAACACCAGGATCATCGATATGTGCAGAAGCATGAAGTGTTGATCCCTGTCAATGACTGATGCCAGTTAGCCAGTCAACAGATCGTTCTCATTGCACATCAAACTATTAGTCCATAAGTGCTCACATCCCCTCCTCAGTCTCTCCCTCAGCCTGTAGTGGTCGACAACACCAGTTCTGTGTTAGTTGACTTCTTTACCTCCCCACATGGTGCTCTAGTCTAGCTTGACCCCGGAATGACATGATGTACCTGCAGTCTGGTCACGGTTACAGAATCACACATCCCTGGAGTCATGGACTTGTCCTGCCTCCCCCGAAGGCACCCAGGATGTCAGCCTGGTCCATCCATTGCTCATCAGCAGCCCAACCCACAAGCCTCTCTGCTCATCTCCCCAGCAGCCCAACCCACAAGCCTATCTGCTCATCTTCTCCCCCAGCAGCCCAACCCACAAGCCTATCTGCTCATCTTCTCCCCAGCAGCCCAACCCACAAGCTTATCTGCTCATCTTCTCCCCCAGCAGCCCAGCCCACAAGCTTATCTGCTCATCTTCTCCCCCAGCAGCCCAGCCCACAAGCTTATCTGCTCATCTTCTCCCCCACCAGCCCAGCCCACAAGCTTATCTGCTCATCTTCTCCCCCAGCAGCCCAGCCCACAAGCTTATCTGCTCATCTTCTCCCCCAGCAGCCCAGCCCACAAGCTTATCTGCTCATCTTCTCCCCCAGCAGCCCAACCCACAAGCCTATCTGCTCATCTTCTCCCCCAGCAGCCCAACCCACAAGCCTATTTGCTCATCTTCTCCCCCAGCAGCCCAACCCACAAGCCTATCTGCTCATCTTCTCCCCCAGCAGTCTAGCCCACAAGCCTATCTGCTCATCTTCTCTCCCAGTCCACAAGCTTATCTGCTCATCTTCTCTCCCAGTCCACAAGCTTATCTGCTCATCTTCTCTCCCAGTCCACAAGCTTATCTGCTCATCTTCTCCCCCAGTAGCCCAGCCCACAAGCTTATCTGCTCATCTTCTCCCCCAGTAGCCCAGCCCACAAGCTTATCTACTCATCTTCTCCCCCAGCCCACAAGCCTATCTGCTCATCTTCTTCCTCCCAACAGCCCAGCCCACAAGCCTATCTGCTCATCTTCTCCCCCAGCCCACAAGCCTATCTGCTCATCTTCTCCCCCAGCCCACAAGCCTATCTGTTCATCTTTTCCCCCAGCCCACAAGCCTATCTACTCATCTTCTCCCCCAGCCCACAAGCCTATCTGCTCATCTTCTTCCTCCCAACAGCCCAGCCCACAAGCCTATATGCTCATCTTCTCCCCAGCCCACAAGCCTATGCTCTGTCAAACTCAGGGGACATCAGAAGACATCAACATCACGGCACACAGGTGTAACCCATAAGTGCTCTGTTCTACTCCTAACTCAAGCCTGAGTCCGGAGAATCTCAGCTCAGTGCATGAACTCTGTAGCACTGGTGAGGATCCTGAAATACTTTGGGTAGATTTTTAACTCAAATTTTGCCCATATAATGTAGATGGAAACAGTGACTGATTGATTGGTCTAAGAATTGACATTATAACATTCTGGTAGCAGGTTCAACCCTTACACCGGTCAGCTGGACTAAAATGTTGACTTCTCGTCTTTGACTTGGGGACATAAATTACAAGTACCTCAGAAGTCAAAGTGGGTTGGTTCGTCTGATGGCTTGGAACACTGGTATTAGGGAAAGCTAATCCACTCGCAAAGATCAACTACTAGAAGTAGTAGCACATGTGCGAACTACGTTTGAGTTGATAGCAAGCGGGTGAAAAAACCAAACATTCCGATCAAACCCTCAGATGCATCTCCTACAGTAAATATGGGAAGGTGTAGCTGCTTCCTATCGTTCCACTGACACACTGGTTGGACCTCACCTCATGTGAACTTCAATACTGACTGCTCCTTCAGAAAGCAATGGCAAACTACTGAACATAAAGTTGTCTAGAACATCAACGTAAGGTTGGCATTGATTGCATTGTTCTACAAAGGGCATGTAATTGTATTATTTAATAGAGTTATTTATGCTTGGTATAGAAAGCTGGTGAATGGTCAGATTACCTTGTCCATCATGAAACTCTACAAGTGTTATCTTTGTATAGAAAGTGGTGAATGGTTAGATTACCTTGTCCATCATGCTGAATTGTGATGGGTAGGGCTTACATGGGAACAACACAGACACGCCGGAGATCTTGTACTCTTGATGTGTGGTCATCCTGGGGGAACAGTGGTCAACATTACCAGTTGTTGTATACACAACATTAGACAATAATACATGGTCAATATACAGTTGTTGTATAAATTATGTTACACAATATGTGTTCAACATTACAAGTTGTTGTAGGCAATGTTACATGATACACATTTAAAATTATTTGCTTGTTCACATTGTGTAGATTACATAATGTCTCAAGACAAGTGTGATATTGAAATGATTATTATGATGATGCTGTTTAACTTCACCCGTGCCATTTCCACCACTGCCAGTATATTAACAGCTTCTCATTCAGTGACTTTAGATATTTTACTGATCTGTCATTTACTGCCTATATATAGTACCTTGCGGTGTATGGCAGGGGGGTCTTGAGCCCGAAGTATTAAGGCCGCCTGGCCAGTGCAGTCGCTGTGAACTATGCAGGCTAGAGTGTTCTTTTTCCCCCAACAGAAAAAAAAATCCACACCTTACCAAGGATACAAACCTGGGTCTCCAGAAGGAGAATCTGGCAATCTAGCTACTCAGCCAGCCGTACATTTTTACTGAACAAATTGAGATATTAGAGAGAGCCGAGGTGGTGCAGTGACTAGCCTGCTTGCCTACTGGCCCGAGGATTATGTGTTTGAATCCTCCTTTCTTTATTGACCCAGCCTGCAAATAAAATGGCTACCACTACCAGGAAATGTTCTGTCACAACAGTCACACACTGAGTCTGAGTGCAGATTGGGAGATTGATCTACAAAATAACATCACCGACTAGCACCATAGGACCAACACAAAGCGGGAATCTAACTAACTTCTTACAGCGGGAATTCAGCAACTTGTTCACTAAATTTATCTAATTCTAATTATGTAGAGTTATTTAATAATTAAAAGTATCCCTAGGCCTAACTCTACCTGTAAATGTAGTGCAGTGTGGTGTATCCTGCACAGGGGGAGAGACACTTAGACTTAGAGAGGTCGACGTGTTCACTGTCTGTTTAGTGTTTAACGACTGGGTATCCAAGTATGAAGTTATAAATAACTTTTCAAACAACCGGAATAAATCAGTGTTCGTGCCACACCTTGATAAATAATGAATGAAATACTAAATAAACTACACTCTCCGCTCGTCTTTTAAACTTGTCGCATCAGCAGAGGGGGGAAATCTTCTTAGTAATATTAATAATAACACGACACTGTAACACAACTCTGTATTTTAATCATAACACTGGTTGTTGAGTTGAGTTATCTGAGAACAGAAACCGAGTCCCTCATGGGGCAGCAACCAGCTGTAAGTCAGAACTTAATCCTAGTCAGATCAACAACAAACATTGAAGAATTGAAGAAAAGCACCAACACGTCGAGCAGACTATTTCAGTATTTGTTGTGACTTTTGTTTCTGGCGGGATTCGGGGATGTGCCCACATAACCGACAATAACCGAACGTTTTGTCATGCTTGTGGTAGTTGTCGGCAATTTCTAGCTTCTATCAAACAATTTAGTGCCGTCTCCACAGTGAAGGTTGTCTGCAATAGATCTCCAACACTGTTTGTCTCACTCCCTAACTGTACATCCTCTCAGATTGATGTTCGTCAATCTCTTTATATTATCTTCCCACTTGTATCGTTGTCTACCTCTTGCTCGCTTGTCTTCGACCTTGCCCTCCAGTATGGTTTTTACAAGAGTGTTATATAGTTTACCGTGGCCGAAATATTTCAATTGCCTATTTTTTTAAAATTCTTTCATCATCTCTCATCATTCCCAATTTTTCTAGAACATCTGTATTTGCTTGTTTTTGTTTCCATAAAATACGACATATTCTTCTGTATATCCACATCTGCAGGACCGCTATTCGACTTTCTAGTGAGCACAACCCACTACTGGCAACGCTGATCGTATTCTGGTATGAATAAATAAGGCCTATTTTGGCTCAAATTTTCTTTGACAGTGTGGACAAAGAATGCTTGACGTCTTGACGTTTCTGGAGGATTTTCTGCAGTGGTTTTTCTGTCCTGCCTTTTCTTCACAGCTCTTGCAGTCCTGGTTGCCTCACACATTACTGCACCCTTGTGTAATGATGCACGCCACGAATTTCGGTCTCTGGCTGCAGTCTCCAAGGTGTCATGATGGATTCCAAAAGCATTCAGTGAGATTTTCAGTGTGTCTTTGAAGCGTTTCCTCTGGCCGCCTTGGGAGCGTTACCACAACGCAACTCGCCGTAAAAAAATTCGTTTAGGGAGCCGGTGATCTGGCATGCGAGTTAATTAAGTGACCAGCCCAGCGAATCTGTTTCTTCATTAGTAGAGTGTGGATACTGGGCATGGACGCTCTTTCTAGGACTTCGGTGTCTGGGATCTTGTCCTGCAATTTGATCTTTAATAGCTTCCTAAGGCAGACTGTGTGGAAGTAGTTTAATTTCCTAGCGCGTCGATGATAAACAGTCCAGGTTTCACAAGCATATAGCAGTACTGCTTTGTAGACTTTCAGCTTTGTTTGCAGGCTTATTTCATGTCTGTCCCATACATTCTTATACAGTCTGCCAAAGGCCGCGCTGGCCTTGGAGATTCTTGCATTCACTTCGTCATCAATTGTGGCAGCTTGTGACACAGTGCTGCCAAGATAGGTGAATTTGTCCACAACACTTAGACTATGACCATTCACTTTGATATTCTACACAGTGTGATTAATCCCTGGAGCTGGCTGGTACATAACTACAGTCTTCTCCAAATTGATATTGAACCCAAAGTTGGCACAGGCATGTGAGAAAACTGAAACATTGTGTTTAATGTCTGCCTCTGAGTTGGCATATAGAGCGCAATCATCAGCAAACAGGAGCTCTCTGACGGTGTCGCTGTTAATTTTTGTTTGAGCTTTCAGCCTTCTGAGATTGAATAACTTGGGTGGGGTATTGGGGCGTGATAAGGCAGGTGTGTTCCGGGCCTGGTCGGATGACGGTGTATATTGTGGAAGAACAGATATACCATGGTTGCTTGGTGCTCGATGAACGCAAATTGACATTATACTATTGGTTCATTTGATTGTGTAACCGTGTTTGGTCCAAGCTTTTTGTTTGGCACTGAATCAGTTAAGCAGTTCACTTTTATCTGACCAAAAATCAGAGCGCAATCATCAGCAAACAAGAGCCCTCTGACGGTATCGCTGTTAATTTTTGTTTGAGCTTTCAGCCTTCTGAGACTGAACAACTTTCCATCCATGCGGTAGTCGATGGCTATTCCAGTGTCGTTGTTCTCGAAGGCATTCGTCAACATAGCTGAAAACATGAGGCTGAATAGTATTGGTGCCAGAACACATCCCTGCTTCACCCCATTGGCGACAGGAAAGAGCTCAGACAGTTCACCATTTTCCTGTACTCTTGCCTGCATACCATCATGAAATAGCCGCACTATTTGGACAAACTTTCGTGGAGAGCCATATTTTGCCATAATCTTCCATAGTCCTTCTCTGCTAACTGTATCAAAAGCATTGGTAAGGTCAATGAAAGTGGAGAACATTTCGCAGTTCTGTTCCTGACATTTCTCTTGCAGCTGCCTTGCAGCGAGAATCATGTCAACAGTTCCTCATTCTTTTCTGAAGCCACATTGACTCTCAGGAAGAAGACCTTGATCGAGATGGGCCGTGAGGCGATTGAGAAGAATACTGGCGAGTATCTTCCCTGCGATTGAGAGCAAGGAGATGCCTCGGTGGTTGTCACAGGATTGCCGGTTTCCTATACGTTTGTAAAGGTGGACTATTGACGCGTCCTTGAAATCTTGTGGCATGGTCTCGTTCACCCATATGTTTGTAAAGACTTGGTGAAGTGCTCTGTTAGGACCGGCCCACCTGCCTTGTATATCTCTGCTGGGATGGAGTCAGGACCAGGTGCCTTGCGGTGGAGAGTTGCTGGATGGCTTTGTTTATTCCACTATGGTTGGCAGGTCATCAAGTGTATCATTAGTGGGAACTTGAGGAAGACAGTTCATGGTTTCATCATCGAAGAAGGAAGTTGCATTTAAGATGTTGCTGAAATGTTCTGCCCAGCTGTCACAGCCTCACATTATATAATAAACCAACATAAGTTAGTAGACAGTAGCCAAGGGCTACAACTCCCGCCCAAGGGAAAGAAGTAAGACCCTCGAAGGCCTAGAGTATTCCAGATCCTTCTCGAAGGACTGGTCAGTGAGTCCACTGTCCCGTGGACACTGATGTGGCCCGCCTATTGCGGGGTCCACGAGGAACTCGAACAGAGTTACCACCCGTGTCGGATTGCGACACGTGTGGATCGGCAGAGAGAGACGGGACATCGAAGAGGCAACAGGGCCTGCCTTAGAGGGACTCAATAGTTTAGACCCATGTGTATTTGGGTTCATAGACATATGCTAGATAGTTTGCTTAGAATGTTTGATGATGTTAAACCTGTGTGATGATGTTAAACCTCTGTGATATGCAACTCAGTGCGGGCTTGTTAAACCCACTGCGCCAACGCACTGTATATTGAAATACAATAAATGTTAGATATTATATTTAACGGAGTTATTGTTGCCTGTGTGAGCCCGAGCTCAGATACCTAGACATCCAACACGCTGACAGGCTTTTTGGGGGCTGATCTCCGGTTTTGGCATAAGCTTTACGTTCAGACGGCTATTGATTGCCAAGTAAAAATTAAATTAATCATATCAAATTGATTTCTGAAGAAGTTTAACAAATTTGCATCTATCTAGTGATGAACTAGTATTAATATGAGTCCCTCTGCAGCTAGTCTCTCAATGATGTTAATACTATAAACTATTTTGACATGACTGTGACATTTTTTTGGACTGTTACTAATGTTTTCTCATTCTACGAGCAGATTGTTCCGCGAATTGTGGGGTGTGTAACCTATGTAACCTATCCAACAGTGGCGAGAGTACAACACAACATTCGCAAGTTCTGGGAATATAAGATAAGTTTCATATCATGCCCATTGCAACCCTAAGCGGTACTTATCACCATCCATCCATGTATCATTTTGCTTTGCATTGATTTGTATGTATATTCATGACCTTGTAACCAACATAACTTTGCATTTGTATTTGCGCATGTAATAATTAAGGGAGATAACTAAATTTTCTACTCCCCAACATTTTTCTAAGGGATTTAACTTCAGTAAAATTACCAACAAGTAAAAGACAAGATGTCTACTTTAGAAAAATGTATTGAGCAAGGTATAAAATTAGGTTATAAAGAAGAGAAACTGTCAGAATGGGCACAGAAGACGCACGCAGAGAACATTGCCCGTGAAGAAAGAGCGATAGAACGAGAAGAAAAACAAAGGCAAGTGCAGGCAGAAGAAAAGATGATGCAAATGCAAGCAGAAGAAAAGAAGATGCAAATTGAGGCAGAAGAGAAAAAGATGCAGATGCAACTGCAGGCTCAAGAGAAACAAATGGAGCTCGAGGCGGCGGCCAAACTAGCCCAATTGAATGCCGATACACAAATAAAACTAAAACAGATGGAAAATCGATTCCAACGTAGAAATATCTGTAAATAAACTGAGAAGCAAAGAGGAGGAACAAAAGTATAACAAGTATAAAGGCCTCGTCAAAGCATTCTGCTCAGGAGATTCCATCAGTGCATACCTGGAAAATTTTGAGTGTCTAATGTCCTACCATAAGATCATAAAGTCAGATTGGTCAAATCATTTTAATGAGAAACTTAGCTCTGGAACCTTTGAAAGTAATAGAGACAGTGCCACAGGAAATGAGAAAAGATTATGATTATTTAAAGCAACGCATTCTCCAACATTTCTCATTAGATACTGCAGGTTACCAACAACAGTTCGCAAAATTATCCCCACAACCAAACCAAACCTTCATAGACTACGTGTCTACAGTTCAGGATGTGTGCACAAAGTGGATTAACTCAGCTAAAACTAACAACAACCATGACAAACTAAAAGAACTCATTATTATTGACAAAATAGTTAGTACAATCCCAACACCTTTTGCTAAGTTTTTGAAACAAATGGACTGTAGAAGTATTCAAGATGTAGAGACAAAGGGGAACGCATTTTTCACAGCGAACAGAGATATTTTCCAATTAAACCTAAGTCAGAACGAAACAGCAGCAGTTGTAAACACTAGATACTCGAAACCAACTGAAAGCAAGTTTAAACCACGCTCGAATGTCAGGAAGCCAGTTAAGTGCCAATATTGTAGTTTGACTCACGAAGAATACGCGATGTGCGATAAATCGCCCAACTATCCACACCATCTCAAAATGATCGTGGAGAAGCAGAAGAACAAGAGAAATGCGTACCAGAGAGCGGTCAAATGCTATTTTTGCAGTAGCTTTGGGCACTATCAGTCGCTTTTGTGATGGCCGAAAGATACTGAAACAGGCCAATGCTGCACTAGTTGAAACTTCATCAGACGAAGATATTGAATCACTGAATGAGTGTGACAATCAAAACGAAAGTTTGAGTGAGCTAGGAAATGCCGTGCAAATTATTGACACCATTACAGACCATAAATGTAACACCTGTATGAAATTCCAACTTGACACAACATTACTATGTGGCCACACCATTCCTATTTCTAATGAAATGGCCAATGCTGCCTTATCTTCTACAGGCAAGCTAAATTTCTCAACAGGGTTTGTAAATAACAAAAAGTGCACATTAATTCGTGATTCCGGCGCAACGCTCTGTGGGATTAAGAAAACATTAATCAACGACAAAGACTATACACACAAACACGTAACTTGTCGCACATTCTCAGGCACTATAGAGAAATACCCCCTTGCTCTTGTCGAAATTCGAACACCGTTCATATCAGGACTAGTATTGTGCGCAGTCCTAGAAAATCCTGTCGCTGATATTATACTTGGGAACCTGCCCAACATACGACCTTGCTCTGAAAAGGAAATCAGAGATTGGGAGCAGAGAAAACGGTATCCAGCACCCAAACAGCGATCCTAAAGAGAAACACCATTCATGCTTGTCTCAATCTGCCAAAAGAACAAGGGAGACAACCAATGAAGTAATTCAGAAAGAATTCACCGAGGTGCATGATGCAGGGGCGGTCGAATCTGTCAGTGATACGACCAATTTAAAACCTCGAATTGAGGATGCCAGCGATTCACAAATTACCAAGCCTGTAGATGTGCAACAACACACACAACACACGAATGCAATAACACGACAGACAACTCACAAAACCCACACCGACCAACTGCAGGAGTCACTAGAAATTGTATCACCAAACACTACCATCACTAATTTTGGAGAAGAACAGAAAGCAGATCCTACACTTTCACAGTATTTTAGGTACAGGCAGTACGCCAACAAAGGTGCAAAAACAATTGTATTAAAACCAGGTCAGGATATTTTACTACTGCTACCTGACAAGAGAGATTTACTATCAACCTCTTGGCAGGGACCGTTTAAAATTGTTAGAAGAATTTCGGAAGTTGATTACGAAATTTCTTTGAATGGAAAGTTAAAAATATTCCATGTAAATATGTTAAAACCATACTATACTAGACAGGACACTGACACGAGTGAACAGACGCAACTAACTGATGACAGAAACGAAACGACAATGACCCAACTGAGTGACATCTCGACAAACGAAGCATCGTTAACGACGCACTCTTACGACGACAAAGACGACGAAGACATATGTACATTACCGACAATATGTGATAACGACAACAACGACCAATTTAACGACTTATTGACAACGATTAATCTCGACGACGACGACAATGACATTGAGGACAATTTACAAACAGTAGCATCTGTGATAAATCAGACAGACGTAGACAATACTGAAATCCCAGTACCGATTATGAATGACGACGGTAGTATAAAGGACATACAAATCTCTGACACTTTGACACAACAGCAGCGACAAGACATTTTGACTCTCCTTAACGAGTATAAATCTATCTTCTCTAACAAACCTGGACGGACTGACAAAATAACACATTCAATTGTGTTGACAGATCTGACACCGGTCAAATGTAGACCATATTCTATTCCTCTACATTATAGAGCAAATTTAGACAAAGAAATGTTGGATTTAGAGAAAAATAGAATAATTCAGAAATCTATGTCTCAATATTCTTCACCGATTGTCCTGGTGAAAAAGAAGGACCAAACGATCCGTTTGTGCATCGATTATAGAAGGTTAAATACAATAACCACAACAGATGCGGAGCCGATGAATAGCTGTGAAGACCTCATTTTGAACATGTCTCAATCATCCTTATTTTCAAAGGTTGATTTAGCGAAAGGTTATTGGCAAGTACCACTACACCCTGCTTCTAGACATATAACAGCATTCGCAACACCTCTCGGTTTGTACGAATGGAGATATCTTCCATTTGGTCTCAAGAACGCTCCCGCCACATTTGTTAGATTAACTAGATTGCTATTGCACGGAATTAAAGACGTCCAAGCTTATATTGATGATATATGCATTCATTCTTCTAATATGACTTCTCACTTACTTACACTCAAACAAGTCTTCAACCAAATCTTTCTTTTTGGACTTACTATCAAACCTTCCAAGGTTGAAATAGGCTATAAACAAATAGACTTCCTTGGTCATAGAATTTCTGAAGGCAAACTGTTGACAGATGATAAAATTGTTTCGAAGATTCTCAATCTAGAAGTTCCTACCACAAAGAAACAAATTAGAAGTTTATTAGGTCTTATAAACTATTATTCTAAGTTCATACCAAACTGGGCAGAACTTACATCAGTTTTTTCTAATATGTTGACAAAAGATCATCCATCAAAAGTTTGTAAAAGTACCAGCTTAGAGGATGCAATATGCAGATTGAAACGTATTTTTTCTAATCCACCAGTCTTACGATTACCAAACATAGATTTACCCTTTATTTTGACCACAGATTCAAGTGCTATCGCAATTGGAGGATGTTTAATGCAAGAAGTGGATGGAGTGAGACACCCAATTCTCTACGTAAGCCGCAAGCTGAAGAAAGCAGAGATCCGTTACTCTACAGTGGAATTGGAGGCATTAAGTCTATTATTTTGTATGCTCAGATTATCTAAGTTCCTCTTGGGTGCCCACTTTGTTGTACTCACCGATAATTCGCCATTGTTGGTACTTAAGCAAGGTGTTCCCAAAAACCATCTATTGCAAAGATGGTGTCTTCTTCTCCAAGATTTCGACTTCGAAATCCGCCATATCAGAGGCACTGATAACATTATAGCTGATATTTTATCGCGGCAGACGAATGCGCCAGCAGAATACCATTTGGCACATTGACCATTCGCCATACCAGAAATTGTGATATTTTATTCCGTGGCATAGAACAGTGTAACTTTACACCTGCTAGAGAACTTCCATTTAAAAGTAATAACACCCCAGTGAATAGGTTACGTATAACACCCACGAACGTGAAACTTTGAGAACTATACTACCAATTACCAAAGCTCTAGGACCAATCCGAGCTAGAGACATTATCTGTGAAATAATTTCAGCCAGTGAACTGACTCATGAAAGCATTAAGAACACTTTATACTCGACATTGAGAACATTCCATACTTGCTGTTGCTAAGAGACTTTGCAAACAGCCGAAACAGAACTACGTCGACGACAACACTCAAGAGACAGCCATACTAACTATTAACATTCATGGCACGACACGCTAACAACAGGAGGACAACGCGCACATCATCGTTGGATTTAGTTACTTAGTTAATTAATTAATTTAGTATTGAATATGTATTATATTATTATGTATATAAAATATGTTAACCTGTAATTTGTACATTTTCTACCATAATATTACAGGTATTTCCATTCATAGGTTAAATAACCTTCCTATGCAATTTTCTCTATGTAAATTATAAACCATTTTTGAGTCATCGTACAAAAAGTACGTATTATCTTAAAGGGAAAATATCGCCTATTCCGTTTTTTCTAAGGGCAATAACACTTACCTCAACTTTACTTATATATTTTAACCAAATACTATTTTGAATGAAAGATGTGTGAATGACAGTGTGAATGAATTAAATGAGAGAACGATATACTGAGCGGACAAATTGTACGCAAAACGTATTTATTTTAATTTGTCTGCGTCTTTCATGTAAATTGTATTACTTGTCTAAATTGTTGATACATGTTTAGTAGTTAGTTTAATACTCTTAGTTTAGTATTTAGGATACTACATCTAAGCACCACTGCTTGGAATGCCTGATCATGCATTACACACATTGGAGTAATTCATGATTAAGGATATCCCAACTCGTGACGCTTGGAATAAGCCACACATTCAGCACACACTTTACACAAAACTCAAAACTGAACACTATCAATTAAAATGCAATCACTCTATTAGAAGCAGCAACTTATTAGTCAACACACTAACAAGCCAACAGGGACACATGTAGTCAGATGGGATAAAATAACAACGTAACTACATATTTAGCATTATACAACATACGAGAGTAAAAGTGTATTGAAATGCACACACAGAACAAGATTTGAAGGTGTACTTAATTAGCCAAGACTTTTGTCTTGTTAATCCTCTCTAATACAGAGGTTAATTATCTTGGTATCAGTAGGATACTTTGAGAAGGACGGGTTGTAGAAACAACTAGTAAACGTCACGTAACTTCGGTCAGATAAGCATTAAGGACACAGGAGAGATAGAGATCTCTTCACCAAATCAGAGAAGTGGTGTATGGGAGAATACATGAGTGTTGATGCCAGTATGTAGGTTACCAAGTTACTGTCCACCAAACTACAAACATCGACTTTATGTGATTCTGTGACAGAATTAGTTCAGAACTAATTACCTTATAACAACCCATCAAATCGGGGGAAGAGGGGGACTCCTGTCACAGCCTCACATTATATAATAAACCAACATAAGTTAGTAGACAGTAGCCAAGGGCTACAACTCCCGCCCAAGGGAAAGAAGTAAGACCCTCGAAGGCCAGAGTAATCCAGAACCTTCTCGAAGGACTGGTCAGTGAGTCCACTGTCCCGTGGACACTGATGTGGCCCGCCTATTGCGGGGTCCACGAGGAACTCGAACAGAGTTACCACCCGTGTCGGATTGCGACACGTGTGAATCGGCAGAGACAGACGGGACATCGAAGAGGCAACAGGGCCTGCCTTAGAGGGACTCAATAGTTTAGACCCATGTGTATTTGGGTTCATAGACATATGCTAGATAGTTTGCTTAGAATGTTTGTTATAACCATGTGTGATGATGTTAAACCTCTGTGATATGCAACTCAGTGCGGGCTTGTTAAACCCACTGCGCCAACGCACTGTATATTGAAATACAATAAATGTTAGATATTATATTTAACGGAGTTATTGTTGCCTGTGTGAGCCCGAGCTCAGATACCTAGACATCCAACACGCTGACACCAGCGTTGAAGGATTTCTTTCTTATCGGTGACCAATGTTCCCCCATATGCACTGAGGATGGGAACTATACCTGGTGATGTAGGACCAAGACCGCTTTCAGTGAGTCGTAGAAGTTTTACATATCATGTCTGTCATCAAAGCCTTGAATTTCATCAGCTTTATTGCTCAGCCAGGAGTGTTGGGTGAAGAATGACTTGCACGATGAATTGGATTAAAGTGAGGAAGAGTTGCGCAATTCGTTGACCTCTCTCTCTCTCTCTCTCTCTCTCTCTCTCTCTCTCTCTCTCTCTCTCTCTCTCTCTCTCTCTCTCTCTCTCTCTCTCTCTCCTGAGTCCATCTGAGTCCAGTGGCTAGACAAGTCAAGACGACTGGAGACGAATACGGGTGCAGTGGATGACCAGGACGCTCTACGTGCCTTGCCGTGCTCATTACGTTCCACAACGCTTTGCAGGTAAACGCAGTCTTGCCCGTTGAATCAAGAATGATTTCTTCCACGCAGTCTTGCCCGTTGAATCAAGAATGATTTCTTCCGCGCTGTCTGCCGAATCATGTCTTCACATGCTGGGTAGGCATACCCTAATTCACCGATCAGTTTGACACCAAATCGGCTACCCACGCCTGGTTTAGCCAGCCTGTCACAGCTGTTGCCCGAGGGATGGCCGATGTCGCATGCTAACAGCTACTAGGAGCCACAGGCATGAGCTGAATGTCAGGCTTGGACCAATGGGGGATGGTCCCTTGAAAAGGGAGTGACAGCCATCCTTACCAAAGGTACTACCAATGCCTGACACCCCATACCACCCCTCATACAGTAATGTTAAATATAAGTACCATCTGACAATATACAAATGCAGCTTCTAACAATGCGCTAATTATAATAATAGATAGCAAATGATAAGCTCTCTCTCTCTCTCTCTCTCTCTCTCTCCCTCTCTCTCTCTCTCTCTTTCTCTCTCTCTCTCTCAAGAATGATGATGATGATCATTCATTTCATCAAGTGGGGTTGAAAGTATGGAGCCGTGAGTTCTAAGATGCTTGGTAAGGCCTATTTTAGCTCGAAATGCTCTTTGACAATGTGTGCAAAGAGTGCTTGATCCTCAGTGGTTTTTCTGTCCAAACTTTTTCTTCAGAGCTCTTGCAGTCCTGGTTGCTTCACAAGTGACTGTACCCTTACGCCACAAATTTCTGTTTTTGACAGCAGTCTCCCAGGTGTCAAGTGGAACTCCAAAAGCTTTCAGTGAGATTTTCAGTGTCTTTAAAGCGTTTTCTCTGTCCGCCTTGGGAGCGTGTACCACAACGCAGCTCGCCGTAAAAAAAAAAATCATTTAGAGAGCCTGTGATCTAGCATGCGAGTTAAGTGACCAGCCCAGTGAATATGATTCTTCATTAGTAGAGTGTGGATACTGGACAGGGACGCTCTTTCTAGAACTTCAATGTCTGGGATCTTGTCCTGCAATTTGATCTTTAATAGCTTCCTAAGGCAGACTGTGTGGAAGTAGTTTAATTTCCTAGCGCGTCGATGATAAACAGTCCAGGTTTCACAAGCATATAGCAGTACTGCTTTGTAGACTTTCAGCTTTGTTTGCAGGCTTATTCCATGTCTGTCCCATACATTCTTATACAGTCTGCCAAAGGCCGCGCTGGCCTTGGAGATTCTTGCATTCACTTCGTCATCAATTGTGGCAGCTTGTGACACAGTGCTGCCAAGATAGGTGAATTTGTCCACAACACTTAGTCTATGACCATTCACTTTGATATTCTACACAGTGTGATTAATCCCTGGAGCTGGCTGGTACATAACTACAGTCTTCTCCAAATTGATATTGAGCCCAAAGTTGGCACAGGCATGTGAGAAAACTGAAACATTGTGTTTAATGTCTGCCTCTGAGTTGGCATATAGAGCGCAATCATCAGCAAACAGGAGCTCTCTGACGGTGTCGCTGTTAATTTTTGTTTGAGCTTTCAGCCTTCTGAGATTGAATAACTTGGGTGGGGTATTGGGGCGTGATAAGGCAGGTGTGTTCCGGGCCTGGTCGGATGACGTGTATATTGTGGAAGACCAGATATACCATGGTTGCTTGGTGCTCGATGAACGCAAATTGACATTATACTATTGGTTCATTTGATTGTGTAACCGTGTTTGGTCCAAGCTTTTTGTTTGGCACTGAATCAGTTAAGCAGTTCACTTTTATCTGACCAAAATCAGAGCGCAATCATCAGCAAACAAGAGCTCTCTGACGGTATCGCTGTTAATTTTTGTTTGAGCTTTCAGCCTTCTGAGACTGAATAACTTTCCATCCATGCGGTAGTCGATGGCTATTCCAGTGTCGTTGTTCTCGAAGGCATTCGTCAACATAGCTGAAAACATGAGGCTGAATAGTATTGGTGCCAGAACACATCCCTGCTTCACCCCATTGGCGACAGGAAAGAGCTAAGACAGTTCACCATTTTCCTGTACTCTTGCCTGCATACCATCATGAAATAGCCGCACTATTTGGACAAACTTTCGTGGAGAGCCATATTTTGCCATAATCTTCCATAGTCCTTCTCTGCTAACTGTATCAAAAGCATTGGTAAGGTCAATGAAAGTGGAGAACATTTCGCAGTTCTGTTCCTGACATTTCTCTTGCAGCTGCCTTGCAGCGAGAATCATGTCAACAGTTCCTCATTCTTTTCTGAAGCCACATTGACTCTCAGGAAGAAGACCTTGATCGAGATGGGCCGTGAGGCGATTGAGAAGAATACTGGCGAGTATCTTCCCTGCGATTGAGAGCAAGGAGATGCCTCGGTGGTTGTCACAGGATTGCCGGTTTCCTATACGTTTGTAAAGGTGGACTATTGACGCGTCCTTGAAATCTTGTGGCATGGTCTCGTTCACCCATATGTTTGTAAAGACTTGGTGAAGTGCTCTGTTAGGACCGGCCCACCTGCCTTGTATATCTCTGCTGGGATGGAGTCAGGACCAGGTGCCTTGCGGTGGAGAGTTGCTGGATGGCTTTGTTTATTCCACTATGGTTGGCAGGTCATCAAGTGTATCATTAGTGGGAACTTGAGGAAGACAGTTGATGGTTTCATCATCGAAGAAGGAAGTTGCATTTAAGATGTTGCTGAAATGTTCTGCCCAGCGTTGAAGGATTTCTTTCTTATCGGTGACCAATGTTCCCCCATATGCACTGAGGATGGGAACTATACCTGGTGATGTAGGACCAAGACCGCTTTCAGTGAGTCGTAGAAGTTTTACATATCATGTCTGTCATCAAAGCCTTGAATTTCATCAGCTTTATTGCTCAGCCAGGAGTGTTGGGTGAAGAATGACTTGCACGATGAATTGGATTAAAGTGAGGAAGAGTTGCGCAATTCGTTGACCTCTCTCTCTCTCTCTCTCTCTCTCTCTCTCTCTCTCTCTCTCTCTCTCTCTCTCTCTCTCTCTCTCTCTCTCTCCTGAGTCCATCTGAGTCCAGTGGCTAGACAAGTCAAGACGACTGGAGACGAATACGGGTGCAGTGGATGACCAGGACGCTCTACGTGCCTTGCCGTGCTCATTACGTTCCACAACGCTTTGCAGGTAAACGCAGTCTTGCCCGTTGAATCAAGAATGATTTCTTCCACGCAGTCTTGCCCGTTGAATCAAGAATGATTTCTTCCGCGCTGTCTGCCGAATCATGTCTTCACATGCTGGGTAGGCATACCCTAATTCACCGATCAGTTTGACACCAAATCGGCTACCCACGCCTGGTTTAGCCAGCCTGTCACAGCTGTTGCCCGAGGGATGGCCGATGTCGCATGCTAACAGCTACTAGGAGCCACAGGCATGAGCTGAATGTCAGGCTTGGACCAATGGGGGATGGTCCCTTGAAAAGGGAGTGACAGCCATCCTTACCAAAGGTACTACCAATGCCTGACACCCCATACCACCCCTCATACAGTAATGTTAAATATAAGTACCATCTGACAATATACAAATGCAGCTTCTAACAAGGCGCTAATTATAATAATAGATAGCAAATGATAAGCTCTCTCTCTCTCTCTCTCTCTCTCTCTCTCTCTCTCTCTCTCTCTCTCTCTCTCTCTCTCTCTCTCTCTCTCTCTCTCTCTCTCTCTCAAGAATGATGATGATGATCATTCATTTCATCAAGTGGGGTTGAAAGTATGGAGCCGTGAGTTCTAAGATGCTTGGTAAGGCCTATTTTAGCTCGAAATGCTCTTTGACAATGTGTGCAAAGAGTGCTTGACGTTCCAGGAGGAGGATCTCCTGCAGTGGTTTTTCTGTCCAAACTTTTTCTTCAGAGCTCTTGCAGTCCTGGTTGCTTCACAAGTGACTGTACCCTTACGCCACAAATTTCTGTTTTTGACAGCAGTCTCCCAGGTGTCAAGTGGAACTCCAAAAGCTTTCAGTGAGATTTTCAGTGTCTTTAAAGCGTTTTCTCTGTCCGCCTTGGGAGCGTGTACCACAACGCAGCTCGCCGTAAAAAAAAATCATTTAGAGAGCCTGTGATCTAGCATGCGAGTTAAGTGACCAGCCCAGTGAATATGATTCTTCATTAGTAGAGTGTGGATACTGGACAGGGACGCTCTTTCTAGAACTTCAATGTCTGGGATCTTGTCCTGCAATTTGATCTTTAATAGCTTCCTAAGGCAGACTGTGTGGAAGTAGTTTAATTTCCTAGCGCGTCGATGATAAACAGTCCAGGTTTCACAAGCATATAGCAGTGTGGATAATACAAGTATATATATATATATATATATATATATATATATATATATATATATATATATATATATATATATATATATATATATATATATATATATATATATATATAACTCTGCAAGGTGTGGAATGCGCCTGGCCCTGCAGCCAGCAGGGTTAGGATCGGCTAGCCTCTCCCAGGAGGGGTGAAGAGTGAAAATTAGTAGCCTGCCGATGACCCGCAGACTACACAAGTCAACCCCCACCTCCGCGTGGTGCAGACCGGGCAACCATGACCGCGAGGTCATGGGCTAACGGGGCTATGGCTCGCCATAGGGGATGGACTCCCTGTGGTCAGATTAGTGTCCTAAACCTGCGACTGGCCTAGCAAGCCGGCAGGGGATCTTCATACTGCTCGTAGAAAAACTAAGTAGTATAAACGGAGTGACCCAAACGGATATCGACCCGGCAATGTTAATGGACCACGAGACAGATCAGCGACTCAAAAAATAAGCACAATGAATGTATGTGGTTTCAATAGTAAAGAAGAAGAGCTTATAGAAACAATGGAAGAGAGGAAAATTGGACTGATGGGAATAGCGGACACCAGAACAAAGGGGAAAGGATGCAAGGAGCTCCACCGCAGTTACACGTTTGTTTACTCTGGAGTAGAACAGCAAGAAAGGGCAAGACACGGTGTTGGAATAGTCATCGAACCACGGCTTGCAAGAGGAATACTAGAAATAAAATATATATCAGAAAGAATCATAACAGTGAGAATAAAAGAACAAACAATTACAACATATGTACAAATATACGCACCATGTAATGCAAACAATAATGAGCAAGAATGCGAGGACTTCTACGAAGACATACATGACGTGCTAAATAAAATAGATAAGCAGGACAACATCATAGTTATGGGAGACTTCAATGCAAGACTAGGACATAACAGAGTGGGCATAGAAAAACATCTGGGAGCATTTGGAGACAAGCAAAATGAAAGAAATGATAACGGAAGTAGACTATTGGAGCTTTGCAGCCATCACGACCTCTATATAACAAACACATTCTATAAACATAAGGATTCACAAGTATACACCTAGTATAAATGGAACGATCTAGATACTAAAAGCCAAATTGATTTTATATTAACAAGAAACTACAGAAAGAAAAATATATTAGATGCAAGGGCAGTGCCCAATTTCAGTATAAACACAGATCATAAAGCAGTCGTTGCCACAATAAGAACAATCAGAAGAAGAAAACAAAGAGCAGGAAAATACATGCCATGCGAATCAGTAAACTTAAAAAACCTTAAAGACGAGGCAGTAAGAGAAAATTATGAGAAAGAACTAACTGAACTCTTTGAAAAATTACCTGCAGAAAGAAAAACAGTGGAAGAAGAATGGGAAATGTTCAAATCAAGCATTTTAAATACTGCAAAAATAACATGTGGAACCACGAAAAAACGCAAAACACGGATTAAAGAAAATAACAAGTTGGTGGAACGCAGAAGTAAAGGAAGCGGTAAAAGACAAAAAGGAAAAATATAAAAAGTGGTTGAAGAGCAAACAGGAATGTGATTACATAGAATATAGAATAGCGAGAAGACATGTGAATAGAATAGTAAAGAGGGAAAAACAAAAAGACTGGGAAGAGTATGGAGAAACCCTAAATAAAAACTACAAGGAGGCAACTAGAAACTTCTACAAAAAGATAGGTGCAATGCGAACCAGAGGAGAACCCTTTGACCCAACTGAAATAATTAACAGCGAAAATGGAGAACCAATAAGTGAACAAAAACAAATCCTAATAAGATGGAAGCAGTATTTCGAACAACTTCTCAACATCCCATCAGATGTCACAGGAATTCAAGAGACCTATACAGATGTCACCGAAGAACTAGAACCAGACATACTAAAAGAAGAAATTATAGAAGCCATCAGATTAGCCCCATTGAACAAATCACCGGGACAGGATGAAATACCAAATGAACTAATTAAAGCAGCAAGAGAAGTAGGAACAGCTTGGCTACATAGACTATTCAACCATGTTTGGGTAGAACAACAGACACCACGAGACTGGGGAAACGCCATAATTATCCCAATTTGGAAAAACAAAGGCAGCAAAAGAGACTGCACACAATACAGAGGCATTTCACTGTTGAGTGATACCGGGACAATATTTTGCAAAAATTCTTAAAAAAAAGATTACGAACTACTTTAGAACCCCAGCTAAGCGAAACACAGCTTGGATTTAGGAAAAACAAAGGATGCACAGATGCCATTTTTGCTTTTAGACAACTTATAGAAAAATCAATTGAATTCAATGAAACACTCTACTTAGCCTTTGTCGACCAAGAAAAGGCATTCGATAGAGTAGATAGAAACAAGCTGTGGGAAATCCTTAAACAATATGGAGTGAGTACACATCTAACAAACCTATGTAGAAGTTTATACAACAACAGTGAATGCATAGTGAGAGCAACTGGAGGACACTCAGAACCCTTCACCATAAGATCTGGAGTACGACAAGGTTGTGTCCTGTCCCCTCTCTTGTTCATAACATATATAGACAACATATGTAAAGAAACCAGCCAAGCAGAGACAGCAAGAATACCGCATGACGAGAACACAGAAGAAGAACCATCTGCAAATCTAACCATTAGAGAACTCCTGTTTGCGGATGACCAAGCACTAATAGCAAAATCAGAAGCTGAATTACAAGACCACATGAATAGTCTAAACGAAATGTGTAGGGAACATAACATGAAAATTAGCACAAGCAAAACAGAGGTAATGACTATAACTAAAGAAGAACAAACAACAACAATTCACCTAAACGAACATCCCTTGAAACAAGTAAAGAGTTTCAAGTACCTAGGAAGTATAATATCATCAAATGGCAGATCAGAAGACGAGATCGAAAATAGGTGCAATAAGGCAAATCAACTCATTGGACAAATGGCACCAATACTAAAGAACAAACATGTATCAATAACTACTAAGAAAGCACTTTACAACACAATCTTCCTGCCAACTCTATGCTACCAATGCCAAAACCTGGACAATGACAGAAAAAGAGAAAAGAAAAATCACAACAACAGAAATGAGGTTCCTGAGAAGAATACTCAACGTATCTAGAAGAGATAAGATCAGAAATGAAGAAATCAGGACTAAAGTGGGGGTTAAAGCAGCACTAGATTTTATCAGAAAGCAGCAAGTCAAATGGTTTGGCCATGCAAGTAGGTTACCAGTCAACAGCATACCACAACAAGCAATGATGTACAGACCAGATGGAATCAGAGGAAGAGGCCGACCACGTAAACGTTGGACGGAGGGAATAGCAGAGTCCATGGGAATATCGATATATGAAGCCCATAATCGGGCACTCTCACGAAGTTTATACTTCACCTCGACACCGCAAGGTACAAGAGGAACATGATGAGATGAGATTATATATATATATATATATATATATATATATATATATATATATATATATATATATATATATATATATATATATATATATATATATATATATATATATATATATACACACACACACACACTAGCTGACCCGGCCCGGCTTCGCCCAGTCCCTGGTGGGGAGCATCTCATTTAATTCATATAAGTAGTCATATAAGTTCTCGTTCCCGTTACCGACTGTCTGTCTTTCTGTCTGTCTGTCTGACCCGGCCCGGCATCGCCCAACTCCTGGTGTGGAGCATCTCATTTAATTCATATAAGTAGTCATATAAGCTCCCGTTCCCGTTCCCGACTATCTATCTGTCTGTCTGTCTGTCTGTCTATCTGTCTGATCCGGCCCGGCTTCGCCCAGTCCCTGATGGCGAGCATCTCATTTAATTCATATAAGTAGTCATATAAGTTCCCGTTCCCGACTGTCTGTCTGTCCGTCCCTCCCTCTCTGTCTGTCTGTCTGTCTGTCTGTCTGTCTGCCTAATCATTTATTGGTTGTAGTTAGAACAACCTTAGATAAACGAAGACCAACTTACAAAAAGCATTAGAAAGAGCACTTGAAAGATCTTTACATCTTCCCCAACAATTAACTTGGGTAAATGGAGCGGCGGCAGCAGCATCAGCAGAAGAAGGAAAAGGAGGAGTAGGAGCTGGGAGGAGGAAGAGGGAGGTGGAGGAGGGAGGAGTAGGAGGGAGGAAGAGATAGGCGGAGATAGGAGGAGGAGGGAGGAGGAAGGAGGAGTAGGGAGGAATAGGAGGGAGGAGGAGGGATTAGGAGGAGGAAGGAGGAGGGAGGAGGGAAGAGGAGGAAGGAGGAGGAGGAGTAGGGAGGAATAGGAGAAAGGAGGAGGAGAGAGGAGGAGAAGGGAGGAGGAAGGATGAGGAGGCAGGAGGAGCGAGGAGGAAGGGGGAGGAGGAAGGAGAAGGAGGGAGGAGAAGAACGCAGGGGGAGGAGGAGGAGGGAGATGGAGGAGGAGGGAGGAGGAGGAGGGAGGAGGAGGGAGGAGGAAGAGGGAGAAGGATGAGGGAGGAGAAGGAGGGGAAGGATGAGGAGGAGGAGGGAGGTGGAGAGAGGAGAGGGAGGAGGTAGGAGGAGGAGGAGGGATGAGGGGGAGGACGTAGGAGGAGGAGGAGGGAGTAGGAGGAGAGAGGAGGAAGGAAGAGGAGTGATTAGGAGGAGGGAGGAGGAAGAGGGAGAAGGAGGAGGAAGAAGGAGGAGGGAGAAGGAGGAGGGAGGAGGAGGAGGGATGTGGAGGGAGGAGGAGGAGGGATGTGGAGGGAGGAGGTAGAGGGAGGAGGAGAGAGGATGAGGAGGGAGGAGGAGAAGGGAGGAGGAGGGATGAGGAGGATGGAGGAGGAGAGGGAGGAGGAGGTAGGAGGAAGAGGGAGGAGAAGGGGGAGGAGGGAGGATGAGGGGGAGGACGTAGAATTAGAAGGAGGGAGGAGGAGGGAGTGGGAGGAGAAAGGAGGAGAAGGGAGGAAGAAGGAAGAGGAGTGATTAGGAGGAGGGAGGAGGGCGGAGGAGGAGGAGAAAGAGGGAGGAGGAGGAGGGGGAGGGGAAAGAGGGTAGGAGGGGAGAGGAGGAGGAGGATTTTAACGCATATGCCTGTAGACAACTGCAGCGAAAAGGTGGGTCTGTCTATCTATCTGACCCGGCGTGGCTTTGCCCAGCTCCTGGCGGGTAGCGTCTCATTAAATTCATACAACAAAAAAAGTAACTTAAAAGAATGTCCTTCCACACACCATCCATTATTTTTAATGAAAACTCTTTCTAATCACCTGCATGACTACAGTAACTTCTTAAGCATAAAAAGATGAGTTACAATGTTATGCATTGTGCATTATTTTTATGAAAACTTTGAAAATGCCTTACAGATTGTATCATTATTTATTATAACTCATATGCCACAATATGACTATAAGTTATACAGAAAAGTTATGCCCCTTGAAATAACTTTTACAGAGTTAGGTCCCCTGAGATATATGAAATTATAATGAAAAATGGAAAATGAAATAATATTGGGTAAGCAGCCGATTTCACACTAAAAAAAATATCACAGTGGGCTGCGCTGGAATGAAAGGAAGACGTGTAGAAAATTTCATCTCAATCGGATGAGCCGTTCGCGAGCGCATAAAGGACATATGGACATACAGACAGACAGACGGACGGAGATCGCCTTTTATATATAAGATATATATATATATATATATATATATATATATATATATATATATATATATATATATATATATATATATATATATATATATATATACGGGGTGTCAGGCATTGGTAGCACCTTTGGTAAGGATGGCTCTCATGTCCTTTCAGGACCCATCCCCCACTGGTCCAAGTCTGACACCCAGCTCGTGCCTGTGGCTCCTAGTAGCTGTCAGCATGCGACAGCGGCCACCCCCGGGCAACAGCTGTGAGAGGCTGGCTAAACCAGGCATGGGTATCCGATTTGGTGTCAAACCAAGAGGTAAACTAGGGTATGCCTACCCAGCATGTGAAGACAGGATTCAGCAGACTGCGCGGAAGAAATCATTCCTATTCAACGGGCAAGACGGCGTTTACCTGCAAAGCGTTGTGGAACGTAATGAGCATGGCAAAGCACGTAGAGCGCCCTGGTCATCCACTGCACCTGTATTCGTCTCCAATCGTCTCGACTTGTCTTGCCACTGGACTCAGATGGACTCAGGCGAGAGAGTGAGGTCGACGAATTGCGCAACTCTTCCTCACTTTAATCCAAGTCATCGCGCAAGTCATTCTTCATCCAACGTCACATATCACCTTCAAGCCCTGTGGCGATGGGCGAGCGGCAAAGCGGCAGGCGTGGGTACGCTGGCAGCCGTAGTCGCAGACCTGCACACAGGCGGCTCAGGCCATATGGTCGTCTTCTACTGACCGGAGCAGCAGTGGGATTCGGCAGCCCCCTGAGCGACTGAGCAGCCCTCTATAGGAACACACTGCTCACCTCCATAGCATGAGGAAGGGGCTAGAAAAGGTGCCCTAAACATTGTCTGCTTCCATCACTACCTAACCAGCTAGCCGCGGTTGGTGGGTACCCTAACTGCGGTCGACATACAAAGAAAGATAAAACAAGCAAAGCTAAAAGAGTAAACCATATTCCCTTAACAATTGGAACTTGGAATGTACGCACCCTACTTGACAGAGACGGTGCGTCGGGTCCAGAGAGACGAACAGCACTGATTGGGAGAGAGCTGGGCAGGTACAACATCGACATTGCAGCCTTGAGCGAGACACGACTTGCAGAAGAAGGCCAAATCTGTGAAATTGGTGCCGGCTACACATTTTTCTGGAGTGGAAGGAAAAGCGAGGAAAGACGCCAATCCGGTGTGGGATTTGCCATTAAGTCGGCCCTGGTCGGCAAATTAGCTGGATTTCCAAAGGCTATAAACGACAGGCTCATGACCATGAAGTTGCCTCTGCTGAATGGAAGGAAGCACGCAACCATTGTGAGTGTCTACGCACCAACTATGACCAACGAAGATGATGTCAAGAACAAGTTCTATGAGGACCTGCACAGTGTATTAACATCTGTTCCCAAAGGAGACAAACTTATACTCCTTGGGGATTTCAATGCTAGAGTAGGCACGGACACCACCTCTTGGAGTGGCATTATTGGAAAGCATGGAGTCGGAAATTGTAACAGCAATGGACTCCGCCTCCTTCAGACATGTGCCGAACATGATCTCGTGATTACGAACACAATTTTCCGTCTCCCCATGAGAAATAGGACATCGTGGATGCACCCTCGCTCGAAACACTGGCACCTCATTGACTATGTCATCGTCAGGAGGAGTGACAGACAAGACGTTCGAGTGACAAAATCCATGTGTGGTGCCGAATGTTGGACAGACCATCGTCTCATTGTCTCGAAAATGAACATCCACATCAGGCCACCACGGCGTCCTCAAGGGGCGAAAATGCAAACAAAGCTAAATGTCACCCGCCTAAACAGCAAGAAAATGCAGCAGTCGTTTGAAAATATGCTGGAAGACCGCCTCAAGCCCAATGCTGAAGCTAAACAGGATACAGAAGCAGAATGGAGAGCCCTAAAGGACACAATTTACAACACTGCTATGGAAATCCTGGGTCCAGCCCCCCGAAAGCATAAAGACTGGTTTGATGAAAATTCCGAAGACATCAACCAATTGCTGGCCGAGAAACATCTTCTCCTCAAGGCACATTTGAATGACCCAAAGTCAACATAAAAAAAAGATGCTTTCAAGAACATTCAGAGAGTAGTGCAGCAGAAACTTCGGCACATGCGGGACTCCTGGCTGAGCAGCAAAGCTGATGAAATTCAGGGCTTTGCTGACAGACATGATATGAAAAACTTCTACGACTCACTGAAAGCGGTCTATGGTCCTTCATCACCAGGCATAGTTCCCCTCCTCAGTGCAGACGGGGGAACATTGGTCACCGATAAGAAAGAAATCCTCCAACGCTGGGCAGAGCATTTCAGCAAAATCTTAAATGCAACTTCCTTCTTCGATGATGAAACCATCAACTGCCTTCCTCAAGTTCCCACCAATGAGACACTTGATGACCTGCCAACCATAGTGGAAATAAACAAAGCCATCCAGCAACTCTCCAGCGGCAAGGCACCTGGTCCTGACTCCATCCCAGCAGAGATATACAAGGCAGGTGGGCCGGTCCTAACAGAGCAGCTTCACCAAGTCTTCACAAACATATGGATGAACGAGACCATGCCACAAGATTTTAAGGACGCGTCAATAGTCCACCTTTACAAACGTAAAGGAAACCGCCAATCCTGTGACAACCACCGAGGGATCTCCTTGCTTTCAATTGCAGGGAAGATACTCGCCAGAATTCTTCTCAATCGCCTCACGGCCCATCTCGATCAAGGTCTTCTTCCTGAGAGTCAATGTGGCTTCAGAAAAGAACGTGGAACTGCTGACATGATTTTCGCTGCAAGGCAGCTGCAAGAGAAATGTCAGGAACAGAACTGCGAAATGTTCTCCACTTTCATTGACCTTACCAAGGCTTTTGATACAGTCAGCAGAGAAGGACTGTGGAAGATTATGGCAAAATATGGCTGTCCACGAAAGTTTGTCCAAATAGTGCGGCTATTTCATGACGGCATGCAGGCAAGAGTACAGGAAAATGGTGAACTGTCTGAACCCTTTCCTGTAACCAATGGAGTGAAGCAAGGATGTGTCCTGGCACCAACACTGTTCAGCCTCATGTTTTCAGCCATGTTGATGAATGCCTTCGAGAACGACGACATTGGAATAGACATCAACTACCGTATGGATGGAAAGTTATTCAATCTCAGAAGGCTGAAAGCTAAAACCAAAATTGACAGCAGCACCGTCAGAGAGCTCCTGTTTGCTGATGATTGCGCTCTATACGCCAACTCAGAGGCGGACATGCAACATAATGTTTCAGCTTTCTCACATGCCTGTGCCAACTTTGGGCTCAATATCAACTTGGAGAAGACTGTAGTTATGTACCAGCCAGCTCCAGGGAATAATCACACTGTGCCGAATATCAAAGTGAATGATCATAGACTAAGTGTTGTGGACAAATTCACCTATCTTGGCAGCACTGTGTCACAAGCTGCCACAATCGATGACGAAGTGAATGCAAGAATCTCCAAGGCCAGTGCAGCCTTTGGCAGACTGTACAAGAATGTATGGGACAGAACTGGAATAAGCCTGCAAACAAAGCTAAAAGTCTACAAAGCAGTTGTATTATCCACACTGCTATATGCTTGTGAAACCTGGACTGTTTATCAGCGACACGCTAGGAAATTAAACCACTTCCACACAGTCTGCCTAAGGAAGCTACTGAAGATTAAATGGCAAGACAAGATTCCAGACACTGAAGTCCTAGAAAGAGCAGCCATGCCCAGTATCCACACTCTACTGATGAAGAATCAGATTCGCTGGGCTGGTCACTTGACCCGCATGCCAGATCACAGGCTCCCTAAACGAATTTTCTACAGCGAACTGCGTTGTGGTAAACGCTCCCAAGGCGGCCAGAGGAAACGTTTGAAAGACACTCTGAAAATTTCACTGAATGCTTTTGGAATTCATCATGACACCTGGGAGGCTGCAGCCAGAGACCGAAATTTGTGGCGTGCATCATTGCACAAAGGTGCAGTCATATGTGAGGCAACCAGGACTGCAAGAGCTGTGAAGAAAAGGCAGGACAGAAAAACCACTGCAGGAAATCCTCCTCCAGAGACGTCAAGCATTCTTTGCCCACATTGTCAAAGAACATTTCGAGCCAAAATAGGCCTTATCAGCCATCTTAGAACCCACGGCTCCACACCTTCAACCCCACTGGATGAAATGAATGGTCATCATCATTCTTGATGGACAAACAACAACAAAATAAAACAAACAGTAGAATATATCGATATAATAATGGAAAACAATTATTTTCCATTATATTCCGGGGCAATGAAGCCGATCCTCTAGACTTTTAATGCAGTAATGCGTTGCGACGATGAATTGTATTTTCCGTGGATGACTTTTGTGTTGGCATCCTGACGGCAGCAATATGCACAGCGTACCTGTGCGGGCTGTTGGCTTGCCGAGACTCCTGTCTATTCCACTTTTCACATAGGGCAGTGAGGAGTATTTCGTGTGATATTCATTGGCACAGGAACGGAGCATGATGGTTACGACCCGATACCGTGAAGTTGGAACCGCGACTAACTAACATGGCGCAGTCATTGACTAAGAACAAGCAACCAGATGCAAGCATTAATGCCGCTGACATGTAGATATGTACAACAATTGAACTGATAGTGTTGGAAGACACCATATACCCAAATCCGCCTCATAGCATGAACAAGTTAGTTAATTGCATATCATTTACAGGACGTCAAGTCAACACCAGCATCTTTTGATGTGATCTCTTGGCAAGTTTACATTCAGTAGTTTGCCATTGCTTTCTGAACGACCGGCATCCATTCTATTATGTAAAATACAAATATAAGACCAAATCGCCCGCAGATGTATTTTGAACTCGGGTATATGGGATTATGACCTGCGTCCGTAACACCTTCGCCACGGAGCTGGCCATATCATGAAAATGAATCCTTTATATTACTTTGTATATATGACACTGCACATCAACAGGTTTAACAAGCATACACATCCACTATCTGACACAACAAAATCACACATCGACAGGCTTAACCACCATACACATCCACTATCTGACACAACAACAACATCACACATCCACTATCTGACACAAAAACAACATCACACATCCACTATCTGACACAACAACAACATCACACATCCACTATCTGACACATCAACATCACACATCCACTATCTGACACAACAAAATCACACATCGACAGGCTTAACCACCATACACATCCACTATCTGACACAACAACAACATCACACATCCACTATCTGACACAACAACAACATCACACATCCACTATCTGACACACCAACAACATAACACATCCACTATCTGACACAACAACAACATAACACATCCACTATCTGACACAACAACAACATAACACATCCACTATCTGACACAACAACAACATCACACATCCACTAACTGACACAACAACATCACACATCCACTATCTGACACAACAATAACATCACACATCCACTATCTGACAAAACAACAACATCACACATCCACTATCTGACACAACAACATCACACATCCACTATCTGACACAGCAACAACATCACACATCCACTATCTGATACAACAACAACATCACACATCCACTATCTGACACAACAACAACATCACGCATCCACTATCTGACACAACAACAACATCACACATCCACTATCTGACACAACAACAACATCACACATCAACTATCTGACACAACATCAACATCACACATCAACTATCTGACACAACAACATCACACATCCACTATCTAACACAACAATAATATCACGCATCAATTATCTGATACAACAACATCACACATCCACTATCTGACACAACAACAACATCACACATCCACTATCTGACACACCAACATCACACATCCACTATCTGACACAACAACAACATCACACATCCACTATCTGACACAACAACAACATCACACATCAACTATCTGACACAACAACAACATCGCACATCAACTATATGACACAACAACAACATCACACATCCACTATATGACACAACAACATCACACATACACTATCTAACACAACAACAACATCACACATCAAATATCTGACACAACAACATCACACATCCACTATCTAACACAACAATAATATTACGCATCAACTATCTGATACAACAACATCACACATCCACTATCTAACACAACAATAACATCAGACATCAACTATCTAACACAACAACACCACACATCCACTATCTGACACAACAACATCACACATCCACTATCTGACAACACAACAACATCACACATCAACTATCTGACACAACAACAACATCACACATCCACTATCTGACACAACAACATCACACATCAACTATCTGACACAACATCATCACACATCAACTATCTGACACAACAACATCACACATCCACTATCTGACACAACAACATCACACATCCATTATCTGACACAACAAAATCACACATCCACTATCTGATACAACAAAATCACACATCGACAGGTTTAACAAGCATACACATCCACTATCTGACACAACAACATCACACATCAACTATCTGACACAACAACATCACACATAAACTATCTGACACAGAGATGTGTATAAGAGACAACATCACACATCCACTATCTGACACAACAACATCACACATCCATTATCTGACACAACAACATCACACATCCACTATCTGACACAACAACATCACACATCAACTATCTAACACAACAACATCACACATCAACTATCTAACACAACAACATCACACATCAACTATCTAACACAACAACAACATCACACATCAACTATCTGACACAACAACATCATACATCCACTATCTAACACAACAATAATATCACGCATCAACTATCTGATACAACAACATCACACATCCACTATCTAACACAACAATAACATCATACATCAACTATCTAACACAACAACACCACACATCCACTATCTAACACAATATCACGCATCAACTATCTGATACAACAACATCACACATCCACTATCTGACACAACAACAACATCCCACATCAACTATCTGAAACAACAACATCACACATCAACTATCTGACACACAAACATCACACATCCACTATCTGACACAACAACATCACACATCAACTATCTGACACACCAACAACATAACATCCACTATCTGACACAACAACAACATCACACATCCACTATCTGACACAACAACATCACACATCAACTATCTGACACAACAACAACATCACACATCCACTATCTGACACAACAACAACATCACACATCAACTATCTGACACAACAACAACATCACACATCAACTATCTGACACAACAACAACATCACACATCCACTATCTGACACACCAACATCACACATCCACTATCTGACACAACAAAATCACACATCCACTATCTGACACAACAACATCACACATCCACTATCTAACACAACAATAATATCACGCATCAACTATCTGATACAACAACATCACACATCCACTATCTAACACAACAATAACATCATACATCAACTATCTAACACAACAACATCACACATCCACTATCTAACACAACAATAATATCACGCATCAACTATCTGATACAACAACATCACACATCCACTATCTAACACAACAATAACATCATACATCAACTATCTGACACAACAATAATATCACGCATCAACTATCTGATACAACAACATCACACATCCACTATCTAACACAACACCAACATCACACATCAACTATCTGACACAACAACATCACACATTAACTATCTAACACAACAACAACATCACACATCAACTATCTGACACAACAACAACATCACATATCAACTATCTAACACAACAACAACATCACACATCAACTATCTAACACAACAACACCACACATCCACTATCTAACACAACTACACCACACATCCACTATCTAACACACTCCCGTGTGTTGCCGGGGCCCATAAGGGAAGCAAAGAATAGCAACACTGTAGCCTACCACGCATGTCGTAAGAGGCGACTAAGGAGGCTTGATGGTTCCGTCGCCCTGCTACTGAGTGAGTGCGTGGCGCGACACTGTGAGCTGTGAGTTTCGTGTGAAGTGCTTTTGAATCTGCCCAAGTTTTTTTTTTTTTTTAACGTGACTGCATGTTCGGAGCGATGGCAGGTGGCTATGTCCCAGAGTTTACCGGTTTTTGCCTTATGCTGAAATGCGTGGCTGCTGGGCTTCTGGTTGACTGCCACTGCCGTCAGTGATGAACTGTATGTTCGTGGACTGTGGGTGAACATCTAGGAAACATCCAGATAGGAAAATTACTGCCGATTCCATCAGAGATGAATTGGGTGTTTCGTGGGGGACTGGTGTGTTGACATTCTGGCGGCGGCATTATGCACAGTGTATCTGTGCGGGCTGTTGTTTATCGAGACTCCTGTCTTTTCCACTTTTCACATTGGGCAGTGGGGAGCGTTTTGTGTGATATTCCCTGGCACAGGAACGGAGCATAATGGGGACGACCTGTTGCTGTGAGGTTGGAACTACGACTAACTAACTAACTATCTAACACAACAAAATCACACATCGACAGGTTTAACAAGCATACACATCCACTATCTGACACAACAACATCACACATCCACTATCTAACACAACAAACATCACACATCAACTATCTAACACAACAACATCACACATCAACTATCTAACACAACAACATCACACATCAACTATCTAACACAACAACATCACACATCAACTATCTACCACAACAACATCACACATCAACTATCTAACACAACTACACCACACATCCACTATCTAACACACTCCCGTGTGTTGCCGGGGCCCATAAGGGAAGCAAAGAATAGCAACACTGTAGCCTACCACGCATGTCGTAAGAGGCGACTAAGGAGGCTTGATGGTTCCGTTGCCCTGCTACTGAGTGAGTGCGTGGCGCGACACTGTGAGCTGTGAGTTTCGTGTGAAGTGCTTTTGAATCTGCCCAAGTTTTTTTGTTTTTTTTTAACGTGACTGCATGTTCGGAGCGATGGCAGGTGGCTATGTCCCAGAGTTTACCGGTTTTTGCCTTATGCTGAAATGCGTGGCTGCTGGGCTTCTGGTTGACTGCCACTGCCGTCAGTGATGAACTGTATGTTCGTGGACTGTGGGTGAACATCTAGGAAACATCCAGATAGGAAAATTACTGCCGATTCCATCAGAGATGAATTGGGTGTTTCGTGAGGGACTGGTGTGTTGACATTCTGGCGGCGGCATTATGCACAGTGTATCTGTGCGGGCTGTTGTTTATCGAGACTCCTGTCTTTTCCACTTTTCACATTGGGCAGTGGGGAGCGTTTTGTGTGATATTCCCTGGCACAGGAACGGAGCATAATGGGGACGACCTGTTGCTGTGAGGTTGGAACTACGACTAACTAACTAACTATCTAACACAACAAAATCACACATCGACAGGTTTAACAAGCATACACATCCACTATCTGACACAACAACATCACACATCCACTATCTAACACAACAAACATCACACATCAACTATCTAACACAACAACATCACACATCAACTATCTAACACAACAACATCACACATCAACTATCTAACACAACAACATCACACATCAACTATCTACCACAACAACATCACACATCAACTATCTAACACAACTACACCACACATCCACTATCTAACACACTCCCGTGTGTTGCCGGGGCCCATAAGGGAAGCAAAGAATAGCAACACTGTAGCCTACCACGCATGTCGTAAGAGGCGACTAAGGAGGCTTGATGGTTCCGTTGCCCTGCTACTGAGTGAGTGCGTGGCGCGACACTGTGAGCTGTGAGTTTCGTGTGAAGTGCTTTTGAATCTGCCCAAGTTTTTTTGTTTTTTTTAACGTGACTGCATGTTCGGAGCGATGGCAGGTGGCTATGTCCCAGAGTTTACCGGTTTTTGCCTTATGCAGAAATGCGTGGCTGCTGGGCTTCTGGTTGACTGCCACTGCCGTCAGTGATGAACTGTATGTTCGTGGACTGTGGGTGAACATCTAGGAAACATCCAGATAGGAAAATTACTGCCGATTCCATCAGAGATGAATTGGGTGTTTCGTGAGGGACTGGTGTGTTGACATTCTGGCGGCGGCATTATGCACAGTGTATCTGTGCGGGCTGTTGTTTGATCGAGACTCCTGTCTTTTCCACTTTTCACATTGGGCAGTGGGGAGCGTTTTGTGTGATATTCCCTGGCACAGGAACGGAGCATAATGGGGACGACCTGTTGCTGTGAGGTTGGAACTACGACTAACTAACTAACTATCTAACACAACAAAATCACACATCGACAGGTTTAACAAGCATACACATCCACTATCTGACACAACAACATCACACATCCACTATCTAACACAACAAACATCACACATCAACTATCTAACACAACAACATCACACATCAACTATCTAACACAACAACATCACACATCAACTATCTAACACAACAACATCACACATCAACTATCTGACACAACAACATCACACATCAACTATCTAACACAACTACACCACACATCCACTATCTAACACACTCCCGTGTGTTGCCGGGGCCCATAAGGGAAGCAAAGAATAGCAACACTGTAGCCTACCACGCATGTCGTAAGAGGCGACTAAGGAGGCTTGATGGTTCCGTTGCCCTGCTACTGAGTGAGTGCGTGGCGCGACACTGTGAGCTGTGAGTTTCGTGTGAAGTGCTTTTGAATCTGCCCAAGTTTTTTTGTTTTTTTTTAACGTGACTGCATGTTCGGAGCGATGGCAGGTGGCTATGTCCCAGAGTTTACCGGTTTTTGCCTTATGCTGAAATGCGTGGCTGCTGGGCTTCTGGTTGACTGCCACTGCCGTCAGTGATGAACTGTATGTTCGTGGACTGTGGGTGAACATCTAGGAAACATCCAGATAGGAAAATTACTGCCGATTCCATCAGAGATGAATTGGGTGTTTCGTGAGGGACTGGTGTGTTGACATTCTGGCGGCGGCATTATGCACAGTGTATCTGTGCGGGCTGTTGTTTATCGAGACTCCTGTCTTTTCCACTTTTCACATTGGGCAGTGGGGAGCGTTTTGTGTGATATTCCCTGGCACAGGAACGGAGCATAATGGGGACGACCCTGTTGCTGTGAGGTTGGAACTACGACTAACTAACTAACTATCTAACACAACAAAATCACACATCGACAGGTTTAACAAGCATACACATCCACTATCTGACACAACAACATCACACATCCACTATCTAACACAACAAACATCACACATCAACTATCTAACACAACAACATCACACATCAACTATCTAACACAACAACATCACACATCAACTATCTAACACAACAACACCATCACACATCAACTATCTGACACAACAACATCACACATCCACTATCTAACACAACAATAATATCACGCATCAACTATCTGATACAACAATATCACACATCCACTATCTAACACAACAATAACATCATACATCAACTATCTAACACAACAACACCACACATCCACTATCTAACACAACAATAATATCACGCATCAACTATCTGATACAACAACATCACACATCCACTATCTGACACAACAACAACATCCCACATCAACTATCTGACACAAAAACAACATCACACATCAACTATCTGACACACAAACATCACACATCAACTATCTGACACACAAACATCACACATCCACTATCTGACACAACAACATCACACATCAACTATCTGACACACCAACAACATAACATCCACTATCTGACACAACAACAACATCACACATCCACTATCTGACACAACAACATCACACATCAACTATCTGACACAACAACAACATCACACATCCACTATCGGACACAACAACATCACACATCAACTATCTGACACAACAACAACATCACACATCAACTATCTGACACAACAACAACATCACACATCCACTATCTGACACACCAACATCACACATCCACTATCTAACACAACAAAATCACACATCCACTATCTGACACAACAACATCACACATCCACTATCTAACACAATAATAATATCACGCATCAACTATCTGATACAACAACATCACACATCCACTATCTAACACAACAATAACATCATACATCAACTATCTAACACAACAACACCACACATCCACTATCTAACACAACAATAATATCACGCATCAACTATCTGATACAACAACATCACACATTCACTATCTAACACAACACCAACATCACACATCAACTATCTGACACAAAAACAACATCACACATCCACTATCTGACACAACAAAATCACACATCGACAGGCTTAACCACCATACACATCCACTATCTGACACAACAACAACATCACACATCCACTATCTGACACAACAACAACATCACACATCCATTATCTGACACATCAACATCACACATCCACTATCTGACACAACAAAATCACACATCGACAGGCTTAACCACCATACACATCCACTATCTGACACAACAACAACATCACACATCCACTATCTGACACAACAACAACATCACACATCCACTATCTGACACACCAACAACATAACACATCCACTATCTGACACAACAACAACATAACACATCCACTATCTGACACAACAACAACATAACACATCCACTATCTGACACAACAACAACATCACACATCCACTAACTGACACAACAACATCACACATCCACTATCTGACACAACAATAACATCACACATCCACTATCTGACAAAACAACAACATCACACATCCACTATCTGACACAACAACATCACACATCCAATATCTGACACAGCAACAACATCACACATCCACTATCTGATACAACAACAACATCACTCATCCACTATCTGACACAACAACAACATCACACATCCACTATCTGACACAACAACAACATCACACATCCACTATCTGACACAACAACAACATCACACATCAACTATCTGACACAACATCAACATCACACATCAACTATCTGACACAAGAACATCACACATCCACTATCTAACACAACAATAATATCACGCATCAATTATCTGATACAACAACATCACACATCCACTATCTGACACAACAACAACATCACACATCCACTATCTGACACACCAACATCACACATCCACTATCTGACACAACAACAACATCACACATCCACTATCTGACACAACAACAACATCACACATCAACTATCTGACACAACAACAACATCGCACATCAACTATATGACACAACAACAACATCACACATCCACTATCGGACACAACAACATCACACATCAACTATCTGACACAACAACAACATCACACATCAACTATCTGACACAACAACAACATCACACATCCACTATCTGACACACCAACATCACACATCCACTATCTAACACAACAAAATCACACATCCACTATCTGACACAACAACATCACACATCCACTATCTAACACAATAATAATATCACGCATCAACTATCTGATACAACAACATCACACATCCACTATCTAACACAACAATAACATCATACATCAACTATCTAACACAACAACACCACACATCCACTATCTAACACAACAATAATATCACGCATCAACTATCTGATACAACAACATCACACATTCACTATCTAACACAACACCAACATCACACATCAACTATCTGACACAAAAAACAACATCACACATCCACTATCTGACACAACAAAATCACACATCGACAGGCTTAACCACCATACACATCCACTATCTGACACAACAACAACATCACACATCCACTATCTGACACAACAACAACATCACACATCCATATCTGACACATCAACATCACACATCCACTATCTGACACAACAAAATCACACATCGACTAGTCTTAACACACACATCACACATCCACTATCTGACACAACAACAACATCACACATCCACTATCTGACACAACAACAACATCACACATCCACTATCTGACACAACAACAACATCACACATCCACTATCTGACACAACAACAACATCACACATCCACTATCTGACACAACCAACACATCACACATCCACTATCTGACACAACAACAACATCACACATCCACTATCTGACACAACAAACATCACACATCCACTATCTGACACAACAAAACATCACACATCCACTATCTGACAACAACAACATCACACATCCACTATCTGACACAACACAACATCACACATCCACTATCTGACACAAGCAACAACATCACACATCCACTATCTGATACAACACCAACATCACTCATCCACTATCTGACACAACAACAACATCACACATCCACTATCTGACACAACAACAACATCACACATCCACTATCTGACACAACAACAACATCACACATTCAACTAAAATTCCTGACACAACATCAACATCACACATCACTATCTGACACAAGAACATCCACATCCCACTATCTAACACAACAATAATATCACACATCAACTATCTGACACAACAATAACATCACACATCCACTATCTGACACAACAACAACATCACACATCCACTATCTGACACACCAACATCACACATCCACTATCTGACACAACAACAACATCACACATCCACTATCTGACACAACAACAACATCACACATCAACTATCTGACACAACAACAACATCGCACATCAACTATATGACACAACAACAACATCACACATCCACTATATGACACAACAACATCACACATACACTATCTACACAACAACAACATCAACATCAAATATCTGACACAACAACATCACACATCCACTATCTAACACAACAATAATATTACGCATCAACTATCTGATACAACAACATCACACATCCACTATCTAACACAACAATAACATCAGACATCAACTATCTAACACAACAACACCACACATCCACTATCTGACACAACAACATCACACATCCACTATCTGACAACACAACAACATCACACATCAACTATCTGACACAACAACAACATCACACCTCCACTATCTGACACAACAACATCACACATCAGACTATCCTTGACACACATGCATCACACATCAACTATCTGACACAACAACATCACACATCCACTATCTGACACAACAACATCACACATCCATTATCTGACCACAACAAAATCACACATCCACTATCTGACACAACAAAATCACACATCGGACAGGTTTAACAAGCATACACATCCACTATCTGACACAACAACATCACACATCAACTATCTGACACAACAACATCACACATAAACTATCTGACACAACAACATCACACATCCACTATCTGACACAACAACATCACACATCCACTATCTGACACAACAACATCACACATCCACTATCTGACACAACAACACACACATCAACTATCTAACACAACAACATCACACATCAAATATCTAACACAACAACATCACACATCAACTATCTACACAACAAACAACATCACACATCAACTATCTGACACAACAAAATCATACATCCACTATCTAACACAACAATAATATCACGCATCAACTATCTGATACAACAACATCACACATCCACTATATAACACAACAATAACCTCATACATCAACTATCTGACACAACAATAATATCACGCATCAACTATCTGATACAACAACATCATACATCAACTATCTGACACAACAACAACATCCCACATCAACTATCTGACACAACAACATCACACATCAACTAATTAAGATGTGTCTGAGACACAAACACATCCACTATCTGACACAACAACATCACACATCAACTATCTGACACACCAACAACATAACATCCACTATCTGACACAACAACAACATCACACATCCACTATCTGACACAACAACATCACACATCAACTATCTGACACAACAACAACATCACACATCCACTATATGACACAACAACAACATCACACATCCACTATATGACACAACAACATCACACATACACTATCTAACACAACAACAACATCACACATCAAATATCTGACACAACAACATCACACATCCACTATCTAACACAACAATAATATTACGCATCAACTATCTGATACAACAACATCACACATCCACTATCTGACACAACAACAACATCACACATCCACTATCTGACACAACAACAACATCACACATCAACTATCTGACACAACAACAACATCGCACATCAACTATATGACACAACAACAACATCACACATCCACTATATGACACAACAACATCACACATACACTATCTAACACAACAACAACATCACACATCAATATCTGACACAACAACATCACACATCCACTATCTAACACAACAATAATATTACGCATCAACTATCTGATACAAACAACATCACACATCCACTATCTAACACAACAATAACATCAGACATCAACTATCTAACACAACAACACCACACATCCACTATCTGACACAACACATCACACATCCACTATCTGACAACACAACAACATCACACATCAACTATCTGACACAACAACAACATCACACATCCACTATCTGACACAACAACATCACACATCAACTATCTGACACAACATCATCACACATCAACTATCTGACACAACAACATCACACATCCACTATCTGACACAACAACATCACACATCCATTATCTGACACAACAAAATCACACATCCACTATCTGACACAACAAAATCACACATCGACAGGTTTAACAAGCATACACATCCACTATCTGACACAACAACATCACACATCAACTATCTGACACAACAACATCACACATAAACTATCTGACACAACAACATCACACATCCACTATCTGACACAACAACATCACACATCCATTATCTGACACAACAACATCACACATCCACTATCTGACACAACAACACACATCAACTATCTAACACAACAACATCACACATCAAATATCTAACACAACAACATCACACATCAACTATCTAACACAACAACAACATCACACATCAACTATCTGACACAACAATAATATCACGCATCAACTATCTGATACAACAACATCACACATCCACTATCTGACACAACAACAACATCCCACATCAACTATCTGACACAACAACATCACACATCAACTATCTGAGACACACAACATCACACATCCACTATCTGACACAACAACATCACACATCAACTATCTGACACACCAACAACATAACATCCACTATCTGACACAACAACAACATCACACATCCACTATCTGACACAACAACATCACACATCAACTATCTGACACAACAACAACATCACACATCCACTATCTGACACAACAACATCACACATCAACTATCTGACACAACAACAACATCACAAATCAACTATCTGACACAACAACAACATCACACATCCACTATCTGACACACCAACATCACACATCCACTATCTAACACAACAAAATCACACATCCACTATCTGACACAACAACATCACACATCCACTATCTAACACAACAATAATATCACGCATCAACTATCTGATACAACAACATCACACATCCACTATCTAACACAACAATAACATCATACATCAACTATCTGACACAACAATAATATCACGCATCAACTATCTGATACAACAACATCACACATCCACTATCTAACACAACACCAACATCACACATCAACTATCTGACACAACAACATCACACATTAACTATCTAACACAACAACAACATCACACATCAACTATCTGACACAACAACAACATCACATATCAACTATCTAACACAACAACAACATCACACATCAACTATCTAACACAACAACACCACACATCCACTATCTAACACAACTACACCACACATCCACTATCTAACACACTCCCGTGTGTTGCCGGGGCCCATAAGGGAAGCAAAGAATAGCAACACTGTAGCCTACCACGCATGTCTTAAGAGGTGACTAAGGAGGCTTGATGGTTCCGTTGCCCTGCTACTGAGTGAGTGCATGGCGCGACACTGTGAGCTGTGAGTTTCGTTTGAAGTGCTTTTGAATCTGCCCAAGTTTTTTTGTTTTTTTTTAACGTGACTGCATGTTCGGAGCGATGGCAGGTGGCTATGTCCCAGAGTTTACCGGTTTTTGCCTTATGCTGAAATGCGTGGCTGCTGGGCTTCTGGTTGACTGCCACTGCCGTCAGTGATGAACTGTATGTTCGTGGACTGTGGGTGAACATCTAGGAAACATCCAGATAGGAAAATTACTGCCGATTCCATCAGAGATGAATTGGGTGTTTCGTGGGGGACTGGTGTGTTGACATTCTGGCGGCGCCATTATGCACAGTGTATCTGTGCGGGCTGTTGTTTATCGAGACTCCTGTCTTTTCCACTTTTCACATTGGGCAGTGGGGAGCGTTTTTGTGTGATATTTCCTGGCACAGGAACGGAGCATAATGGGGACGACCTGTTGCTGTGAGGTTGGAACTGCGACTAACTAACTAACTATCTAACACAACAAAATCACACATCGACAGGTTTAACAAGCATACACATCCACTATCTGACACAACAACATCACACATCCACTATCTAACACAACAAACATCACACATCAACTATCTAACACAACAACATCACACATCAACTATCTAACACAACAACATCACACATCAACTATCTAACACAACAACAACATCACACATCAACTATCTGACACAACAACATCATACATCCACTATCTAACACAACAATAATATCACGCATCAACTATCTGATACAACAACATCACACATCCACTATATAACACAACAATAACCTCATACATCAACTATCTGACACAACAATAATATCACGCATCAACTATCTGATACAACAACATCACACATCCACTATCTGACACAACAACAACATCCCACATCAACTATCTGACACAACAACATCACACATCAACTATCTGAGACACAAACATCACACATCCACTATCTGACACAACAACATCACACATCAACTATCTGACACACCAACAACATAACATCCACTATCTGACACAACAACAACATCACACATCCACTATCTGACACAACAACATCACACATCAACTATCTGACACAACAACAACATCACACATCCACTATCTGACACAACAACATCACACATCAACTATCTGACACAACAACAACATCACAAATCAACTATCTGACACAACAACAACATCACACATCCACTATCTGACACACCAACATCACACATCCACTATCTAACACAACAAAATCACGCATCCACTATCTGACACAACAACATCACACATCCACTATCTAACACAACAATAATATCACGCATCAACTATCTGATACAACAACATCACACATCCACTATCTAACACAACAATAACATCATACATCAACTATCTAACACAACAACACCACACATCCACTATCTAACACAACAATAATATCACGCATCAACTATCTGATACAACAACATCACACATCCACTATCTAACACAACAATAACATCATACATCAACTATCTGACACAACAATAATATCACGCATCAACTATCTGATACAACAACATCACACATCCACTATCTAACACAACACCAACATCAACTATCTGACACAACAACATCACACATTAACTATCTAACACAACAACAACATCACACATCAACTATCTGACACAACAACAACATCACATATCAACTATCTAACACAACAACAACATCACACATCAACTATCTAACACAACAACACCACACATCCACTATCTAACACAACTACACCACACATCCACTATCTAACACACTCCCGTGTGTTGCCGGGGCCCATAAGGGAAGCAAAGAATAGCAACACTGTAGCCTACCACGCATGTCTTAAGAGGTGACTAAGGAGGCTTGATGGTTCCGTTGCCCTGCTACTGAGTGAGTGCGTGGCGCGACACTGTGAGCTGTGAGTTTCGTTTGAAGTGCTTTTGAATCTGCCCAAGTTTTTTTGTTTTTTTTTAACGTGACTGCATGTTCGGAGCGATGGCAGGTGGCTATGTCCCAGAGTTTACCGGTTTTTGCCTTATGCTGAAATGCGTGGCTGCTGGGCTTCTGGTTGACTGCCACTGCCGTCAGTGATGAACTGTATGTTCGTGGACTGTGGGTGAACATCTAGGAAACATCCAGATAGGAAAATTACTGCCGATTCCATCAGAGATGAATTGGGTGTTTCGTGGGGGACTGGTGTGTTGACATTCTGGCGGCGCCATTATGCACAGTGTATCTGTGCGGGCTGTTGTTTATCGAGACTCCTGTCTTTTCCACTTTTCACATTGGGCAGTGGGGAGCGTTTTGTGTGATATTCCCTGGCACAGGAACGGAGCATAATGGGGACGACCTGTTGCTGTGAGGTTGGAACTGCGACTAACTAACTAACTATCTAACACAACAAAATCACACATCGACAGGTTTAACAAGCATACACATCCACTGTCAGAGCCTAGCAGCAACATCGTTGCGGCGCCCGGCGGACAAGAGTTGTCGCGCTGGCGAGATTCTTACCTGACACGCGACCAGCGCTGACGACAGACGCACGCAAAGCCACGTGACCCCACCAGAGGCGGTGGGCAGTGTGTGTGCTAATCTCAGACCAAGCTGGGACTGGACATCTGAACGGACGTGTGTGTCGAGAGCAAGGCGTTTTGTGTGAATCTCCGTGGTTGTGAGCTGAACGACTGATATCGTGAGCGTCAGACCTATGAGCTGTATTGTGGTTGTGAGTTGTTATATGTTGTACATTGCTGTAACTATTGTTATGTATTTAACGTGGTAATAAATCCATAGAAATTGTGTTGCTGTGTCTTACGTCGAATCACGTTGTACTTGTACTGTCTCACATGTGTTAGCCAACGAGCCTAATAGAAGATCCTGACATGTGTGGACGTGGGTTGCTCGTCTTTATTTAAGAACCTAATATATTTAGACGTGTGTTGTTCGTCTTTGTGATTTAAAACTTTAAAACTATAATTCTTGTACATGTAAAATTTGTCAAGGTTATAGTGATGTACATGTGATCGAAAAAGTCTCAGTGTGATCCATTACTACATTGTCTAAATATGTTTAAGATCATTAGTAAATGTACAGTACATATTGTTTGATCCTGTAAACGTGTTAAACATTTGTGATTTGTGAAAATTGTCACCGTTTGACCTTGTCAACATTGTGATTTTGCCGCCATTTTGACCTTGTCGCCATCTTGTAAACTTGATGTCTTTGTCCTTACTGAATGTCATCTTGATGTAAGTGATGTGTCATCAATGTTATTGAGTGTTCAAATACAGATAGATTGTTTTTGTGTATTGAGTTTGTGGAACGCAAAGAGTTTTGGAAAGAGTGTAACTTCTGTTGAAAGAAACACTGTTGACGACAAATTTACGACATACAATTATACTCGACGCCATCCAAACCCAATCAACACTTAGTGACTTGCAGGCACACACCAACAAACACACGCTAACTTATTTCTCTCCAAAAACAAAGCAGGTTTTTGCGTACCATCCATAACCCTGCCGTAGAGGTCATTAGTGTTTCCGAAGTACGACCCTACAGTTTTTCTAGCCCGATTGCCCAACCATTCGTCATCATATCCAAGGGCACTTGAGTATATTTTTCTTCACTTTAACTTTACGTATGCATTAGTGGGCACGCATCGTATAGTCAAAACAATTGTAAGTTATTTTTCTACTAACCATTTACAATATATTTTGTGTGATTGATTTTCATTGACATATTTTCTCCATCATGTCGTCATTATTTGATTTCATCGATATGGGTTTAAAATTAAAGTTAGAAGGTGATAAATTAACACAATGGAGTGAGAAGAAATACGCTGAGTACTGTGAACGCGAAGATAGAGCAGCTGAAAGAGCTCTAAAACAAGCAGAAATGGCGGCCAAGCAAACAGAGGCGGAAACAGCCCTAAAACAGGCAGAGATTGAAAAAGCTGCCAAGCAAATAGAAGTCGAAATGGCTGCAAAGACAAAGCAAGCTGAGATAGACAGTGAACTTAAGAAAGCAGAAATAGCAGCTCAGAGCAAGAGGGAAGAACTTGAACTACAGTTGAAAATGAAACAACTGGACACTGAGACTGCAATACATAAAGAGTCAAAGAAATCTGAAAGACTGGAAAAAGAAAACCAGTATAAAAAGTACCAAGGTATCGTTCGTAACTATACCTCGGGTGACTGCATAGCAGCCTTTACCCAAAATTTTGAGACTTTAATGGAACATTACCAAGTTCCACTTTCGGAATGGAATATTTTATATATGAGGAGTCTATCTGGGGAACCTCTTAAGGTCATTGAAACCATCCCCAAAGACCTCAGAAAAGAGTACCATTACATTAAATCTAAAATAATGGCACATTTCATGTTAGATGAGGCAGGGTACAGAGAACAGTTCAGTAAACTGAGTCCAAAATCAACTCAAACGTTCTCTGACTACCTCTGTTTAGTCCGAGACATTTTCAGCAAATGGACGTCATCAGCCAAAATTAACAAAAATTATGATAAATTAGAAGACCTCATTATTCGAGATAAAGTATTTCTTCTATCCCAACATCTTTTTCTAAGTTCTTGCAGGAGAATGAATGCACAAGTGTGGAAGAAATGGAAAGACGTGGTTCGGCCTATTATACGGCAAATAAACAGTGTTTTACCACTGAAGCTACTGACAGTAACTGGGTAGCAGCAGCCAACTATGAGAAAAACTATAGTAGGCAAAAACCAAACAGGCCTACCTCTGAAAATTTAGACATTGTGTTCATTGTAAAATGTCTCATTATTTGAACGAGATGTGCGATAAAAACCCAGGGTACCAAACATACTTGCAAAATATGGTAAACAGACAAGACAGAGAAACGTAAATCGTTTCAAAAGCTTACGTAAATGTTTTCTCTGCAAGGCGTACGGTCACCATCGCATGGATTGTAAAGGCAGGCATATGACCAACAAAGCCAATGCCGCCTTGTTCGATAGTTCAGCGTCAGAAGACGAAAATACAGAAAAACATCCTGTACATGCAGCACAGGCTTGTGACGTATTTAGTTCCAACACATGCACTGTCTGTAATACCTTCTTTGAAAATGGTATCTTAACATGCGGGCACGCCATCCCTATTGCTAATGAGGAAGGTAACTTAGTAATAGACTCAAAAGGCAAATTAGACATCTATCACGGGTACGTTAATGGCAAGTCTGCTACAGTACTTCGCGACACCGGGAGTACACTTATTGGCCTGAAAACAACATTCATAACACCTACAGACTACACAGGTAGACACATCACATGTAGAACATTTTCAGGCAATATTGAAAAATATCCATTAGCTTGGGCATACATCGAAACACCATTCCTCACCGGAAAAGTAAAGGTCGCAGCACTTACAAACCCAGTGTGCGATATAATCATAGGAAATTTACCGGAGGTGAATGACAAACCTCATAACCATGACAAAACATCACTATGTATTAATGATAACACATCACCACCAAATGTCATTGAAAATGTCCATATCACCTGTTGAATGTATGTTAGCTAATGCAGCACTAAGTTCTCATCACATCATTGACGATATTATTCCATCATCATCTGATGTCATTGAGTGTGTGAACGCAGTAACAAGAGCTACTGCTAGAGTGCAAGATGATAGTAACCAAACTGAGGCTATTCAAATGCTTAGCCCAGAAGTACCACCTAGTGACTCGATGAAGGAAACATTCATAACAGCTCAAAAAGCTGATCCTTCACTGTCAAAGTATTTTGACCTGATCGGCAAAAGCCAAGAGTAACGAAAAATGCTAAATGGCATTTTGCTTTATACAATGATATACTCACCAGGTACTACACCAGAGGTGACGTTACAACAAAGCAAACTGTGTTACCAACTACTTATCGTAGGCAAGCTTTACATCTTGCTCACGATATACCTTTTGCAGGTCATATGGCATATGTTAAAACCAGGTCAAGACTATTGACACAGTTTCATTGGCCAAAATTCTGTAATGACATAAAAACTTATTGCAGAAGTTGTGATACATGCCAGAAACTGGTAAAGAAAGGGAAACACCCACAGGCAAAGTTACAAGTCACTGACTTAGCCAGTCGACCTTTTGAAAAATTATCAGTTGACATTGTGGGCCCTCTTAGTCATACAACAACTAGAGGGAATAAATATATTCTAACAATTATTGATCAATGTAGTCGCTGGCCAGAAGCGATTCCGTTAAAGAACATTACTGCCAACGATATCATGGAAGTGTTCTTCCATATTTTTTTCCCGAATTGGGTTTCCAGATACCATCCAGTCTGATAGAGGCACGCAGTTTATCGCTGCATCCACTCAAGCTTTCACTAAAATGTTAGGAGTGAAGCAAGTCTTCAATAGCCCCTATCATCCTCACTCGAGCGGGATTATAGAAAAGCTTAATGGGGATCTGAAGCACATGCTAGCCAAAGTAACTCAAGATCACCCCAATAACTGGGATGTATACTTACCAGCTGTTCTTTTTGCTTATCGCGAGGTACCACATTCTAGTACCGGTTTCTCTCCTTTTGAACTCATCTATGGTGCCAAACCACGCGGCCCATTAACAATTTATCACCAAATGTTAACTGATTCCACTCCAGTATTGAAACCCATATCATCATTTGTGTATGTAACATCATTGCGTGAAAGGATAATGAAATCATGTGAAATTGCTAAAAGTGCACTAAAACTATCTGGTGCTACTTACAGACAATACGCAGACAAAGGCAACAGGACTATAACATTGACATCTGGACAGGACGTTCTACTACTACTACCTAGTGACAGACAGCTACTGACAGATTCTTGGCAGGGACCTTTTAAAGTGACAAGACAAATCTCACCTGTTGACTACGAAATCCTAATAAAAGACAAACACAAAATATTTCACATCAATATGCTAAGACCATACTACAACAGAGACAACGAAAAAGACGATACGACAGCTTGCACCGTGATAATAGATCACGAAGATGACGATTCTAGCGACGACATTCCAACACCTACATTAGACACGACAAACTGCTTGAAGGAGATCAAGATCAATCCAAACCTAAGTCAAGCAGAGACAAACAGTTGCAAACAGTTGATACAACACTACAAAACCATCTTTTCAGACAACCCAGGACAAACAGAATTAGTACAGCATCACATCACACTCACATCAAACACACCCATAAGATGCAGACCATACACCATACCATTACATTACAAGGAACAACTACATCAGGAAATCATCAACCTAGAAAAAAAACAACATCATCAGACGATCCCTATCAGACTTCTCTTCACCTATGGTCATTGTACGGAAAAAGGACAACACAATACGACTTTGTATTGATTACAGAAAAAAGAACAAAATAACTGTTTTAGATCTTGTAACCAATGGCAAATACGG